>JAMPIV010005417.1:0-439430 GCA_024509875.1 Oreohelix idahoensis | reverse complement strand
TGCATAATTTAATGATTACTTAATAATTCTATGATATATTAGCATTCATTACATCGATAAGAATGTTTATACAGGTTCTGTGGACAAGAACGTGTCACCCATTAATTAGGGGATAAATTGGATTTCCTTAAGACATTTTTGACTAAGTGAGTACATAAAATTTGACAAGATGTCTACTTTGGATTACTTCATTAAGCAAGGTAAAGCGCTTGGTATGGACATTGAAGAGTTAAAACAATTCGCAACCGTCGAGTACGCACAAGCGCATGAACAGGAATTAAAGAAATTTCAAATGGAGGAAAGGAAGCGTCAGTTAAACATGGAAGAAAAGAAACTTCAAATGGAAGCTGAAGATAGGAAACTTCAATTAGAAGCTACTGAGAACGAAAACCGTCGCTTCATGAGAAAAAGTTGTTCTCTATGGAACTTGAAAAAAATCAACTTGGTGAATGGAAGTAATACTCACAATGCTCTTGATACTCAGGCTTCTCCAGATAAGAACAACTCTGGTTATTACAAAATCAGGTTGCCACCATTTAGACCACCTTCCGACGATGTCCTATTCTATCTCAATAGATTCGAGGCCATATGCGAGTCGCATAAGATCGATAGATCAGAATATGCTACTCGACTTAAGGAACTTCTCTCAGGGGAAGCCATGACAGCTGTAAGTATGTTGGAACGACCTGACAAGAATAACTACGACACTGTCAGAGCTGTTTTACTAAAAAACATACCAACTCGATGAAGACGGTTATCGTCTCCGCTTTAAATCTCTATTACCGGAGACTGGAAAGGATTTTTCAGAATTTATAGCAAATATACGTCTTTCATTCTCTCGATGGGTTGAGCTCTCAAAAATTGAGCACACTTATGAAGAACTCATGGACTTAATGCTTCAATATAAAGTATTGTCTTCAGTTAACGCTTCATTTCTCTCCATTCTACATGAGCGAAAGCCTACAATCTTGAATGATACGGAACAATATTGTCCCCAATACGTAACTGCACACCCAAATATAATTGTTAGCCACTCTCAAGTCAGACAGGGTTTACCCGTGGCTTCTGCAATGCCGTATGTTAATAATTGGCGGCATTGGTCACAATGTGTTGATCGTAACTTTATCAAGGGAGATTATCGGAATTTCAAACATCGCCAAGGGAGCCAATTCCGTGGTAATTCTCCAGCACCGAGAAACTTGAGACAATTTAATGTGCCACAACATTTTTCTGGAAATAATTCAGGAAATTATAGAAGGGATAACTACAATATTAATTGGCAACCTCACAATAATTTTTCTCCAAGCCAACATAATTCAGCTAATAGACATTTTGATCAAAGAGAAAATAAGTATTACAACCATTCTAATAGGGGTTCAAATCAAAACATTGATCCCACTAGGGATAATAGTTAGGATCGATCTCGATATAGAGGTAGATCTCCAAATGATAGATCTCTTCATGCTAACGCAGTTCAACATGTGCCTCAAGTTATTGTGAATCAGAGGGACAGTAATACGGTTCATAATGCTGCTGCTTGTTGTTCGTTTGATTTTAATCGTGCATCTCAATGCTCTGAGTGTACAACTTTATTTCAGCCTGCAGCGGTAACTACCATGAGTTGCGGTCATCCTCTACCGACTCTTCCAGCCTAGTCTGCACATGATGGAACAGAGTCTCTTACACTGCACAAAGGATTGGTAAATAATATTCCCGTCTCAATGCTCTTTGATGCAGGGTGCTCTACTGTTGGAATTAGGCAATTTCTGGTTCATCTATCTTGCGCGACAGGTAAAGTAGTAAAATGTGTGACGTTCGGTGGGACAGTTGAGACTTTTCCAACTGCCATCGTCCACATTGCCACATCATTTTTTACGGGTTATATAAACGCATGCATGCTCCCGGCATCAATCGCCGACCTTACTGTCGGACAGATACATGGTATAAACGTGTGTACTCCGGTACAAATTGCTGCTTGGGAACGGCAACATCACCTTACTGCCTCCACACTTACGACTTTGGCAAAATCTTATCCCCAGGTACATTCTGCTAACGAGATACGTTCTGCTAATGTAGTGGGATCTTGCAGTATTAATAATACTGTTATTCATCATACCAATTTTGGTGCTTCTTTGTCAGGATGTCATACTTCAGTACGTCATTGCTTTAACTGTAGTTCTTCTAAAAGTACTATTAAGGAGGAAGATCCTTCTGTTTTGTCTGACACTCACACCAATTTTGATACCACGACTGAATCTACATCCAGTCACATTGGTTACAACTGCTTTTGTGCTGAGACTAGTGTTTTCTTTGTCAAATGAACTGACTTCGTTCTTAGTAGATTTATATGTCTTATGGGTATGTTTCACTTTCCTACTGGGCCGGTTAGCTCAGTATCTTCTTGTTTTACGACTTTTTGTCGCAATCACTGCTTTCCTTTTCGAATTCGACGCAGGTCTAAATTCACCACTGCCTGTTTTTACATCTTTATTATATATTTCACGCTTTTCTCTTCTTTGCATAGTACACAGGGTATGACTTCAGTTCAGCCATTGAGAGATATGCCTTTGTCAACTGCATTTCCTTTCTTTTACACGACGACTCAGATAGTCAGTCGTCCTTACACTTTTCTCGATTTTCCTTTTGACGACAGTTTCATTTGTATATTCATGACTTCTCTGTACGTCATTGCGCACACTCAGATTGTTTCCTGCTTTTTCTTGGGCCTATATTCTATGCAGCGCATCCTTAGCGCGATTTACTTCTCACGCTGTTATTTTACACGGACACTTTTGTCGCCCTATATCGTTGATAATTTCAACCCAGTCTTGGCTATTATCACTGCTTCGCTTTCTTCTTTGTTGAAGAAATGTTCGCCTAGCATGACACAGTGGTAAAAATTTTGCACGGCTACATTCGGTAAGATTATGTTAATATTTTCATCAACTAATATCATACGGTTACCAAACATAAATTTTTATTCAATTATTCGCAGGGACGCCTTTTCGATGGGAATCGGTGCAGTTCTGCTACATGATTATGCGGATGCTCTCCACCCTGAACTACTTGTTACCCGACCATTGACTGAATCTGCGCGGCGCTGCTCTGCGATGGCCATTGTCTGGTCCATACTACAGTTCATACGATATCTTCTTGGCGCCAGATTTATCATCAAGTCTGACCAGCTTGAAATTATTGGAATTCAGTGTACGGACTTAATGAATTTCATGTCTACGCAGAATGCCATCGCCTTCCAGCCATTCGATTTTACCATACAAGCAATCCGGGATTCCGACACCGCAGTGGATGACTTTTTCTCTAGATGCCCACAAAAATCTACCGGGCCGCTCAACCTCTAATCTTGTGCCGCCATTGCGCTGCTACGTCATCACTGCTGTACTTCTGCTTTTGTACGATGACACCACGTAATACTTTTCGTTTTTCCATTTCATGCCATTTTCTCATTTCACTTCCCACTTATTGATTTCTATTTAGTACACACTTGATCTATGTCACCTTTCTTTTGTTTGAATTTGGTGTTTGATTCTCTTTACACACTTCCATTCCACTATTATTATTTTCTTTATAATGACTTAACAAATATGATAATTGTATGTTGCTGGAATTTCATTGACCTTACTCATTCGCTATTCGGTATACCAAAGAAAAAAAAAGGCCTCGCCTTTCTTTCTGTGGGGGAAGGGGGGGGGGGGGGGGGGGGGGTCGATGTGAACTGTTAAGTTCCTTTCGCGTGGGAGTTAAGTGTTTGAGATCCTCACATGCGGGTCTAGTCTTTAATAGACACACATGTGAGCACATCTAAAGTAATAATATGTTTAATTACACTGACTAACAAAAAAAAAACTTTTTTTTTCTTTCTCTAACATTTCTATGTTTTTCTGGTCAATTTTAATGCGCTGTTTTTAAATCTCAAACCGTTTTTCTCTATCAGGTCGGGATCTCTAGAAATACGCAATTGAAGTTTTTTAACAACGCATACAGTATTACAACATCATTCGTACAAGAAGTATAACAGTTATGTAGGCTTGAATTTCTTTGCAGTCGACTTTCGTCGGTGAATGGCATGTGGTACATCGCGATGAAGCATCCAACAATAATCGGCAAGCATGGTCACACTCCACCGTCCTTGATAACGTGACTCCATTACGGCGATATCTTGATGGAATCGTTCTCCATGTTCATCGCTGACTTCGCCAAGGTTGTCAGGGAAAAAGTCAAGATGCGAATCGAGCAAATGGATTTTGAGGGACATGTTACAGCCCATAATTCTGTATGCATCTATGCACTGCTTAACAATATGCAACATAGTCGACAGATTTGTGATTTCCCAGAAAGTTATCGACGATCGATTTGAATGCCATCCATGCGCGAAGTTCACTACCATGTAACAAGTTCTCGAATTGTTTGTCTGCAATAACTTTCCTAATCTGAGGTCCTACAAAGATATCTTCCTTTATCTTTGCATCGCTAACTTGCGGAAACTTTTCTCGAAGATAAGTGAAAGCTTTGCTCGTTTTATCTAACGCTTTTACGAAATTCTTCATGAGCCCCAACTTTATATGTAACAGTGGTAAAATGAAGCTGTCTTTGTTAACTAATGGCTCGTGTATTACATTTTTTATGCCCGAGCTGCATACGATTCCGGATAGGCCACACCTTTCTTGCATAATATTCCTGTCTGTTGCGGCTGTCCCATTCACATCGGAAGCAACAAAATTTAGTATACCCAGTCTGCATGCCCGTGAGAATTGCAATGACCTTTAGGTCTCCACAAATCCGCCATTGGTAGTCATTGTACTTTATTTTTTCCAAACGTAGAGCCATATTGTCATAAGTTTCTTTCATATGAACAGAGTAGGCGACTGGAATTGATGAAAATAAATTTCTGTTATGCAATAACACGGCTTTTAGACTAGTCTTGGAAGAATCGATGAAAAATCGCCATTCGTTGACTATGTGCTCATGACCGTTTACATCTTTGCAATAGCAAATGTCATCATCCATCTCAAAGTATTGAACAAGTTCTCTGTGTCTATGACGAAATTTAGATATCGGAGAATTGGGCGCTAAAAGATTCCATTCTTTGAGTCGCGAACCGAGTAATTCCGCTTGTCCTTTGGTAAGAGCGAGATCACGTATTAGATCTGAAAGTTCTGAATGGTTAATTAAGTAAACACCATCATTCACCGGTATGTAATCTGAGTCAGAATTAGTTTCTAAAGCAGGTAAACTATCACCTTCTGATGGTTCATTCACGACCAACGGATATTGTTCTGGTGGTACTTGGATCGGACACGTGATTGGATCATGAGGCACTGATTTCGAAACCAATTCAATATTTGAATAAACCACAGACTTTCTAGTTTTAAAAGTGAAACCATGGATATTTGTCAAGCAGAAGTAACAATCAGTAGTGTGATTTGTATTTTCACGCCATATTACTGGCACTCCAAAAGGAATCGACTTATGCTTCGGCGATTTTCGTAACCAACCTGCCAATGTATTGAACAAACTGCATTTGGCTTCCAAGATTTATTTGCATCATCAACTTTCGAATCGAAATAAAGTTCATATGCTTTCTTTAGTAATGGTGTAAAGTTTTTCTGGTCAACACCATCGGTAAAATATCCGCACACGTAACAGAACAGATCAGCCGAATTTCTACAACTTCTAGAAGCCATATTTTGCTCAGAATTATTTCAAAATACAGTAACTATTCGAAAAATCGCGTAACATATGTCATGCATCTTTTAGCAGTATAAAAAGTAGAATTATGTTGCTTTTTATTAATTTTTAATAAGTTATATAGTAAAAATGAAACGGAGCAAATAACGGTTTCCCAAAAATATATTTATTCACAAATATCTTAAGAACCCGACCTGATAGAGATAAACGGATTTCAGATTTGAAATCAGCGCAAGAAACTGACCTAAGAACACTTATTCTTATATAAGAAAGAAAAATGTTGTTTGTCAGTGTTATTTGCGTGCCGTCGTGCACAGAATAGCGCGGCTTGCTGCGTCAATCTGCTGTCATCGAGCTGATGCTTGAGGCAGAATTATATATTAGTGGTCTTGAATAGATATGAATTTTGGTCCGGGGTCTTATCCCACGACTAGGAAGGACCCGGTCGTATTATAATTATATTCATCTATGAGATGAGATTGCTGTCCTTGTGCCTGATGTGCCAAGAGTATACATTATGAAGATTCAGCCATAATTTGGCTTATTATCGTACCAAGCCTCAGGTATGCTATTTTCTTACAGCGCCATTGTAGAACTTCAGTCTTATTCGATATGTCAGACTGCTAGTGCGTCCCTCTGACGCCAGGAACGAATTGATGTCGTAATGACTGGTGAAGTCAATCAACGGCCAGGTTGATGATTGTAAATTATGTACTTTGCCCGCCATGAAATTGTAATGATCGTCTGTACTTCGTCTTCAAATAAATGTATCGTCCTTGATGTCCAAGCATGGGTCCAGTGTACATTACTTTCCAGTTGGTCAACCTTATGACCCTATGATTATCACGACGTTTGTCTTGTCATCGTTGGCCTGTCCGTACGGCCCACACAAAAATAACATTCGCGTTGGCAAATAATAAGTCGGCCATACAGTAAGCCCGACAACACACAGCTCTACCCCGAATACACCACTAACAGCGGGTGAACTTAAGAATAAATAAGTAGATTGTGGGGTTTGGAAAGAGCGAAAGCTTTAATGGATCTACTTCCAGGCTATCTGAAGATTCTATCTGATTATGCCTATTATCTGTGTTTTCTCTATAATTCTTGCAGTTCACTCACATTTTAAAAAAAAATAAAGTTTTGCCTGGTTTTGGCGAGGCGCGTCCCGTTCAACCTAGTCAGTTATATTAGGGCGCATGTTCAAATGTTAAAGACTCTTAGGTCTGATATTACCTATAATTCACTCAAATTGTCTTCCTCAACAACCTACTTCTAAACCCAACTCATAGCAATGTTAAGGGGCTGTGATACACTTTCAGCATATTGGATTGTTCCTTTCATGTCTTCATGGAATGACTTTATCATTTCCAGCAATTAAATGGGTCAGCCTACTTTCAGGAGGACTGAAGAGTTCATCCCTGCTAACCAGGTCAAATGCATTTGTGGGGTCTATAAAAGCGATATAAGAAGGCCTTTTCAGCTCTCTTGATTTTTCCTGAATCTGACGGAGAGAAAAAGATCATGTCTATTGTTGATCTATGTTACGGAATTGCCCCCCTGCTTTGCAGTAGTGGTCCAACAGTGGCCAAAACTCAAGAGTATCTAATATGGGTCTTCAAAGGTGTCTACCTTCGCACAAGAATACTCTTGGCAGAGTTGTAGATAGAAGAATAACATTCTATCTCAAGGGAGTCTTCATAAGATATTTCAGAAGTCAAGAACAATGCATCATTGGGCTTGGCAATTGTTAACTTATATCTGATCCTCCGCCTTTTATGAAGAATTAGACAATTATTAATTTCAGCTCGTTCAAGCCCCCACCCTGATTTACTCAGTGGAATTCGTCTTATTATGGTATAGCTCTGTTTAGAGTGTATTTAGTAAACTGACTGAGACAAACATGCAGTACACCGAAAATGATTAAATCGACGTTAAATTTGTATATTTGCAAAAAACAAAATTTAATAATCTCTTAAATTTTAACAGTTTTTATTAAATTGGATAATCTTTAACAGAAAGTTATCATCACTGTTGTGATGTACTGGAGATTTTATGTAAGAAGTCACTTGGCAGCTTTTAAGTTTGACTTAGCTCCAAATGGTAGTTTCTGCTCCTGTTGAGGTTTTTGGGTTCTGTGCAGATAGGTCCCTGGAGTTTTCGCGGCTCTGGTCAAGATTAAAAGCGCAGCCCGTTCCAAGAAATATCAGGGAGTAACTGCAAAGCTGGTCCCGGGACTCTAAGGCACTCTGATGATGGTATCTAGTTCGTCGTCAAGCCAATTCTTCCCTCACTTTGTTCCAGAGATTAGTACCCTCACTGGTACCAACAACTAGTATGGTAAACGAATAGAAACAAAACGCTGTCCTGAGTATTGCGTTTATGACACATACTTATGTGTTCCAATCGTCCTATTCCACCATCCCATCTAATTCAGAATTTACCCTCAATAGGAAATTACGCTTAATTCCTCGAGAGAAAACTTTTTTTACATTTAAATTGAATTGCTTTATATTTACTTTACATTCAAATGAAAGGTTAATAGTATAGGTAGAATATGTTTACATTTACATTGGTTGAAAAATGTTCACAATATAGATTGAATATGTTTTCAGTTACATCTACAGTGGTTGAGAAATGTTTACAATATAGATAGAATATATTTTCATTTACATCTACACTGGTTGAAAAGTTTAAAACTTTCATTACTTCAAAGGAAATAGGTTTACATAGACATTTACACTGGTTTGTATTTGTAAATATTATAAATAGAATGTACATCATTTCTTTCATCTTTTCCTCCCTGCTCCATATGGAACTTGGGACTACCTATGCTTTTAGTTCTCTGTACGAAACTAGCAATAAAGCAGTCACCAGCCCTTGCAGCGGTGGTTCATGAAATCATCATTCTATAGGCCGAGGTTTCCAGCCTCAAATTACTTTGACATCCTCTAGCAATTTTCACATATTAATATTCACATAGCAATATATACATATTAGTTCACATGTTAGTAATGAAAAATATAGAATGTAAAATGCACAACTTATGCCAATCTTGGCTCACAGACTGTTTGCTCAGAGGAATAAAGGCACTGGAATAGGCCTCTCACACGTGTTCTTATTGGTCGTTATTTTCACACTGAATTCCCACTTTGACTCTGTGCGTTAGATTCCTCAGATTCCCCGTGTCCTTGTTAAATGGTAGAGTTTATTCTGGGCTCTGAAGTCCTCAAAATTGCTCAAAACAAGGGTCCAGTTCCGATATAAGAATCTTGATTCTAGGCTCTGGCAAAGTCTGGTTGTCGTCTTGGCAAGCTATTTTCACAGTGAATTAGACGTGCAAAAAGTGTCAGATTATATCCACTGTCTTTCCCCCGCATTTGCTTGTTAACATGCTAAGGAAGGCTCCAGTAGATTCAAACATGCGTGTTTTGTGAGGTAATTTCAAATATTTCCACGTAGGAAAGATTCTGCGCGTATTGCAGAGGTCACATCTCCCATAAATGGAAATAAAACATCAAATTGCCTTCTATGCAAACTCACACACACATCTGTAAACTCATTCGACAATGTTTTTCACGTATAACATTGTACTTTCCTCTGACACAGGTGGACGGGAAATGATTAAGTCATTCATGTCTGTCCAAAATGTGTCGCACAGACAAGCAATCTCTATATCCGTCGCTTGTGCAAACAAAACTAAATGCGAAACTGACCAGGTCCGTATGGGTTTTACCTGCGCTAACCCACCCAAAAAATGAGTGTCAAAGGATTTGACAAAATCAAAGATTTGCTTGATAAGAGCAGAAAAAAGTGTGTCGACTAGGAAATTGTACGTACAACAATTGAAAATGAGTACTGCCGTAGTGGAGAAGAGATCGAGATGAGGGCGCCCCATTCCAGTCTGTGACAATCTACTTGCTGGGAATCCAGACTGTCAGAAACAACGCTGGTTATATTCTGCTTGGAAGTAAGGCAGTTACACCACCACTCAAACTCACTATGTTGTTTTTTTTCCTTTGGACTATACTCAGACTTGTGCAAGCGAGACACAAACCTTAAATACAGTACTTAACTATATTGTTCCTACTGAAAAGTTATCAAGTTAAAAACATCATATCTTAGGTGGATTTTTTTTAAGTAGTGAATCTCCTTAATGCAGAAAACAGGAAGAAGTGACAGTTTCTGGGTATAATCATTTTCAAGAGCGATGTGAGGAAATGTACGTCTCTGCAGTGCTGGTTTTGTTATTGATATTCTCTTTCTCCTTTTGTTGTTATCTTGTAAGTTTGTTTTCAGTGTGAACATTAATGGAGCTGGTCCTCTGTTGCTGTTCTTCTTGCAGGGCGCTGGCACCAAACATTCACGTGCTTTAGTAGCACTGCTTTCTGTGGCAAATAATTTTATATGACGCGGAGACCAGTCTCATGCACTACGTCATATTAGTCACCTTGTACGACTTGCCTGAGTGAGCAATAATTCTATTATTTTTCCGTCTTTCTTTGTTTCTTCAGAAATCCCCGTGAACTATACGAAACCGTTTTAATATTCGAATACATTTAAGCCCTGAGTGGGTATCATCATGAGCGTTTATTTATCATCGTGTTCAAAATGTTTGCTTGTTGTATGGGCGTCGATTGACTGCCCGGGTCACGTGATCATCCTGAGAGAGTCGGTAAAAGAATGAGATTATTAGCAGGTGAAATAATGTGAAGAAAGAGACTTAGAATGTTACTAGCTGATGTAATGAGATTATTAGCACGTGAAATAAAGTGAAGAAAGAGACTTAGAATGTTACCAGCTGATGTAATGAGATTATTAGCACGGGAAATAATGGGAAGAAAGAGACTTAGAATGTTACTAGCTGATGTAGTGTGATTATTAGCACGTGAAACAAAGTGAAGAAAGAGACTTAGAATGTTACTAGCTGATGTAATGTGATTATTAGCACGTGAAATAATGTGAAGAAAGAGACTTAGAATGTTACTAGCTGATGTAATGAGATTATTAGCACGTGAAATAAAGTGAAGAACGAGACTTAGAATGTTACTAGCTGATTTAATGAGATTATTAGCACGTGAAATAAAGTGAAGAAAGAGACTTAGAATGTTACTAGCTGATGTAATGTGATTATTAGCACGTGAAATAAAATGAAGAAAGAGACTTAGAATGTTACCAGCTGATGTAATGAGATTATTAGCACGTGAAATAAAGTGAAGAAAGAGACTTAGAATGTTACTAGCTGATGTAATGAGATTATTAGCAGGTGAAAGAATGTGAAGACAGAGACTTAGAATGTTACTAGCTGATGTAATGAGATTATAAGCAGGTGAAATAATGTGAAGAAAGAGACTTAGAATGTTACTAGCTGATGTAATGAGATTATACGCAAGTAAAATAATGTGAAGAAAGAGACTTAGAATGTTACTAGCTGATATAATGAGATTATTAGCACGTGAAATGATGTGAAGAAAGAGACTTAGAATTTTACTAGCTGATGTAATGAGACAATTGTTTCCAGGTTTATGTTGTGTTTTGGTTTTAAAGACTATCTTCATTGTACATGGACAACTCCATCAGTGCTCCGATCTCCTCCCTTGCATCCCATAAGGCGGATCTCAGCACAGTGCACGAACACCGTGGCACCGTGTATTCAGAAATCACATTCTATAAATATTTGTATCATGTGTAGGTTTCCTAATTTTGAAATTTTGACATTTCAGCGGCCCTATGGCGTACTCTTTACGCTTTTAAACTGCTGAGGAATTTTTAACTTTTATCACTGCTGCTCGCTCTGCTGCCCGCAGTTCCATCAAAATACCGGTGGAAAAATATACCTAATAGACCTTTTCCTTAATGTTAACTTCTTCTTCTTCTTCTTCTTCTTCTTCTTCTTTGTTCACCCTCAGATGTCAACTTGAATAAGTTCAAAGAAAGCAGTGGTCAGCCCGAGGCTGTTGATATCTCCGTAGACCTTCGCCAGGAATGGTACTGGTGATGGCCATATACGTTTTCTCAGTTCCTCAAATGTTGGGCACCTTTGAAGCAAAAGTTCGGCAGTCATCGTATCGGTGCCACAGTCACACTCATCAGTAGTTCATATCTTTAATTTGTTGAATAGATGGTATCTCAATCTGTTATGACCTGTGCGAAGTCTGAAGATTACCACTTGTTCGATTCTGCGGAGCTGGTAATATGGATCTTTTTTTTTCTTTTTTTTTTTGATGGCCTTGATGCTCTGCTTCCCACTTGTGCCTGAACCGCGCTTGATAAAACTCTTGCCTCCTCATAAGTTATATTTGTGTTACGTTGAGGAAGCTTTCCCTCTTCCTTTGCCAATCTATCAGCCTCTTCATTTCCAGGGATGTAGCAGCGAGAAGAGATCCACTGTATCACGACTCTTTTGTATTGCTGACATAGTCTGTGAAGTGTTACTCTTATGTCATCCAGTTCAGCATTATTTTGACTTTTCAGCGTTGTAATTACTGACATCGCATCTGAGCTACTGGTCTCTCTGAGATTTCTTCTGTCATTAGGATTTCTGCTGCCGTTTTTAAGGCTTCTGCCTCTGCTCTGAAGTTACTTGAAAATTTTCCTGTTGCGAGTGCGATCTTTTTTGTGTGCCATTGCTTAAACTCAGAAAGACTCCTCCACCCCCATCTTCTGTTGCATTAGTTGATTAGTTGCTGATCCATCTGTGTATGCATGGATCCAGGTGTTGCTTGAGTAATGTTTCTCTATACATTTTGTGGTTAGGACTCTCCTTTCTGTTTCATTTTGGCTGTTCTTTCTCTCAATACCAGTAACGTTTTCTATCATTTCAGGTAAGCGCTGTTGTTTCCAAACGGGTAGCTTGAATGCAGTACATATTGGTGTAGTTGTTGATAATACATTTATGGGGTCTGCTCTCATCTTTGTTTTGACTGTCTCTACAAATTTGCTTCGCTTAGTCTTCCCATTCCATTTATTCTCTGGTGCATTGGGTGGTCTATCAGCCTCCTGAATTTCTTGGCTTGTTTCTGGGCTCTGCTATTGTAGCGAGATAGTAAAACACACCGCTTCGTTATTAATAGAAGGAAACGGGGGGCAATGGGCCAGCCAATCCAAAACCGCGAGCTCACTGCAGACGATCGATAATTGTATGGCGTTTAGTAGAGAAGCAAGAACTGTGTAAATTCTATGATGGATTTATGTTTCGTATAAGATAATGCAGTGATAGAAAATGATGGAAGTTTCATTTTTCGAAGGATAATTCCAGCTCTATGCATGCCTAAGGAATATTGGAAGATATGATTACTTTC
The DNA here is from genome assembly GCA_024509875.1 of Oreohelix idahoensis. Classification (NCBI taxonomy): domain Eukaryota; kingdom Metazoa; phylum Mollusca; class Gastropoda; order Stylommatophora; family Oreohelicidae; genus Oreohelix; species Oreohelix idahoensis. Next base: position 426,423 of record JAMPIV010005417.1, on the reverse strand, counting down.
GGAAATATATGCAAGTGAAGGTGTCATTATAACGAACGATGCTGTGCTGTTCATCTTTAAGAATTGGTTTTAAATCTAAATCGAAACCAACTGTGGAAAACTACATATAGCAAGAAAGCAGCAATTCTGTAAAATGGAAGGAGATATGTCAAAAGTGCATGGATAACAAGGTTAATATGCACGAAGCAGATGTTTGGAATGCACCACTCACACTCTCATTCGTAAGTGCTAAAATAGACGGCTTGGACTAAACTACACAATACATGTATCCGATACGTTCGCGCTTGGCCTATAAAAAGAGGCAGCGGTTTTTTTCAAAACGCACACTTACACAGCAGAAGCCAGAGATAGAATGAAGAAGGAGACTTGCCAAGGCTATACCTTTGCCATCTGTTTTGCCGTGCAGTTTCACTTCACCAAATCAAGTCTGTTCTGTGCTTAACAGCCATCCTAAGAGGGTATGTAGGTTTTATTGCAACTTTAAATTATTAGACTTGTGTCAAGATCAGACCACAGAACTGAACTGCACTTTAGTTGTGAATCTGTATAAGGAATTCGATGCCTACCAGTGATTATCAGGATTGTCATGTTGAGTAGTCAATTACACTATTATATAGAAACCAGAGACTTGGTACTACATAATGTGAAAGGCAAAGGAAGGATCATATCTATGTATAAAATGTATTATATTCAAGTATTATCGTATTTTCACAATATGTTCTGCAGATAGACGCATGTCTTGTCTCGCTATTGATAATCAGACTAACCCATGTATCATTCATATACTTTCATGATCTGAAACACACTCATTTCATGAACACCTAGACTTGTGTGCTTCATGAATAAAAGCTGGCCACATGTCCACTATTGTCCGCAGTCATATGTATCATCAGAATCAGAGGTTTAGAGTTCAGATCTATTTGTGCTACCTGACATAATACAGAAGCCTCCACCATTGTCATCAGGACTTCATCCTCATCAGTAGTTGGCGGTCTATCAGGAGGAATACTGGATTTGAGCTGAAGTGGTAACTTGCCACCCTTATCGACACCTGGTATTAAAGTGTAAGATGTAGGTGTCTTCTCTGATTTAGGATGTTGCTGTGTATGTGGTAGTGGAACAGTTCACAGGGTTATCACACAGGCAACATGACGTGTAGAGTCATAGAAAGGGTAACTTCGTTGTATAAGTTTCTTCCATTTATTGCACGCCACAAAACAGTCATGATACTTATGACATCAACATAGTTAACGAGTTCAGCAAGATGATATGGCACATTGAAAACAATTTCTGTAGTCAGCAATGACAGCTGTTGTATATATGCGTCATAAGACATCACAGTTCAATAGATTCAGAAATTCATAAATCATAGAGTTCTAGTTCGTGAAGCTGTATAAATAATAATAATTTCTATAACTTCTGCAACAGTGTCAGCTACAGATCTTCAATGTTCATAAACAATAATAAATGCTCCCATTCTGATGCTAGCAGATCAGTTGTATACAATAAGTCCGTTCACTGTCTGCACGTGAATAGCATACATGGGCTACAGGTCAGCTCGACCTTTATAATGTTCCTAAGTCTAACCATCTGACTTGGACGTGATCTCTGATATAACGAATCCTGGAACACAGACAATAGTCTTGTTGGTCTAGAGCGACCCATATATATTTAACTAGTTCAGGTATAAAGATACCGGTGACTTAATCCTAGTCAAAGTACCTCTCCATTTTGCATCACACAGGCGAGCAAATAGGCGACAAAATGACGAACCTCTAGATGATAGCATAAAGTTCGATACAAGAGGAATTACCTTATTTCGGAAAATCAACCATGAACATATGCCTCCAGGCAGGCGTGAATAATACTGGGAAATAGTCTAGTTAGCTAACTAACTCACAAAGACAATGTATTTCCCTCAGAGAATCACAAGACGCAGGTCGCGTCTGCTCGCTTCTTAAACCATTTCTCAACTGCCGAACTGGGCGGAACACACAGAACGAACTCCCAGCTTTTGACATGCGCAGAACGACAATCTCTGAGTTGCCGTTCACAATAAGACGATTCTAAGAACATTCGAGATAAAAGTCTTACACAGTCGCGCCTTTTATGGTCATGAAAAGAAGCGTTAAGAAAGGTTTCAGACATCTACCATAGTTGACTGGTACTACCAAATAAGGAGATGTGGTCACGCTTCGTTCAAGAAATTATAGACCGAACGTGTCTCTATACAAGAGAAGGCAAACTCCTAAAAAATTGTAGTTTCGATAACTCGGATTATGTCCCTTTGACCATAGAAAACATAATACACACTTCAGTCAAAAAAATGATCATACATATGAAAAAATGTTTATACAAACGAAAAATAATAATGATCCGTGCGTAACATTACCGCACCCTCCCTGGAAAAAAAAAAATGAAACATTTTTTTTTTTAAATCCTGGAGCCGGAAAAAATCTAGGCTCCTAACGCACGTATGATGCGTGGATATATACCTAACAAATTAGCTCAACGCATGGAGCGACACTGAGATCATATCTCAGATCCTTAGAGAAAAAATTTATCTAAGTATACGCTGATATATTCCAGGAAGGTGCCACCAACACACGCCACAATGATGGCAACAACATAATGACAATCAAATTATTCTCATACCAATATATGAAATTAAATATATTATGTGTTATCATACAATGTGTTGCAAATAGCGGTGTAATTTACTAATATACCGCACTATATTATTACATTATATAAAGTAACAGTAATTAATAAGTAATACATGTGTTGATCTTCGGTGACATAAAACATTCAATAGAAGAAGATGTGGACATCATCCGCTCCCAATGTAGGACAGGACTTGATATCCTCAAAGTTCCACAATGGACATAACTCGCAGACTTCAATGATGTGCTGCGAAAATATCAATAACACAAATCTTAAAGACAACTGGTAAATTTCTTAATACAATCCTGAAAATAATTTATTTAAATGTGGCCGAGTGATCTTTTGGCCCGTATATCACTAACTAAGCCTTCTTAGATAATTACATGGTACAATGTTATAAATTTCCCTCAAAAAAAAAAAGTGAGACAAAATCTACTAACATGTCATTATAACATTGGACTGTATATCAGGAAATATATATATATGACAGAAGAATCATGTGGAATCGTGTGGACATCTGGACAGAATGTCTGCCATTACATTATCCGAACCACGGATAGCTCGAACCGAGAAATGAAATGGTTGAAGAGCTATGGCATAACGAGTGGACCTCGAGCTCTTCAAGTTTTTGCTCTGAATAGCAGTAAGCGCTTTCTGGTCGGTTTCCACAATGAAATGTGCGCCTAGAAGAAATCTTTGTAACTTCAGAATAGACCATACCATAGCCAATAACTCACGGTCTAAAACCGAGTAATTCTTTTCTGCAGCGTTTAATTTCCTAGAGATATACATCACCGGATGCAAAGTATCAGAATACTCCTGCATTAGTGCTGCCCCAATCCCTGTTGACGAGGCGTCACTTCGAAGAACAAAAGTCTTCTCAATAGTAGGTAACTTAAGAATAGGTGGAGATGAAAATAGGGCTTTAACCTGGTCCAATGAGGATTGACATTCTTTAGACCAGCGGATCAGATTAGGCGACCCTTTCTTCAATAAAGTAGAAAGCGGTGCCATAATGGAGGACAGATTCGGAATGAATCGTCCGTAGAATTGAATCAAACCTAATAGACTCCTTACTTGTTTCTTCGTCTTAGGGACCGAAATGTTAAGTATTTTTGAAACATTGTGGTCCTCTGTCTTTAAAAGACCATGACCAACCCGATGACCTAGGAAAGAAATCTCGCTAAATCCTATAAAGGCTTTAGAGGGTTTTGCAGTCAAGTTATACTCGCGAAGAGTAGACAGTAATTCGTATAAACCCAAATAATGATCTTCCCAAGAATCACTGAATAGACAGATATCATCTAGGTATGCTATGACATCTGTACGATATGCGAGAATTCGCCGCATCATGCGTACGAATGTAGCAGGGGCGTTCATAAGACCAAAAGGCATGAAATTCCATTGGAATAAACCCCTAGGTGTAGAAAAAGCTGTAAAAGGTTTGGCACGTTCAGTTAGCGGGACTTGCCAATAACCTTTAGACAAATCTAGTTTGGTAAAGAATCTAGAATTAGAAAGTTTATTGAGTAGCTCTTCTAATGAAGGCATAGGTTCAGCATCGAACTTCGTAACTTGGTTCAATTTGCGATAATCTACGCAAATGCGAATGTTATTATCCTTCTTTCGAACAATAACCATAGACGAAGAGTATGCTGAAGTGGATGGTTCAATGATTTCCAAACGTATCATTTCATCCAACTCTTTTTCGACTTGAGACTGGAAATGGATAGGTATTGGATATGGTCTGACTCTGATAGGATTGTGATCAGTTAGCACAATGTCATGTTCTATGACATGTGTGTGTCCCGGGATGTCTGTAAGAACATCCTGAAATGTTTGCAACATCGAAGAAACTTGTCGATGTTCCTCAGCGGAAAGATTTGGAGAAACGGTCACGTTTTTCCAAGATTCCGTAGAATAAAGTGGGACCATAGAAAGAGGAAGATTGACATCAGAAAAAGTAGTTTCCTCATCCTGTATAACTGACAGAGATGAGTACTGACCATGAGTTGCTTGTGAATTGTCCGTAGCCTGGAAAATAGGCTGCAAATAGTCAGGTCTTTCATAAAATTCTGTGAGCATATTTATGTGGAAAGTTTTATGCTTTCCATCAATATCGACAACATAGTCGACATCAGAAATTTTGGAGACTATTGCATATGGACCTTTCCATGCAATTAGAAGTCTGTTCTCCCTTGAAGGAAGTAGAACGAGAGCTTTGTCACCTGGACAAAGTTGTCGTAGACATCTATTCTTATTTGCAAACTGCCTTGCCTTTTCTTTAGCAAATTCTGAAGACGAAGTTGCTAGTTTGCATGCCTCGATGATCTTTTGCCTAAGAGCAATGACGTACTCATAAGAAGATTGAGTCTCATCGCTAATATTATCGGCAGTGATTAGATCGTGAAGTAAAGACATAGGGCCGCGCGGTTGCGCGCCAAAGACAAGTTCAAAAGGGGAAAACCCCGTATGTTCATTGGGGACCTCTCTATACGCAAAGAGAGCCGCGGGTAAGACCCTGTCCCAATCCTGAGGATGATCCTCAGTTATTTTACCAAGTAAAGTTTTCAGAGTCCTATTTAAACGTTCGACCAACCCATTAGACATTGGGTGATAGATACTGCTGAGAGACCTTTTAATGTGTAGCATAGACATTACCTGTGACATAGTGTCTGATATAAGTTGGGTGCCATGGTCTGACAATATTTCTCCGGGAAAACCCAAGCGAGAAAATATCAGCCAAAGAGCGTCTGCGATATCAGCAGTTGAGATGCTCTTGAGAGGTATTGCCTCTGGCCAACGTGTGCACATATCGACACATGTAAGGATAAATTGATGTCCTCTAGCCGACTTAATTCTAAAAGGACCGATTATATCTATTGCCATTTTTTGAAAAGGGCGAATAGGAATGTCAGCAGCCTGGATAGGCGCAGCATGTCGTGGTCCTTTAGATTTGACCTCCTGACATACTTTGCAAGAGCGACAGTACATTCGTATGTCCTTGCTCACAAATGGCCAAAAGAAAGCCGCAAGAACCCTCGACTTTGTACGGGAAAAACCCATATGTCCAGCACATTGCGAGTCATGAGCATGTTGCAATATTTGCAATCTCATGCTCTTAGGCACAAGAATTTGTGAATGAGTGGACGTAGTCGAGTCTTGTACCATACGTACAAGTACGCCGTTCTTCATAGAAATCCAAGATTTCCTATTAGTTTTCTGATTAGGATCACCTTTTTTTGCTAGAATGAAGAATTTTTGTAAAGAAGGATCTTCTTCTTGCAATTTGATAAATGAGTCACGTGTAATAGTCAAGTGACTATCTTGGTCATTTACTTCATCATTATTAGTTAATGAAGTTTGAGGTGGATCCAGAGCATGTGCTCTTGTGACCACCGCATTGGTAGCTTCAATGTTTTGCTCTTCCCAAACAGCAATCTGCTGTGGGGTACATTCCCTAACTCCGTGAATACGACCAATAATAAGGTCCGCAATAGGGTTTGGAAGTAGACACGCGTGGACCTCTCCCGTGAAGAAAGGAGTAGCAATGTGTATTATAGCAGTAGGATACTTTTCTAACGTGCCACCAAATGTGACACATTTGATGACTTTTCCTGTAGCACAGGATGGATCTACAAGAGATTGCCTAACGCCGACAGTAGTACATCCAGAATCAAACAACACTGAGACTGGATTACTATTTACTAGCCCCTTATGTAATATAAGAGAACCTCTCCCATTATGAGCAACATTAGCAGGAAGAGCGGGCAAAGGATGACCACAGCTTAAAGTACTAACGGTTTTCGGATCAAATAAAGTACTGCATTGGATACATTTATTTGCCCTACCAAAATCAAAAGATGAGCATCCGATAGCATTATGGTCTTTATCATTATTAACCTGTTTATCTGCTCCCTGAGATTCTTGTTGAACAGAGTTTGTCTGTTGATATCTTTTTCTCTTATGTTGCGATCTACCGCGACCATTATTGCCTCTGCAATTATCATTAAAGTCCCTACTGTAATTTTTATCCTGGTTTGAGTTCCAGTTTCCATAACTGTCATTACTATCTCTATGCTGTTGAGAACCTCTATTATCTTGGTATTGAGGTCTCTGCATAAAATATTTCCCTCTATACCGATTACCTTTGTGAAAATTTCTAAAGTTAACCGGAGTAGAATAACGTGTAGTATTAGGTTGTCTCCAGTTCTGGGAAGAAGAATCACCCTGGAATTGATCACTATGGTTCTGGGCATAATTACGATTACTCTTTTTATTGAAATTTTTCTGGCTACCCTGAAATTTACGCATAAAATTTGGGCCATAAGGTGCTGCCGAAGCAACTGGCAGACCTTCTTTCACCTTAGAGTTACTAATGGTTATGTGCGGATGCGCAGTAACATACTGGCTACAGTATTCTTCCATTTCTTTTATGTTTTTAGGCTTACGCTCATGAAGAAAAGATAGAAAAGCTTCATTAACAGAAGACATAACCTTATCTCTAAGTAGTAAATCCATAAGAGCTTCAAATGTATTTTCTGTCTTAGACAACTCAACCCATCGTAAAAAAGTAAGACGGATGCCTGAGATGAATTCAGAGAATTCAACTCCAGTTTCTGGTAACATGGTTTTAAATTTAAGACGATATCCGTCCTCGTTAAGTTGGTACTTCTTTAACAATGCCGCCCTGACAACCTCATAGTTGTTTTTGTCAGGCACATCTACCATACTCAACAAAGTCAAAGCATCACCTCTAAGTATCTTGGACAGATGATACACATATAATGTTTTATCTATATTATGCACATTACATGCACTTTCAAATCTATCTAGATAAAATGTTATATCATCGATTGAGGGATTAAATGCTGGTAGATTAAGCTTGAAATCCTTAGCATTAGTCTTATTTGACACCTTATTTGCATCATTAGCATTACCAGTGTTCAATAACTTTAACTTCTCTAACTCTAAAGCTAAGACTTTTTCATCATGTTCCATTTTTGCTTTTCTCTCATCAGCCTCTCTTTGTAACCTTCTTTCTTCAGCCTCAGCCTGTAACTTTCTTTCTTCAGCCTGGGCCTGTAACTTTTTTTCTTCAGCCTCTATTTCAAGTCTCTTATTTTCAGCTTCTTTTTTCAAGTCTCTTATTTTCAGCTTCTTTTTCAAGTCTCTTATTTTCAGCTTCTTTTTCAAGTCTCTTATTTTCAGCTTCAGCCTGAAGCCTCTTCTCCTGAGATTCTGCTTCTCTTTTTTGTTTTTCCATTTCCATTTGAAATCTTTTTTCCTCCACCTGCATCTGCAGTTTCTTTTGTTCTATTTCAGCCTCTATTCTCTTTTGTTCAGTTTGTTCTTTCATTTTCTTTTCTTCCGACTTCAATGCCTTGGCATATTGAACAGTCGCAAATTCTTCTAATTTATCACCTGTCTTCCCAAGGGCTTTACCCTGCTCAATAAAGTACTCAAATGTAGACATGATGTCTAAAATGTGAGTACAGAACCTGAAATAATTAATTATCTTATTTCAATGTTAAATAGCAACAAGACTTAATAAAGTGCTTGTATAATCTCTATGTTGAACCCAATCTCTGTGGGAAACAGGAGTTGACACCAACTTGTATTATCAAATGTATAATAATATCACAAGTCACCTCTTAATCATCAGTGCACTACCCAAATCAGTGCATAACCATCAGTTATTTATCATAACTGCACTACAATAGTGCATAAGCAAAAAACCACCAGTTTGTTATGATAAGTGCACTATAGACCAATAGTGCATGAGCATATATTAACAATAGTGAAAGCTAACTATGCAAGAACTATGAAAACAATAACAAGACAATGTAAACAATAACAAAGGTCACCAACAATGTAAACAATAACAAAGATCAAAGTCAATGTAAACAACAACAAAGATCAGAGTCAATACGAAAACATTCGCATAAGTCAAATACACAAACAGCAAAACTAAAAAGAAATATGCGAAGATATGACTAACAAATGACGCTACAGTGTATACACAAAAAATATACGTAAAGAACTGAATAATAGCAAAGGGGAGACCTACAAATACAAACAATCGAAATCGAAACTAAAAAACACAAAGAAAGAGAGAAAAAAAAAAAAGAAAAAAAATATATATATATACAAGAAACAAAAATAAAGCACAACTCGTCACAACTAAACAGATATAGCAACGATTGTCGCTAGCAAATTTCACTGTAGGAAATTCGCACAGTCCCTAACGAAAACGCTAACAGTAGAACCTCTGTGACGTGGTATCTTCTACTGAAAGACACCGCCCAACCGAGAAAACCCGCTGAAATATAAACATATAAATATACAAATAACAAATAACATATAACATATAAACATGTATCATGAAAACAATAGGAGAAAGTGTGAAAGTACAGAAGGCTCAGTTAGAACATAAGGGCACAGTTCACAAACAAAACAGGCCACTTAACTTCTATAAATCCAGCGTCAGCACGGTGCAGAACAGGATGTAATCAGCATTCTGAGGATAATGATCCAACGTTGATTAACTTCTGCTCCCATAAACAGCCATGACGAAGGAAAAGAGCTTCTAATACTGCAACAGTTGTTACGGCACTTGACCTTCTGAATCTTCTAAATTGATTTAACCGGCACTTGACCTTCTGAACCCGCAACAGTACCCCTGAGACCGGAACAGTTGTTACGGCACTTGTCCTTCTTTTCACCAGATCAGGAAATCCATTCGCTCGGTACTTGTCCTTCTAATTTTACATAAACTTCAATATTGCCGAGCAGCGCCGGGTAGTTTCAAAATCAGCAACTGTCAGAAAATCCGGATACTTTCAATAAAATTTCTTGTAAGGTGGTAGTTGATGCTGTAGTTGTATCTAGTATGATGATGATGTCTGGGTTTGCTGACCCCCTTGATAGCTGGAATCAGAGTGAACCAACCTATGGCCACCAAAAATGATATGGTGCGCCAAAATATCAGATGATAGAACCAGCTCTGGCCACCAAAAATGATATGGTGCGCCAAAATATCAGATGATAGAACCAGCTCTGGCCACCAAAAATGATATGGGTGGATTTGAGCTGAAGTGGTAACTTGCCACCCTTATCGACACCTGGTATTAAAGTGTAAGATGTAGGTGTCTTCTCTGATTTAGGATGTTGCTGTGTATGTGGTAGTGGAACAGTTCACAGGGTTATCACACAGGCAACATGACGTGTAGAGTCATAGAAAGGGTAACTTCGTTGTATAAGTTTCTTCCATTTATTGCACGCCACAAAACAGTCATGATACTTATGACATCAACATAGTTAACGAGTTCAGCAAGATGATATGGCACATTGAAAACAATTTCTGTAGTCAGCAATGACAGCTGTTGTATATATGCGTCATAAGACATCACAGTTCAATAGATTCAGAAATTCATAAATCATAGAGTTCTAGTTCGTGAAGCTGTATAAATAATAATAATTTCTATAACTTCTGCAACAGTGTCAGCTACAGATCTTCAATGTTCATAAACAATAATAAATGCTCCCATTCTGATGCTAGCAGATCAGTTGTATACAATAAGTCCGTTCACTGTCTGCACGTGAATAGCATACATGGGCTACAGGTCAGCTCGACCTTTATAATGTTCCTAAGTCTAACCATCTGACTTGGACGTGATCTCTGATATAACGAATCCTGGAACACAGACAATAGTCTTGTTGGTCTAGAGCGACCCATATATATTTAACTAGTTCAGGTATAAAGCTACCGGTGACTTAATCCTAGTCAAAGTACCTCTCCATTTTGCATCACACAGGCGAGCAAATAGGCGACAAAATGACGAACCTCTAGATGATAGCATAAAGTTCGATACAAGAGGAATTACCTTATTTCGGAAAATCAACCATGAACATATGCCTCCAGGCAGGCGTGAATAATACTGGGAAATAGTCTAGTTAGCTAACTAACTCACAACGACAATGTATTTCCCTCAGAGAATCACAAGACGCAGGTCGCGTCTGCTCGCTTCTTAAACCATCTCTCAACTCCCGAACTGGGCGGAACACACAGAACGAACTCCCAGCTTTTGACATGCGCAGAACGACAATCTCTGAGTTGCCGTTCACAATAAGACGATTCTAAGAACATTCGAGATAAAAGTCTCACATAGTCGCGCCTTTTATGGTCATGAAAAGAAGCGTTAAGAAAGGTTTCAGACATCTACCATAGTTGACTGGTACTACCAAATAAGGAGATGTGGTCACGCTTCGTTCAAGAAATTATAGACCGAACGTGTCTCTATACAAGAGAAGGCAAACTCCTAAAAAATTGTAGTTTCGATAACTCGGATTATGTCCCTTTGACCATAGAAAACATAATATACACTTCAGTCAAAAAAATGATCATACATATGAAAAATGTTTATACAAACGAAAAATAATAATGATCCGTGCGTAACAATAGCCAAGAGACTAGATTGAAAGAACATTAGAGAAACTTTGTTTCAGCTTAAGTGGAAAATTCAAGGAAATACTTTTTAGTTAAATAATTAGAAATATAAATTCAACCATCACTCAGATTTTGTAAAATATTTTATTCATTGATTTCCGTCATTATCCATTCATAATTACATAAAAAGAAAAGGTAGATGTACATAATAAATTCAATAATTGTACTCATCTGGCTTATTAATTTTATATTGTTAAAGTTTGAGTGTTATTGAATTGTTTAATTATCATAGGTAGTTACATAGCTAAGGGGCACTTTAGGGACTGACTTTACTCTCAATACTTTCTGAAGCAGATACCTTCACAGCCGTGACTATCCTGTGATACCAGTGTTCTTCTCCAACACTGGAACTTCACTCATTTCAAGACAGAACACTATTTCTGTTCTTTCAGTATCTACTTCTCACACTACACTTATAAAAACCTTACGCTACAGCTATCTCTTCTATCCTTCATAGGCTGGAGGTGAGTAATCTTTTCCAACCCTTCAATCGGTGTTGACTTCGTGCCCCCTGTTATGATTCTCATTGCTTGGTTTTGAGTTCTGTTTATTTTGTCAAAGTTCGACTTAGCTGCCGTTGACCATGCTGCAACGCCATATTCTAAGACTGGTCTCACACGCCCAGTATATAGCTTCTTTAGTACTCTCTCGTCTGCTCCCCAACCCGTGCCAGCAAGTTTTTTTTCATGATTGCCATTCTCTGCCTTGCTCTTGTCCTGTTTCTTTCAATCTAGGTTTTCCAAGTCAAGCGGCGATCAAAAGTAATGCCTAGGTAGTTTCGATTTTCATCCAGATGTAGATTTTTCTCATTTAGCACCAATTTGGAGATCTGTGGTTTGTTTGAGAGAGAAAACACTGTGCATCATGTTTTCACTTCATTTATCTTTACTAGCCATGCCTTGGCCCACTCCTCCAATGATGTTCGGGCTTGCTGCACCGAATGCTTGCCGTAGTGATATATTCCTCTGAGATCCACAGGGCTAAGTCGTCTGCAAAGGAAGCATTGTGAGTTCTTCTTGGAATATTCTCTGATATGTCATTTATTAATGTTAATTTCGTTTCAAAGTAAATTAAAGATCTCGTTCCGATCATGCGCTGTCCACGAATATGTGAGGTTTTGTAAGTTAAGCTCGTAGGATTTTCAACGGACGCTGAATCAAGGGGACACCGGCTTTTAAATACCTGCAGGAGGGAGCTAGTCTACAATTTCTGTAGTTAAAAATGTCTATACTACTTCAGTAACCTAGAAATCTACAACTTTATCATTTGCGAACTAACGACAGTTTGCGATTGATCGGTTGCACGTTGGTGGAGAGGAAAACAAGAATTATTGATATCAGGCAATCTACAAGGATTATTGGTATCAGGCAATCAACAAAGATTGTTAGTATCAGGCAATCAATAAAGATTGTTGGTATCAAACAATCTTGCAAACATAATCAGCAACAGGAGCCATTAAACGTTAGAATGACTACAAATAACTCGAGAAGCAAACATTCTGTTCAGATGATCCAATCTTCCACAAACATGTGGATATTTCTGAACGGGTGATACGTTACAACTTCTCTGCTTTTAAAATGTTTTTTCTCTCACTCTGTACTTTACCGTCTTGTCTACACCACTTTATAAAACCAAGATTGCTTTAACAATATCCTTGTTTTGAAGAAGCAATAAAGAGCAGATTCTGCTTACTAGATTGTGTTTCCGACTGTGTAGCGCATGGCTCCACTGTCTTCTAACTCTTCTATTTTCGTTTTGTGTCTGCACAACTTTCCCTCGCTTAGATGAAATAACTATTCTTCTGTCTCGTTATTTCGCGTAGAAGAAACTACATATTTTCTCTTTCAACACACTGGCTGGGACGGTGATTACCTAGCTCCACTCCTCCTACTCTGTCCTGATGTTGTAACAATCATTCGTACGCTCGAGGTTAAAGCGTCTTGATTGCGAAAGTAAACGTAAACAAGGAGCAGACAATTCTAGACCTGTCGGCGCCAGTGTTCCTTCCCTGTTGACGGAAACCGCCTCATGAAAGTACAATGAAGGAATAAATTACACCGTCTACTGCAGTCGTTGCCAAACATGTGTATCTAGGCCACACTTTCGGAATGAAATTTTGCTCGCGGCTGTGACGGTATTGCCTCCCATGCTTTGCACTAGTGGTCCAACAATGGTCAAAACTCAAGAGTATCTAATATAGGCTTCAATGGAGTCTATTTGTACACAAGATTACTCGTAGCAGAAATGTAGATAGAAGAGTAGTAAAGCGTCTATCACATGGGAGACTTCACGAGAAATTCAGGTAAGCAAAAACAATGCTGGCTGTCACTGAGCACGTTAATTCTGTAACTGGCCGACCATTTTTGTGAAGAATTTAAGTACTTATTTATCGCTCGTTTAAGCACCCACCCCTGATTTACTCAGTGGAATTCTCTCATTCAAGTATAGCTCTGTTTAGAGTGTGTGTTTAGTAACTTTGACTGAGACAAACATGTAGTACATTTATACGATTAAATCGAAGTTAAATTTGTAACATTACAAATAACAAAATGTAATAATCACTTTAGGTTTAACAGTTTGAAAATAACTTGAATAGTTATGGTTAAAGAAAAGCTATCATCCTCGTATTTGAGGATTGCGAAATGGGTTAGGAAGTTTAGGTGGCAACATATGTTTGAACTTAGCTGCCAATAACGGTTCTGTCTTTTCACACTGATTACTCGTCTCTGGTCAAGGTTGTCGGTTGTAGCTCGTCTCCGAGAACCTTCAAGTCTACACAGTGCGTCCTTTGTCATAGGCCACTGATCCCGTCTAGTTCCAGAAATAGAATGTTCTGCCGGTACCACCAATAAGCCAAACCTGGCTACGGACTTGTCGCACAGATAAATAAAAGAGACAAATCGTTCTCTTACAACACGTGTCTGGGATTTCTTTTAATTCTACAATAGATTGTCCCGTCTGACTCCGTGTTTCTTCAGTTTCCTAGTTCCAGTGTTCCTTTTTAAAATTTGAAAGAGATTTCCTGTGCTGTATAAGTCTTATCTGGTTCTCCAATAAAAGGTCCGGATAACAATTAGGAATTATGAATCTAGTTTTCACTGTGGCGAGGTCTGAAGTTGTCTTGGCGAGCTTGCAAATCACAGAGAAATAAAATTGTGAAATTGTCAGCCTATATTCCCTCCAATGGTATTATGAATCTAATCAGAAAGATCCAATCATTTCACATCATGCAGATAGGGTGCGATATTTCAAAATAGTCCCACATGAAATAAGGTGCGTGCCTGCAAAGGTCACGTATTACCATATATGGACATCTGATTCCTTGCAGACACTCTCACAAACACATTTGTAGACTCATATTGTCTAAAATGTAATAAATCCATGATTACTTTTTAACCAAGGACCGGAAGCGATTATATCACTCTTGTCTGCCCACATGTGTCACACAGACAGTGATGTCATTATCTGTTTTATGAAGGATGACCCGGAAGCGATTATGTCATAAGTTTCGCCTCGTGCACGGGTTATCATGTGTTTCGCCAGATAACAAATCTGGTTCTATTCAACACTCTTTGGATAACCAAGCCCTGTCGCTTGCAAAGATGGTCAGACCGATATTGTGATAAAATACTGTCGCGGACCGTCTAATAATCTGGCGTAACTTAACACGTCTTCGTGAAGCGTGAATGCGAGACAATAAGATAAGAATTACTCCCATGGCAAATACTGCCGTGGGGGGGGGGGGGGGGGGAGTTTAGCGTGTTAGAGACTTCACCATGCTATGTCAAGCATAGAGCAAAATAGTGAAAATACAAATGAAAAGGCATGATTTATGCCAAATAAAAGCGATGAGGGCGACAAATGAAGAAAAGGAAAGGATACTGCCGAAGGGCTGAAGGTGTGAGAGATCTCACAAAAGAGCATGTTCAGACGTTTTGTCACAACACCATACCGAATTTTTTATTGGTTAGACATACCTTCAATAAAAAATATCAACTCTTAGCAATGCTTTATTCATAACATAGAACACAACTACTTTATAGAATTATCATGAGACATCCAGAAAGTATAAAACAATATTGCTACATAAAAACATGATTCATTCACAAAATATACAACTTCAGTATACTGCTGGCTGTACTTATTCAGTCTATCGGTTTTCTCTTGGATATGTTGATGTGAATGTGCGAGTATTGCAATATCATCTGCGTATTCCAGGTCTTCCAGTGTAGAAAACGTTGTCCATCTAATTCCTCTTGGACTGCCCTCTGTTGTCTGGCGCATCACCCAATCTATGGCTGTCAAAAATAATGTTGTTGATAAGGGGCATCCCTCTCATACGCCTGTTTTCACTTCGAAAGTTACATTACTCAATCCAACACTGCATGTAAATTTAGAATAGAGGCTTTTTATAATGGAAAAATTGCAGCTGAGAAGTCCATAAGCCCTTAGTATTTTCCAAAGGCTGTCCCTGTGTATGCTGTCAACAGCCTTTTGTCTATGGTGCGGAACGCTGCAGAGTAACAGAGAAGGAAATGTCGAAACTTTCCTCATTCCACACAATCTGCCTAATGAAAATTCTCCGAATCTTTTGGCCGAATACCATTAGCAACCAAGAACTACTTATTCGGAGTAACCAGGAGGACATGCACACCATCAAAGCTGGCAGACGCTGGGATTGGGTTGGTGTTATCGTCGAAAAACTTTGTGGTATACATACAAATGGTGATAAATTCTATCACCGGGTAATTAATTGATAAAGTTCTGTTGATGACTATTTGGTAAAGTATATCTCTCTGTTGAGGTGATTAGACTGTTGTAGTACATGCGCCCACACAGAGCAGATGATAAATAGGTTAGCTCTGTATTGTCCCTGTGTATAAAGTCTGTAGTGAGTGGTATGAAGAGTACAGTCACTCACCCTGTACTGTCAAGCATAGATCAACGAATCAGACTAGTGTTCATTTCCAATTGACAGCACATCATTTATTTACACAGCAACATCAATCCGATACGATACACTACACAGGTACAACAGGATACACAAAAATCAATAATAATCAATTGCGCAGAACGTTACAGCTGTTCAGTATGATGTAAACCCTGTTTACATCTCAGTTCTAATGTTACATCAGTAAATTCACCAGAACGACTGCTGACACTGCAGTTACAAAACGCCACCCAGGCTTAGATCTATATATATTCGCAGTTCTAATGTTCCACCAGAACGACTGCTGACACTGCAGTTACAAAACGCCACCCAGGCTTAAATCTATATATACTCAAAAGACTGTCCTCTCTGTAGTCTATAAGTAATCTGGCCTACACAACTCCTGGCCTTATAATCTCTTCAATAACTCTGATATCTGTTCATGGATCCTTAAATCTATATATACTCAAAAGACTGTCCGCTCTGTAGTCTATAAGTAATCTGGCCTACACAACTCCTGGCCTTATAATCTCCAGAAACTCTCCCTCCAAAAGGAACAATGGCCTTACTATCTCCTAGCGCCGTTCCTGCACAATAGAAATCTATCAGGGAGGTAAATATGATCCAAAAACATCGGCCTGTAGACACCAAGGCCTCAGAACATAAAGTTCACCTTATCTTCTCTTATCTTCCCTTATCACATCTTATCTGCAGATTTATCACATCTTATCTGCAGATAAACACACTTAAATAGGCAAGTACTAGTACACCTCGAAAAATGGCCAAATATCGTTCTCTTACACTACCCTTGGGAACACACACAAGATACAGGGCTGACTCCAGTCAACCGCCCAACTTAGACTGTCACGGGATGACACATCTCCCGCACAAACAGACACCGGACTCGGCTGTTCACGGACTCCCCGTGAGCTATTCACAGCCGGCCGAAACCAGTACAGAATAACTACATGACCAGCGCTCACACGCTTTCTGTACACTCTGTTTTCTAATATATAAATGTTTAAACAACTCACAATTAAACCAGCTAACAAGTGCGACAACCCTGAATTCACACTGTATAATCAGTATAGTACGTATCACTCCCCTTTGACCTTAACAGTTACCACCCGGTCCGGAGAAAAAAATGATTTATCATTTTTTTTGAAAATACTACATCAATGAAAAATAAGGGGTCAGCTAAGCTCTAATATATGCTTACAACAATAGTTTTATGATAAGGTCAAAATAATACATCGCCAAATAATAAAGCAAGTGTACAATAAACAAATTACCCATAATAATCTGCTAAATACACCGAAATAATCATTTACAAACAAAGTTAGGTATTATTACTGTAGACCAAACATGACACAATAAATAGAAAGTAAAGTCAAGATCAAACAAAAGAAGCATGATCAGCACAGAAAATCAAAAAAGAAATCGAAATAGGAAGAAAGATCCATAATACCTAATAGTAATAATTGAGCTAATCAATTCCTGCATGAAATACATAGAACTGTCACTAATAATTACATATACTAATCCATATTACAATACGTAAGAATACAAAGTATGGAAGTATAAGAAGTGTAAGAAGTAAACGTATACAAATAGTATCAAGTAACATTCAGATGAAACATGGAAGCATAACCCAAGTATAGACCGCTTCCAAAGAAATGGAGTGAAATGAAGAATCATCCGAAAAGGCAGAAGGAAATACAAAATAATGAATGCATAGAAAAACGACAACAATACATCCCAACAACAATCCAAGTAACTAACGCATAATAAATAATTTTAGCTAAATTACAAAACTTATTCTTAACTACAATGATTTATCACAGACATCACACAAAAAAAGTGCGATATATAAAATTATCACAATCTCAAAACAAAACAAAAATTACTATTTTAAATGGAATATCAACATATATTATTACACCTAATTAAGCGCTTTGGCGCAGAAAAAAAATATAACAATGTCAAAGAAAAATACATTTCCAAAAAAAAAAATTACAGTACAAAAAAGTTTCTTTAAAGCTAAGTTAAATAACAATAGTATTTTAATTTTTTCTAGATTAGATCTATAACTAATATACCAAAATGAAATTATCTTTAACCAAATGAATGACATCTAACAAAAAAAATTCCAATACTTAAGTAGACTCATAATAAACGTATACTAGTTTAAACAAAATTCAGCAGAAAAAAAAACACATGGCAAAAAAAATATCAAAAACCAATGTTTCAAAATATGTTTACAAATACAAATACAAAAACATAAATAACACATACAAGTTTAGTTTCAAAATTACATTTCACAACACAATAGTTACTGCATATAACCTCTGTATATGGTAATATATTAATTAGACATAGCACCAGAATAAAAGAAAAAAAAAAATTTAATGAATAACAAGACTCTCTGAAACAACTAACGCATATTCGTCGCTAATGAGTTTGTGCATAGGGCTGGCAATCTCATCAAATCCAAAATTTTCCTAAGAATCAACGCTGCAAAACATATCAATGTTTGATGAATTAACTATCATTGCTTCAACTTCACAACGTAGCACCTATGGTCATACATAATATGGTCTAAGTGGAATAGTCTTCCGACTAGCGTATGAAAAAATCACAAATCCACAATCTCATTACAAAAATTAAAGATAAGTCACTACAAAGTGATATGTCATCATTTCATTGCAATCATAACACATGCAATGTTTATCAACAAAACAATCATGTAAATAATGACAGAGTCACAACAGTGCATACATATGAACATACACAATACCTAAGACATTATGTAATGTAAGTTACTATACAATACAGTAATTCATTATCCAAAAAATAAATTAAGTGTAAAAAACACTATAGCAATCTTAAACTAACTCCTAAACAAACATACAAAAAAAAATAAATAGGTCACAAATCCGCGGTCCTCGATAGTATTCTGTAAACCGCACGGGGTAACGTCATACAACACGGGTCAACAGGCTGGCTGGGTTGCGCTTGACTAGACACCTGGTCACAGGTTGACCCACATTCCTCTCACAGTAAAAAATAACTTCGGTGCGAAGATTCTTAACAAGCCGAATACTGTGGGAAAATATAAATGAAAATGTCTATTTCAATCAACTTGTGAGATTTATTGAAGTAAAACAGAAAATTAGTCTTACATTTACCCAAACGTGTGGCAGTGAAAACGTCTGGTTTCTATATGATGCCATCATTTCCTCGTCACATAGCAGATAACACAGAAGGATAGGTCATCCTGACCGAAATGAAGGTCATCACAACAGTAGGCTGAAATAAAATCCTACTTACACAACGAGATATTCTCTCGAACTCAAAATGCATAACAAGCAGTAGTATTTGAAACAATACCCTTACTGTTACCTTGTTTACAACCAAGATTGTTCTTTTGTTGTGCAACATTATTATGATTAGTATTTCTACTTCTATAAAAATATCTAACCGATGGATTTTGTTGTGTTCTAGAACCATCATTATAAGGCTGATAACCTTTATTGTAGTTATTTCTTTCACTAAAACTGTTTTTATTCTCCTTTGTGACAATATGCTTACCAAATTGATCAGCACTAGTGATAACAAAATTCTTATGGTTATCAACATGTTGAGTTTTATTTTGGGTACAAGTCTTACTAATAGCTTTGTCCCTTATTATCTGTTTATCAGTATTTCCATCATTAAAATAATGGTTGGTCTTTTTAGCTCTGCCTTGAAATTTATCTCCATTTTTTTTTGCAATCTATAGAACTGACTGTTATAGCAGAATTATCTTTGCTGGCCTGACGCCACGAGTCAGTAATGTTACCAGAAGTAGTACGTGGGAAATTGTATTTGCCACGTAGTGATCTCCGTCCATCATGTTCGACTTTCGTCTCAGCTTGTGTAAAGGGCTGGCTTCTTGCTTGTTTTATTTGGTGATAAACATTCTGTCTCCCTTTGTCAACATTGACAGTAGACAAACCCTTAATACCTAAAACAACATCTACCAAACCATAAACTCTATTTCTCAGATCACTAATCTCAGCATTTCTAAGTGAGATGTCTTCAGTTTGTTTCTTAATTAAGTTATTAGATGTTAAAACCTTACTCTTCTCCTCCATGAGTAATTTCTCAATATGAGTCATTTCTTCTTTCTTAAACGATAACTCCTCTACTCTCTTTTCTACATCCTTTTCTTTGCTTTCTCTCCTCTGTCGTGCCAATTTCCTTAATCTTTTCCTTTGCACCTCTGCTATCTGTGGTTGAAGTCGGGCCACCTGGGCCTCAAGACCTTCGACTTGAGCAGCTTGTGCTCTCAACTGTGTTAACTCCAGTTGAAGTACTTTGATCTTATTATCATAGCTATTTTGAAGCTCATCAATTTCCTCCAGAGATACAATATTCTTCTTTATTCAAAGCACTTTGTAAAAAATCCACCTCACTTCTTAAATCCGCAATTATTTCTTGATAAGACTTCTTATCTTGCCTGGCCTGAACTTTTAATTTGCAACACATGTCTTTCTTTTCTTCAATTTCTCGTGTGAGATTACATACTTCGCTATTCTTATGTTCTATCTGAACTTCAAATCTTTTACTCTAATGCACGCAGAGTCTAATGCTGTTTTTACACTAGTAAGCTCCAAGTTTGATTTCTGTAACTCACTTGTGAGCTTAGACACTGTTTCTTGTAATTTTTTCTTTTCAGCACCATCCTGTAAAAACTTATCTCTTTCCTGTAAAGCACTCTGTTTGTTTACTTTTGTTTGTTTCTCATTCTTCAATTCCCTTTTCTGCACGTCAGAAACACCGTAGTGGATTATTTTGGATATACCTTGCACAATCTGTCCGTGTTCAACCTTCCTATACTGATACACAAACACACGAAGGTGCTGTATCAACTCCACCAAATCTTTAGCCATTATCAAATTATGATCAAACCGAAAATTATCTTCAGCAAACAACTCTAAGGATCTAGACGCATTCATCAAAAAATCGTCCAACACCCATACTTCAAGTCGTGAGCCTCTCAATCGTTCATTATCCCTACCATCTACTAATGCAAACCTCAACATAGGCCTCATATCGCCTGGATTAATGTCACAATCCATGGTGATTCAATCGTTGAATGTACTATATTTTTAGATCACTTATAATTCTAATAAGGTTATGTTACATAGCAATCAATCAATTATGCACTAAATCCTATATTAACCAGTTAATATAATTCATAATGAGCAATATGAGAAGACTTGATAGCATACATACATAAACACAGTTTCCACAACAACGAACACCACTTATCTTGCAAATAGCAAAAACGTCCTTCTTTTCCCGTTACAATCGATGTGCATCAACATCAAAGATGACACAACATAAGCAGAGTCCCATGTCAACTCTCACTCCACCTTGACACAGCATGCTATGTTGTCGTACACAGCACAGGAAACTGGAAACTGGAAACAGTATGCTATGTGATCGTACACAGCACTGGAAACTGGAAACAGCGCAAGTTACCCACTTGTTCCCTCTGTCGTCGCGAAGGTACACTGTCTGTCACTCTTGTTGCAAAGAGTTACCTGATATTTCGAACTTGCATATAAAACTGGAACATACTGTAATTCTCATAATGCAGATATCGCTGATGATGATGAATCAGGACAGGTCGCCATAACCATGTCAAAGTTTACTTGAAAATTTCACTCCGAAACGTAGAACTGGAAACGTTGCGGAAATGTCATATGGAGGCATGTAAACACAAGACGCATCATCGTGTCACCGATTACAGGTCATGAGTGACACACCACTGTCTGTGTATAGTAGAGGCGTTGCCGATTACAGGTCACGATCGACACAAAAACTGTAGAAGATTCGCCTTTGTTTCTTAACAATGTAGAAGTAAGAAAAGGTGTTCTAAATCCAAGCCACGCCCACAGCTACCGTGGCCAATGCGAGAACTTCTTAGTACTTTACGCCACACACAGGGCACACTCTTAAACAGGTCAAAGTCCGTAGAAACAATCTTACAACGCGAAGTCATGGGTCTAACGCCCGTAAGGTTGGCCCACCAAATGTTATCGTCGAAAAACTTTGTGGTATACATACAAATGGTGATAGTCTATCACCGGGTAATTAATTGATAAAGTTCTGTTGATGACTATTTGGTAAAGTATATCTCTCTGTTGAGGTGATTAGACTGTTGTAGTACATGCGCCCACACAGAGCAGATGATAAATAGGTTAGCTCTGTATTGTCCCTGTGTATAAAGTCTGTAGTGAGTGGTATGAAGGGTACAGTCACTCACCCTGTACTGTCAAGCATAGATCAACGAATCAGACTAGTGTTCATTTCCAATTGACAGCACATCATTTATTTACACAGCAACATCAATCCGATACGATACACTACACAGGTACAACAGGATACACAAAAATCAATAATAATCAATTGCGCAGAACGTTACAGCTGTTCAGTATGATGTAAACCCTGTTTACATCTCAGTTCTAATGTTACATCAGTAAATTCACCAGAACGACTGCTGACACTGCAGTTACAAAACGCCACCCAGGCTTAGATCTATATATATTCGCAGTTCTAATGTTCCACCAGAACGACTGCTGACACTGCAGTTACAAAACGCCACCCAGGCTTAAATCTATATATACTCAAAAGACTGTCCTCTCTGTAGTCTATAAGTAATCTGGCCTACACAACTCCTGGCCTTATAATCTCTTCAATAACTCTGATATCTGTTCATGGATCCTTAAATCTATATATACTCACTACAGACTTTATACACAGGGACAATACAGAGCTAACCTATTTATCATCTGCTCTGTGTGGGCGCATGTACTACAACAGTCTAATCACTTCAACAGAGAGATACTTTACCAAATATACATCAACAGAACTTTATCAATTAGACCCTGGGATATAATTTATCACCATTGTATATAACAGCCTTTTTTCGACGTTAACAGTTGGCCACATGCTCAGAAGGGACCCTGACACCATTACAAGAACAGCTATGCTGTGGACCCCCGAATGAAAGCGAAAGAGAGGCCGACCAAAAACAACTTGGCGGAGAACTGTGGAAGCCGAGATGCAAAAAATGAACCAGAGTTGGGGCACTGTACGAAGAATGGCCGCCGACCGAACAAAGAGGAATAAATTTTTCTGCCCCACAAGACGCCACCAGGCGTGATGGTCACTGACTGCTTGGACGGTCGGCGGCTATGGATCAAAGAAGAAGATTTCCCATGTTATATCACAATTAACAAAATAAGTAAAAAAATGATTGTTATATTTATTTTTTGGCATATGACATTTTTTAACATCTCTCTAAATCCGTGATTGTCTGTGAATCTTTCGATCCCACTTGTCATCCTCTCGCGCCACACGAGTCTAGCACGCGACAGCGTTTGTGAACCACTGCTCTACTGTCTAAGACGGCAGAAAATTCCCTATATGGGGACATCAAAGGTCACCGACTTTCATTGTCCCATCTTCTTCGGTACCCTTCACAAATGGATTCACTGCATTCAAACGGAAAGATGTTCCTTACCCATCCATGTATTTGAGGACAGTGTACCTAAGTATATTCGCATATAGATCTACAACCAACCATGTCTATTGGTAGAATCCGCTGGCATCTGGAGACCCACCCTCGTGAAAATTTTGAGCGTCCTACCAGCACTTACAACAATGCAGAAACGAGAGTGATCTGGTATTCAATGCACTGATGCCTGGAGTACATGCACAAATTCTACTGTGTTCCAACAGGAAGGACAATGAAGAAATATGAATTAAAGTCGTTAACCTAATAACCAAGTGCCATTTAGAAGGAGCCAAGTTTCAAATTCGTTGAGACTGGCATATAATCAAATTTATTATTCATGATTTCAAAATTATAAAGCTTTTATCTCTTACATATTATTTCGTGATTGCTGCAAGATAAACTTTCATGTGTTTGCATTTCACAGTAATATTAATTCTTAATCTTTGATCTATACATGATAAGTAACTTATTCTAATTAAATTGCCCAACCATTCATAATTACTCACCGCCCATCACACAGAAAAAAATCAGTAGTTGTAAATAATTACGATTTGCCAATATTTTACCAAGGCCATCTGTAAACGTCGGATCCATGAACCAAGCAAAGCGTAAAATTAGAGAGAGAACAATCACATAATATCTACTTCTATCTCTCGAAACTTGTTTGTCAAGAATCTGTAGGCTTTTCAATCACTTTATGTGTTATGCAAGACAGCTGTATACATTATTAAACTATTTTTGACATGTATTTTAACGCATAGTGTCTATGTCATGTTATGTGATTTAAAAATCTAATATAATCATTTATATGTATGGTAGAAGCAGGGATTGTAACATGTGTAAACGGTTACTATTTACATTTGATTACAATGTGTGCCCATGTTGATGAAATAAAAAGAAACAAACAAACGATAATAAATTATACATTATATGTTTTGGGGCAAGAATGTAAGATTCATAACGTGCCATAAACAGAAATGTAAGTGTAGCATGTTACGCAATTGCCTAGTTAAATGCATGAAGACAGGAAAGTAGGCCTTGCGTACAGAAGCCGATGATTCGTAGTATTTTTCGAAGGCGGGTCGAGGCCAGCCAATCAGAAAATAGTACACAGATCCCAAGCGCTTTTGCTACGACAGTTTTATTATGGAGGATAAAAAAGCGTACAATCCTAAAGTTAGAAGTAGAGATTGGGAAGGTGAACAAAATGACAGAAAAGGATGAGAATGGTTCCTTATGACGGAGATATCTTCATTTATGTGTAGGTACGAGGAAATTTGGAGGGAGTAAGTAGTTGTGAAGAATTTAGCAAGAATAAGTGTCCGTGCATTGAGAAATCCTGTGTTTTTCCAATTCATAATTCAAGATAAAATCGTTAACACGACCGATATAGGAAAACGACATATGGATGGAAAGATAAACTTACCGAGAATGGGAGAATATTGTTCAGAAGGCTTTAACTAGAACATGTACCACGTCTAGCACAAATCGCCTCGACGTGGACATTTTAGGAAAGTAAATCGGAGTTATGGGTCTTGGCTTCCGAGACGCCCGATCTCAGCCAATGTAAGGAGAGGGCACATTTTCCAAAATCACTTGTACAGCGAGAGACAGAAGGACGACGACTGGAGAAAGAGGGACGCGTGTAAAAGGCTAAAATCGTATTATTTGCAGCCGGGCAGTTCTATTACTGCACAAAGCCAGTCTTTACTGATCTTAATTAGATCCTACGAGGGGTCATAATTGTCATTCAGTCAGAGGTCAGTGATCAAGAATTGTTCAAGATCAAGGCTATTCGCCCCAGCAGTGTCTGGATGGTTAGAAGTCCGACCTACCTGAAAAGCTGAACCTGCCACATCAACACTTCGTATAACAGAGAAGTTACGTACAGTATATTTATTTGACAATCGTGCACCCTGCTGTGAGAACAGTCAAAATTGTTTAGTGATAGAAAAAGAACCATGCTAGCTTAACTGAGACTTTGTTACAGCGAATAAGACAGGAGAAATTCAAATATCTAAGTTGGAAGAGTCTACAAGGACATTTTTAAATATTAACTTGTTAACGGTTAATTGATTCCAGTCTACAAGGACATTTTTAATATTAACTTGTTAAATGTTAATTGGTTACCCAAGTTGGTTTTGCAAATACAAATCTTCATCTATTTCATACATAGTCACGCACACTCATCACACATAGATAGATATAAATAAAGAGGAATGTAATTGTATTTCAACAGCTTTATTCATTCCATATTGTTGAATTTGAGTTTTGTTGAACTGCATTAATATCACAGATAGTTACAAAGCGAAGGTGGCGCAGTAAGGTCTGATTGTTCTTGGAACACTGTTCAACTTCAGATACTTTCACAGCCGTGACTATCTAGTGATACCAGTGTACCTCTCTGTCACTGGGACCACACACATTCTGGAGAGAATTCTGATTCTACTCTAGTACTTTCATCACACTTATAAAACCTTTCGCCACAGTAAGATTCCTAACGTACCATAAACAGGAATGTGACATTCCTAAAATACTATAAACAGGAATGTAAAATTCCCAACGTACCATAGACATGAATATGAGATTCCCAACATACCATAAAGAGGAATGGGAGAATC
This sequence comes from Oreohelix idahoensis, assembly GCA_024509875.1. Taxonomy (NCBI): domain Eukaryota; kingdom Metazoa; phylum Mollusca; class Gastropoda; order Stylommatophora; family Oreohelicidae; genus Oreohelix; species Oreohelix idahoensis. The sequence goes on along the minus strand of JAMPIV010005417.1, from coordinate 400,129 downwards.
CTAATGTACCATAAACAGGAATGTGAGAATCCTAACGTACCGTAAACTTAAAAGTGAGATCCCTAACGTACCATAAACAGGAATGTGAGATACCTAACGTTACAGGAATGTGAGATATCTAACGTACCATAAACAGGTATGTGAGATCCCTAACGTAATATAAACAGAAATGTGAGATACCTAACGTACCATGAACAGGTATGTGAGATCCCTAACGTCCCATAAACAGAAAAGTGAAACTTCTATCGTACTATAAACATAAATTTTAGCCCTAACGGACCACAAACCGGAATGCATAAATTAGCCTGATGGAAATAAAAGTGGTTACCATAGGGAACGGGGGAGATAAGTTTGTCTTGCGGCAAGCTCATTAGTTTTTTTAAATATGTATTTGCCTCTCCAGTCATAATTCAGTGCCGATGCTAATATATTAAAGCTAATTCAGTGTTGTTGGTAAAATCTATATTGAGGCTACATAGAAAATCGGATAAAAACACATCTCACTACTAAACAGCTACAGCAGCATGGCCTAACATAAACACCTAAAACATATGTTCCAACTTGACACAAAAACAATATGGTGATACAGCTGATAATGGCGCGTTTATTAAATGTATTGTTAGTGTCACGGGCTCTTGCGAGGACAGCAGAGGCCTTAATAAAGATATAACGAGATTGTTTCGCGATGAACGGTATAAGGTTGATAATTCGCGATGAACGGTATAAGGTTGATAAACAAATTCACGTGTGACATACATTACAAACTTGACAGGAGCCGGAGTCACAGTTTCACCCCTTGTGATAGGAAAAGGAGATAACTATGATTAGAATAATAGGGATAATTATTGAGTAGCGGGACTTAGTTCATACGTCATCAGCGACACGGGAAGTCCGTCCGCTGACAGAAGAGTTTCAGTTCACTCTTCACTCGTCATTTCGCTCAGGTAGACAGCTGAGAGCAGGTTAGCGTAGACTAACCGTAACGACCATCTATAAAGTAAGGGCCAGCTCAGGTACCATTGTATTTACGGTGCCGCTGCAGTTTGCAGAAAGGAAGACAGACGAAATATGTTTTCACAACAGATAGTTTTCATGACGAGCTGTGTCAAAGTATATCGTCAGCAGTTCATTCAAGAAACCTTGGTAGGTAAACTCTCGAATAGTTAATCAAGTGGAAATAGTCAAGAACAGGTGTTTAGAAGCAGTGGTCCAGTGTCAGACGCATAGGGCAGACTTTATAAAGATCAGTTCTAGTGGCTAAGAATAAGTTTTCAGCACTGGTGGTGACCCAGCTAATACTTCGACGCCAAATTAAATATACAGAGAACAGCCCATTAACAAGTATAGAATAGTAGACAGTGTTGCAGTAGTCAACAGAGGTCAAGCGTTAATCAACAAGTTCCTGACCAGTGAATTACATGCTATATGAAGTGTCAACGTAGAAGTCATATGTGTTCTTATTACCTTTATAATCAGGCACGGAGACCGCCAGCTGTAAATATGTTATTGACAACAATAAAGGAATTTTGTTGTCAGACACGAGTCGATCAGTCAGTGCAGTCATCATAGATGTCTGGTCATTGGGTGTCACTCAGCAGGCACATTAGAAAGACGGGCCCAATAGTTATCGTAACCGACAAGCGTACACAAGAACAAAGACAGGTCACTATCATCATTGGTTTAATCAAGAACGTACTCACAACAAGGTCAGTACATAACGAACAACTTCAAAACCAAGAACCTAGAATTTGTGATCACAAGATGTCTCTTTCTGGGGCCCGTGATCTCTTGTGAGAAAAACATTACGCTTGGTTACAAATGACACATATCAGAACGCCAGCGATGAGTGACAACATCAAGGTCAACAGAGTAAGACAGTTACGTGCCGATACTCATGACTATTTTTTTGGGGGAGGGGGGGAGAGCACTATGGAGGAAAGCAACACAGTTACAAGCAAATTTCAAAGTAACATCAGATGTTCGTTCCTAGAGTCAACGTGTATTATATGCATTAACAGTTTATCATGCACGTGCCGAGGTATGTCAAGATCGCGGAGGTAGACAAGGTCAAGATGAACCAAGACAGATAAACAACACAGCAGAAAGGAGATCAACGCATAAGCTCAAGTCGACAGTAACGAAAATACGGAAAGAGACAATTTCTATTACAACTTAACTCCACAATCGGGTAACGGGTCAAGCATCATCACACAAGAGTAATTTTGTATGAACAGGGAAGCACAAGCATCCATAACTACCGCTCACAACACAGAAGAAAACCGGGGAGAAAGAACGGAACAAAACACGGTGCAAACTCAGTTCAACGGTCCGGAAAAGACACCTTCATCAGCAACCAACGTCTAGGAATAGAGTTAGTTAATTAGTTAGAGGTTAAGTATAATCAGTGATTGTGTACAACATAAGAAGACGGTTTGAGGTGAGAGTAGAACAGGCAAGGGTTGATGAAGAGGAGCCAATTCAAATAGATAACATAGGTCGAAGAAACAATTGTGGAAAAAGACAACAAACGGGTAGCCGACTGGTGAGAGACATTGAATGCTACAATTTCCTTTAGCGGGGACGCAGAGCCAGCACGTGTACACGGAGACCACCACGCATGTATCAAAACAGTAGGTCTGCACCTGTAGCTAGTTATCATAATCCGCGACAGACTATGTGTAGGGACAAGGATGAAATCTGGTGTCAACCTCATAATTACACCCGCACACAAGAGGCACACTCATGCACGCACCACACGAGGGCTTTCGAGACGCCTCGGTACGGTATATACAGTAGTCAGAGAAAAGGCGGACCTTCTAGAAAACAAGGATCAGGATATTGGAATTGCCTGACTAAGAGAAGGACAAGAATCGCAGTAAGGAATTTCATTGTCGAGATCAGAAACAGAAAGATATGGGAGATAAACAACGTGACATTAGAGAACGGACAAAGGTGTCTCAAACCACAGAAGACGGATGGAAGGCACACATGGGTCCAATAAGATCAGGAAGGAAAGTTAATAGGTACTAAGAAGGAAATTTAGTTAATACGGATGTGACACAGCACAACCCTGGGAATAACATGCAACGCAGACAGATAGAAAAACCAGAAGGAGAGTATAAGAAGATACAAACAGAGACACCCATAAACATCGGTACACACAGAACAACACAAAGGGACAGTGATTGGACCATCAAGGGAGATGATTGGGTAGTGATACCAGAAGAGATGGATGAGGTTACATCAGATGAAAGTTCTCCAGAAGAGTCATATACACCAGGAGCAGGAGGAAGTCAGATAGTCACGAAAGCAGAAATTCATGCACAACCGAAAAACCCAAATCAGATATCTGGAATTTTTAACTATTCACAAAACAAACAAGAGAGAGGAAACGAGAAAGAGGTTAGCGACAAACAGAGAGAAGTAGACAGAGAATTCAGTCAGAAGAAGATAAAAAGGAGAGAGAGGAGAGGAAGCTGCAGAGAAGACAGACAGATATAGAAATAGAGGAAGAAGAGGAAGATGTACAGCGTGATCAGACGAGAACGTCGGAAAGAGAAAAGATTGACAGACCATTGCCAGAAGAATTAAGGAGGTTAAGAAATGTAAGAGACAACTCAGACAGCGAAGATCACATTCCGCTCATGGAATATGTAAAGAGGCTGCAAGAGAGAGAAAATAGATTAGCAGAGCAAGAAAAACAATTGCGAGAGATGCAGGAAGCGGAGAGGCAACAAGAAAACCAGCAGGGAGAGGAGGAAATGGGGGAAAATGAAGAAACGGACGAGCAGGAGGAAAGGGCAAGAGATGTTACACGTGGGGAGAAGAGATATTATACGTCATTCCACGATTCGTGAGAATATAACATTCCACTCGCGATGTTAAGAAATACAGCACAAATGCAGGTACGCCCGAAGTGGAGAGGCAGACATGAGGAAACACAAGAAGAGGATAGACCGACAAGAGGAAAGGATCGGAAAACGATTAATGAGGTGGAAAATAGGAGCAGACGGACAAGGACTCCAGAAGAGGTATCGATGTCAAGTGACTCGGACAGTATGTCGTCTGAGGAGAGTGACGAGGTTCACAGACAGTATATCGTCTGAGGAGAGTGACGAGGGTCAAAGACAGTATTTCGTCTGAGGAGAGTGACGAGGGTCACAGACAGTATATCGTCTGAGGAGAGTGACGAGGGTCACAGACAGTATGTCGTCTGAGGAGAGTGACGAGGGTCACAGACAGTATGTCGTCTGAGGAGAGTGACGAGGGTCACATACAGTATATCGTCTGAGGAGAGTGACGAGGGTCACAGACAGTATGTCGTCTGAGGAGAGTGATGAGAGTCACGGAAAGTATATCGCTTGAGGAGAGTGACGAGGGTCACAGTTAGTATATCGTCTGAGGAGAGTGACGAGGGTCACAGACAGTATGTCGTCTGAGGACAGTGACGAGGGTCACAGACATAGCAAACGGAGATTCCATAGAAGAGAGATAAACGAAGGGAGTACACGAAAGACGAAGAGATGTTGGTCGTCTTCAGACAATATAAAATCAGATTATAAAAGGCGCCTCGAAAAGTTGAGACAAGTAGAACGAGTAGAGGTGAGAGCTAGGAAAAATAATAATGCAGGAAACAGCACTATAGGAAAGAGCTGATACGGAAACGCAAGTAGTTCGAATTAGAGGACCACAGATCTATTTTTAGGTCAAAAGATAAGTGAAGGGTTGAGCCTGGGGGATAGCAGTAATAAAGAATCAATGATACCATGATGTTTTAAATGGGTCACAAACGGCTGTATATATTGTAAATTAAGTGTAACTGGCAGTTACAGTACATTACGAAAAAAGTGTTAGCTACAGAAGAAGTAAATAAGAAAGTGAGTACGGATATGATGATGCTCAGTACGTCATGATGGAATAACTTACGATGGTAAACAAATAAAGCTTGATATAAGAGAATACATAAAAGGTCGAGCTCGGATACAAAGTAGGAAATGGAGAGGTTGAGAGTGAAAATGGTGTGTGAAAGATATAATAAATTGTGGATGAAAGAAGCATACAATTTATACGAAAATCACAGATAGTAGTCACTACAGAGTATGTTTTGTAGTTAGTATGATATAATTACTATATGATGAGGTAGTGGGAAGAAGATGATGAATACATAAGGGATTATTCCATGTGGGTAGAATAATGATGTATATTTTATGTATGTGTTTATGTATGGCATTACTGGTCAAGGAAGTACAAATTAAGTTTTGATGTAGCGATAGGTGTCTTAATCAAGGGGAGAGAAAAATTTGTCCTGGGGGGCAAATCTTTTTTTAGGACACGGGAGGTAATGTGATAGGACAGGGACATAACTGGGATTAGAATAATAGGGATAATTACTGAGTAGCGGGACTTAGTTCATACGTCATCAGCGACACGGGAAGTCCTGGCGCTGTCAGAAGAGTTTTAGTTCACTCTTCACTCGTCGTTTCGCTCGGGTAGACGGCTGACTAACGTAGACTAACCGTAACGACCATCTATAAAGTGATGCTAAGCGTACACAAGAACAAAGACAGGTCACTATCATCATTGGTTTAATCAAGAACGTACTCACAACAGGGTCAGTACAAAACGAACAACTTCACAAGCACAGAACCTGGGTTGCCACTATCACACCCTACATATATAATTCTTGGGCGTCCGTCACAAACCTTTTTCCCATCAAACTCGCAGTCTGGAAATTATCAAAACTTTACAAAAATTGATAAAATAATTGCATTCAGAATAAACAAAATGAGTTCCCGAGTCTTTTAACTGCTGTAAATGCTGAAAGGTAATGGCGTTAGCTTTAGTTTTTAGTTCATTATTTTGACGGGTATATTTACAATGGTACATGAATAAGAAGATTCTTTATGAAATAAGTTTCAACACCGCGAGTTAAAACTGAAGATTTAAATTGGATATGTCACGCATCACAGTAAGCCAGCGGGACGTCACAAGACGCTGATGCAAGCCGTGCTGTAGATGTAGAAATAAAAAGACTGGTCTCATTCGAAGCAAACCACAGGAACGTCGGTAGATGTTGCATTACCTCTAGCTACAGATACAGAAAGAACAAGACGCCGGTTTCAATTGAAGCGAGCAAAGAAACGCCGGAAGAAGCTGCATTAAGTCGAACTGCAGATGCAACAAGAACAAGACTGTGCTCACTCGAAAACGAACCACAGAAGCTCCGAAAGCCGTTGCATTACATCGAGCTGCAGCTTTCGATAATTAGCAGAGATGCCAAGCCTCACATCGAGCCTAATGATCACCTGACGATGCTGACTCACCTTGTACTATAGATGCGGAAATTTTAATAAAGACACTGTCATTAATCGCATTCTTGAGCATCTATTTGAGCATCCACATTACCGGACCTTCAAGGAGAACATTCATTCGTATAATTCTGTACCGAGTTTTGCATTAATGGGTGAACAGATTGATAGTGTGGTAGGAATGTCATAAAGGGAGATAATTGAGATTGGGATAACGATGTTGTAATTGGTGAATAGTGGGACTTGATCACGTGTCATAGGGTTACAAAACCCGTGAGCAGACGTAAAAAGCTCTCTCTCTTTGCTCGTAAAGCCTGCTCGGTGAAGGTTAGCGTAGGCTAACGGGAGCAACCATCTATACGATTTAGTGGTTAGAAAACCAGCTCAGGTACTATCATCAAATGTAGTACTAACAGCAGTTTGCAGAGAAGACAAGTCAGATTTCTTCTACACAACAGTTTGCTGTTATCGAGCTACGGTCAAGTTATTTTGGCTCAAGCATCTCATCAAGAAAATGGTATGTAGACCATTACTAGTTTGTGTAGTAAGATCCCTGATATCCCGATCAAATAGATAAAATATTATAGATTATAAACCCAAATACTATAGACACAAAATAGGACAGTTGCGCTCAATCGTCTTCGCCATCGCCCTCAGTCGCGCAGGTTTGAGAAAACCTTAACGCAAAGTGAATGTTACCGTCTCGCAATAGTACAAGGTTTTCATACTCCGTCCTTGAAACTAACTATAACATTTTGACAAGCCTAGGCGTGTTTTGTTCCCAGAAAGAGTGAGAGACAAAACGGAGGAGTGACGGAGGAAGAGAAATTATTAATAGAACGACATGAGACCGTGGTTTTAGGCATCGCTTAGTGTAACGAAAATGCGTGACTTGGCTACTAGCAGATTGGGAAACGCGGTGCAAATCCCCCTGCCCACCCCGTTCACTAATATAACAGTTTGAATGTATAAACACTTAGATAGCGACACTGTAGTGAAAAACACACAGACAAGCTCTCATTTCCTGTAGATTTGTATTGTCGAATGAAATTCAAACGCGTTGCTTCGTTTTGAACAGAACGATAGAGAAAGGGGGACGCTTATTTTGAAAGTGTAATTTATTTTGAAGAAAAAAAAACGACAAGTGGGGCATAACATAATCCGATTGGCTGTAGCAGAATAGACTAACAGTAGTGATAAAAACGATTTGAAACCAGCATTAGTTGCCACTCGGCGAAAAATATTTAACTAGTAGTGTTATAATCAGAAGCAAGGAATTCATGACCAGTGCCTTCGCTGTTCTGTATCAGTGGCGATCTGTATGTGTCCATTGATCGCTTGTTAACCTACAAATTCTACATTATTTCATTGATGCGGGTACCATACTGAAACCTTCAATGAGCCATAACATACTTATTGTATGTACACGTTTCAGGCAAGAATCATCTGATTGCCCCAAGACTTTGAAGATTGCTGCAACAGTGTCTATATTTTGCAGTCGTGTCTACTAGCGTGTTGGAAGAAGGACCACATTGATCCTAGAATTTCAGATAAGAACCATATATGGGTTCATGAGTTTTCACCTGACATATTCTCTCCATTATTAAAATCAACACAGAGTTCTTAAAAAGATGAACACATTCGTTCCTCCTAATAGTGACACACACACACACACACACACACACACACACATATATATATATATATATATATATATATATATATATATATAAATATATATATATATATATATATATATATATATATATACTGGTCACAAAAAGTAGGGGATATTTTAAGATGGTATGTATTATTTTACAAAAGAGTGGATTTCGTATTTTAATGGTTGTACGGACATATCGAGCACGCTCTTCTCCACTCTCACGTGCAATATCATGTTGACCTGGTGACTCGTGATGAGTAAGCCAATCCCAAGAACAGAGGTGGGGCCCATCCGTAAAGTTCACACATTATTCTTTTTCACAAAAATGCGTGTATCTCGGGTTTGATGAACACTACTCATCATGGACAGGTATAAAAAGACTCTACAACAGAAAAAATTTCTTTTCTTCGTCATGGAACGTTTGACAGAACAGCAGAGATGGATAGGCATAGGCATGTTACAAACAGGAAGTCAGCAAGTGGATGCTGCTCAGAACCTCAATGTTTCATAGTCAGTTGTCAGCAGACTGTGGAACAGGTATCAAAATTTCCGCACAGTGGCTGATCTGCCTCGGACTGGCCGCCCAAGAGTCACTACACGCCGCCAAGATCAACTTCTTGTTACTCAGGCCCTCAGAACTCGAACTCTAAATGCTACTCAACTTCAGCAAAACCTTCAACAGACCACTGGGATCCGGGTCTCAACTCAGAATGTACGAAACCGTTTGCACCAAGTGCAACTGGCCTCACGCAGACCGTTTGTAGCTTTGCCCATGTCACCACAACACAGGCGAGCAAGAATTGATTGGTGCCAACCTCATCATCGGTGGACCAATCAACAGAGGGCATCAGTGATGTTTTCTGATGAGTCCCGTTTAATTTTAAATTTTCATGATCGTCGAATACGTGTCTGGCGACGGCGAGGTGAGCGTTACCAGCCTCCTGCAACTGTTGCACACAACCGTTATGGAGGTGCCAGTGTAATGGTGTGGGCAGGCATCTGTATGAATGACAGGACCGAACTTCACATATGCCAGGTCAATATCACAGGGCTCTACTACCGTGACAACATCATCGAGGCTATTGTTGTGCCATTTGCTCAACGGCACGGACCAGATTTCATCTTCCAGGATGATAGTCCACGTCCTCACCGTGCTCGCGTCGTCCAAGATCACCTTCAGATGCAGCATATCCGAACGTTACCGTGGCCGCCGATGTCTCCCGACCTGTCTCCTATTGAGCATTTGTGGGACCTTCTGAATAGACGCGTCCAACAACGTCCAGCCGCTCCATAGACTCATCAGCAGTTAGCCCGGCCCTTCAGCAGGAGTGGCAGAGAATTCCTCAAGACAAACATCAAAAGGCGTATTTGCAGTATGGGACGTCGTTGCAATGCATGTTTAGCGGCAAACGGGGGCCGTACACTTTTTTTTAGAAATATTGGAATATTTTTGTGAAAATGAAGTACCTACCCCGCCTTGGTTGCCAGTGCGACAAAAATCATGTGAGTAAAGCCATAACACTTCTTATACCGCAAATGTCTTGTTATGATGCTCACGTTTACTTGTACGAAGAAATAAATGAACTAATTTGAAATATATTGTCTTTGGATAACTTTTAACTTCAATATCCCCTACTTTTTGTGACAGGTATATATATATATATATTTGAGTGCTTCATCAGGACATATATCACAGATTGAGGTCGTAGGGTGGTAGCAGTCAGGTCCCCTGAGAACAAGCTTCTTCAACTATTAGACTCAGGGGCTTGCATAGCTGACCTCACTCTGTAGACAAGTTATATTTTAGTCAATAACATTAAAACCCACCACAGTTTGCACACCTGAAGATAATTCGAGAACCACGTGCAAGCAGTGTTAGTCCAGTACAGACATAGACAAGTGTCATTCACGAACATTCTATGTGGCTAATGGATTAAGTTTCCAACTCTGGTAGTGAGCCGGTATGCTACATCCAAGCCAGAAGAACATAGTAGAAATGATATAAAGAAGAACTTATCGATTTTTGAACAACGGCCAGACTTAAGAATATAGAAGTAGGCAGATATATACAAGAATAACTTCTTGACCAGTTATAAATGTCAACGTACAAGACTGTTTTGATGTCCGATTACTTGATATTGAGGCACAGTGTTCGCCTATTGACATTAATAAAGACATTAATCGTCATCAGTGTGTTCTACAGAGCTTACTATCAGTAGAAGTTTGTTTCATCATCATTTATAACAGAGATAGAATACATCAACCATCAGTTTGCTGCCAACCCATCAATCTTCATAACATTATATGGTACATATACATGCTCATACGTCGTTCGCTCCACCCAGCATTCGCTCTCACGATCAATTATTTATATGTGGGTTGAAGAACTGCCACAATAACATCGGCGGTATGAGACCTTAATTCTTCTAAATGTATGGCCAAATTTATCAAATTTCATTCCATTTGTTCATTATTACTTCTCTCCATATCATTTTTGAAAGGTTGCCCTATGGCTTCACATCTAATGCATCCAGATAATTTTAACTAAAAAGATGTAAAGGCGGTGAACTGAAATGTAAATGTATGAAATGACCAAAGTAGAAATAGTGTCGTCTTTAGGTTATGTAAGAGAAAGAGCACACAATAATTAAAAAACCGTTAAATTTGGCAGGTTATTTACTAGTTTGTATATACTTCAACAACATAGTCCTAGGCTTCAGAAACAAAAGTACAAAGCAACTGGCACGAATGAAACATCTGCTACTGACCTACTAATGTACTGGCTACTATATATTCAATGTAGTGCGGCATACACCCTTCACACATGGACATCAACGTGTGTTTGGTCCCTATAAATTATAGTTAATCCCAGAGCTGCTTATATTCTCCTAGCATTCAGGTCTATAGCGCGGGACAGGCATCGTACTTCAGTATAATATTACTTCTTCGTCTAATAGCAAACCTCCATTAAACTGCAATGCACGAGAGAGCAACCCGCTTCGAAATAATATTACATCAAGGCTTCCAAGAAGAAAGCATTAGAAAAATAACACCACGGGACTCTTTCGAGGCCCCGTAATTGGAATGAGTACACTTTAAACCCTTTAACGAGGATCTATTGGAGGGAAAGTCTGGTGCCAGCAGCCGCGGTAATTCCAGCTCCAATAGCGTATATTAAAGTTGTTGCAGTTAAAAAGCTCGTAGTTGGATCTCAGGCGCAGGCGGGCGGTCCGGCTCGCGCCGGTTCATTGCCCGTTGTCTCCTGCCCTACCGTCTGCCGGCTCTCTCCCGCGGGTGCTCTTCGCTGAGCGTTTCGGGTGGCCGGCGTGTTTACTTTAAAAAATTAGAGTGTTCAAAGGAGGCCTCGGCTGCCTGAATAATGGTGCATGGAATAATGGAAGGTCTCAAAGGCAACCTTCTGTCTTGACAGACTGTGTGTGGTGCACCATTTTGGGAGACCTCCCAGTATTGATAAAACAGACAGACTGCTGTGTCCGTTTCAGATTCTGCTCTTTTCCTCAGACCTTCGGGTCCTGAGTGTTCCTCTATAAATGCCTTCAGGCAGATGAGGAAGGGACATCCCTCGACACCCTCGGGTATATGAGGCTCTGTCCATTTTGGCTGGAATGACGTCTCGACGGTTTTGGTGGTTTTATAGCGATTGAGAGTACACATGAGGGCAAGTTCGGGCACAATGGGCTAATCACCTGTTTGCCAGACACAATGGGCTAATCACCTGTTTGCCAGACACAATGGGCTAATCACCTGTTTGCCAGACACAATGGGCTAATCACCTGTTTGCCAGACACAATGGGCTAATCACCTGTTTGCCAGACACAATGGGTTAATCACCTGTTTGCTTGACACAATGAGCTAATCACTTGTTTGCCAGACACAATGGGCTAATCACCTGTTTGCCAGACACAATGGGCTAATCACCTGTTTGCCAGACACAATGGGCTAATCACCTGTTTGCCAGACACAATGGGCTAATCACCTGTTTGCCAGACACAATGGGTTAATCACCTGTTTGCTAGACACAATGAGCTCATCACCTGTTTGCCAGACACAATGGGCTAATCACCTGTTTGCCAGACACAATGGGCTAATCACCTGTTTGCCAGACACAATGGGCTAATCACCTGTTTGCGAAACACTTCGATTACATGTTTTGCCCAGGGACCTTGTTCTCCTTGGGTCCCCTCTACACCTCGTTTTACCGGGGTGGGGGGGGGGGGGGGTGGAAGAGGTTCCGATTATGAGATGAGATGAGGCTTCCAGGAAAATTCCTGGTAGGTTCTCCAGCGCGAGACAGCATCGAGCTTCCAAATAATATATGAATCACAAGGTGACACGGACTATCTTCACAGATATTCTCACATCAACCGTCCTCTCAGACGTTCGTCCACAGACAATCTGATATCTCTATATTCTCTTCATCAAGCACGCTGCGTCCACGTCTCGCTTTTCACAGGATCACGTTAATATGTATGTCACGGATTGCCTCCCCTTAGCTCTGCAGTAGTGGTCCACCAGGAGCCAACAGTCAAGAGTATCTAATATGGGTCTTCAAAGGTGTCTACCTTCGCACAAGATTAATCTTGGCAGAGTTGTAGATAGAAGGATAATGGCGCTTCTATCTCAAGGGAGTTTTCACAAGAGTTTTCAGAAGTCAAGAACAATGCTGCTTAGGGCAGAGCACTATTAACTTATATCTGATCCGTTGTATTTTGTGGAGAATTAAGCAATGGTTTTAGCCCGTTCAAGCCCCCAGCTGGTATAATACCGGCGAAGTTTCATTATAAGTATTTGCTCTATAGATGTATATATATGTCTAGATGTATATATATTAAAGAGTCTTGCTCATACGTTTGCTTTCATACCTATAATAACTGAATCAACTATGATTGTTTTGTTTTAAAATAACATGTAACAAATTAAATAATCAATTAGTCTTAACAGGTTAAAATAGCGATGGAATGGTGGTGAATTTTAGATATAAATAAAATTGTCTTCACTGAGACTTTGTTTGAGGACTGATAAAAACAATTGTCCTTTTGCTGTTTCCTTAATAAACGTAGCTGGTCTAAGTAAGTCCTGCAGCCGTTGTTTCGTCACTTCTTCTGTGATGCTGGCCCTTCTCCAAACAACTCGTTCACTGTAGGCGGTTAGTGTTGATTCCCTGCCTTTAACTCACAACTAGTGACGTCGAAACTTTAGTCTGGCAGCTTCGTATCACGAACAGTCTGATAGCTTCGTTCCACGAACTTTAGACAAAATAAAAGAACAAATGCCTCTGCTACGTACATTTGTGGGCTGCAAATTAACAGGCGCATTGTCTCGCTGTCCACCCACCAATGTTAGCCTTTCTGAATAATTACATTTTTGAGTATAAACAGCGTAACTAGGGAAGATTATTAGAAATCACCAATATTCTTCTAGGTTTTAAACTGGGAAAATATGTGGTCCAAGCGCGAATGCAATGATTTGTGCTTGAACTACAATTATCAATTTACATATCTCACAAAATGAAACGATACACTTGATGCACATGAGATGTAATCATCACCCATCATGGCTCAATACGGAGTCGGTTTTCTGTACACCTTGCAAGAAGCAATCACTCGCGCTTGCTGTAGTGGTTTATGAATATACTATTTTCATATTTTGAGGTTTCCAGCCTCATATATAACCACTTAGCGAGGAAAACATGTCATATTCACATTTGTAAAATATAGGCTCACAATTTACCTCAAATGGAATCTACAATCTCCAGGCACAGTTAGAATGGACACAGCAACTTAGGTTAGATGCTCTCGAATCTCTTGGTCTGAGGAATTTTAGTATTCCTCTTGTGACGGGTGATCTGATTCCTGGGGTCTCCAATCTTTATATTTAAAAATGCGGGTTTACTTTTAAATTTCAAAGGGTTCCAAATTCTCGGTCCTGGTCCTTTAAGTTTCCAATCTTTGTATTTAAAAGTACGGGTTTACTTTTAAGTTTCAAAGTTGCCCAAATATTTCGATCTGTCACTTATAATTTTGGAATCCATTGTCCGATCCTTCTCTCTGGCTCTAGTTAGATGAATTAAAAGAGAGTGGCTGGACGGAAGGACATGTTATTAGTTTCGTTTGTTGAAGAAGAAGGCCAACTATAGGCACGTCAAAGAAAACGTTGCTACGTTATTTCGGTTTGGAGAAAATTAAATGTAAAGGCGCCAGAATGATAAAAACTGTTATGTCGATCGTCTTTAAAAATTTGATATAAATCGAAGTCGGAACAAATTATGGAAATTTTTAGATAAAAGGAAAGCAGAACATATGGACAGAAAAAGAAGATAAAGATAAAAGTCATGAATAACAGGGTTGAGAAGCATGAAGAAGATATGTGGACCCAGCTAAAATAAAGTCGATCGAAGTCTGCAACAATACACAGTTTGATAACGGAAGCATTGTATTGCTTTCCTGACGCACGCGCGCTAGGTATAAAAAGGCCCAGCATTGGAATTTTCAAACCTTACACACACAGCAGAAAGCAGATAGACAGAGGGAAAGAGCCGCTCGTCAAGGCTATAATTTTACCATCTATTGCCGGGCAGCTCTCCATCACCAAACCGAGTATATTATGTGTTTGTCATCTATCCTAAGAGGGTATACAAATTTATGAATAAATAATTTGTTTATTTGCAGCTTATTTAAGTAGAATTGTATCAGGATCAGGCCAGAGGACTGAATAGAAATTGAGTTGTGAATGTATAAAGGAATTCGATGCTTACCAACGTTAGCAGAAATGTCAGTCCAGAATGTGAAAGGCGACGGTAACATCATAATCACGTATAAAATGTATTATGTTTTATTCATGCATTATTTCAGAAATGTTATGCAGATAGAGACCTGTCGTGTCTCGCTATTCTAATCAGAACTGATCCATGTATCATTCATATACATGCACACATCTGAACACCTTCATTCATGGAAACCTAGGCTTGTGGAACCTATAACCAAAGGCTAGCCAGTGTCACATATTGTCCCCAGGTTCATTTGTGTCATTCTGTAACCAGAGGTCTAAATCCTAGATCAATAAGTGCATTCCTGGACCAACACAGGAGCATCAGATATTGTCATCTAGATTCACGCACTAGGCCGCATAAGTGCTTGGTGGGCTAGTGCAAGACTTTCAACTGACACTGCTGTGTATATTCATATAGAGGACCGTCACAGCACTTCAATGTTAAGTACTCTATGTGAAAACATTCTATCAACAATTGTGATAAGTCAAAGCAAAGTGAGTAGTGTGTAGTGATGAGAAAACAACTTCTGCACTACTAGAATAGACAAGAGATAACGTTAGTAATAACGGAACATTTGAATTAACGTTTATGTTATTTTGAAGATTCCAGAAAGGACTTCTTAATTAATTACTGAGTGAAACTCAACTATTAAGTAAATTTGTAATTACATTTTATTCATTCACTTTTTCATCATCCATACTTTACACAAGAAGAATACAAAAGATAGGTGCAAATAATAAATGATTCATTAATTGTAATCCTCTGACTTGTCACATTTATAATGTGCAATTTTGAATTTTAGTGAATTGCTGAATTCCATTGGTTTGTTACATATTGAAAGTGGCATCTTAGGCTCTGACTTTAACCTGAAAACTACCTGAAGCAGAGACCTTCACAGCCGTGACTTTCCTGTGATACCACTGCTCTTCTCTGACACTGGGACAACATTTTTGTCAGACATAATTCTTTTTTTCTGTTCTTTCAGTAACTACAACTGACTACTACACTCATAAAAACCTTTCGCTACATTTTCACTGCAACTTCCGTGTTCAGTGTATAGTACTTTGATCGTTATTTTATGTGTCTGATTGTTTGTTTTCTACTATTTTACGTGGGCTTATTTTATTAAATTATTTTTAATACGTATAAGAAGAATCAAGGAGCCCAGAAGATCAAATCCCCTCTTCAAATTATCACTATTTCTTTCTTATGCAGGAGGAATTTACTTTGCTTTATATTCTTCTATATCTTTCTTTTTGAAACGCACTATCTTAGGGAAACCTTCACCCATTATTACGAGCCATATTCAATGGGTCATTCAGGGGAAGATGTGATACGTCATTTAATGCATTCTAATTCTACAGTCATTCTGTTCCTTTAAACGACCAGCCACATGCGCCCATTTCTCTCTAACAGTATCACCATGCTGTTGGGTACTGAGGGCTTTCATTTCACCCTGATGAAATAAAGATGTCTTTCGTTCTTTCATTTCTTGAATGTCGTGGTACACTGGGCAATCAAAGCAGGGTCTGAAATCTTGCTGATGTCAGTGCGTGGTTTCCCTTCATGTCTGACACAATGGAATGTTTTTGGTTGTGCTCTGATTTTGCAGCAAACCAAGGAGTGATCAGTATCACATTCTGCACTATGATACAACAATGACCAAAGCTGCGGTATATAACGCCTGCGTCACCAGCACACTGAAAGATGGTCGCATCCCAAAAGATATCTTTTATGGACAGTTAGCAGATGGCAAGAGAACAGTTGGGCGACCACAGCTGAAGTTCAAAGATGTGTGTTAGAGAGATATGAGGACACTGGACATGGATCCAGCAACATGGGAGGATGAAGCTGCCGATCGCACTAAGTGGCGATGCTATTTACCGCGCCACCTCAGATTTGGGCGAAAAGAGGCTCATACAAGAAGCAGATGAGAGGAGAAAACGTCGAAAGCAGCACCAGGAAAATAAGCAGCCGAGGGCTGTCACCTCAGGGGCGCATTTCCATAGTCAGTTATGACTGAAGGGGCTATTATTATTATTACTATGATACGAACGCGTGAAGAGCACAGACTTGAGAAGTGGTTTTCTGACAAGAATTAAATCCAGTTGGTGCCAGTGCTTAAGTTGTCGGCGTCTCCATGATACCTCATGCCGAGGTTTTGTTTGAAAGTAGAAGATGGTCGCGCTAAGGTTATGATAGACATACAACTCCAAGAGCCGTTGTCCATTTTTTCACGTTGCCAATACTAAACCTGCCCAGGGATAAAGGTCATGAAACATAATGGGCACCCACTCTAGCGTTGAAGTCCACAAGGAGAACAGTTTGTTCTTGCCTAGGTGTGCATTTGATAACTGCTGCCAGATTCTCGTTTTTAGCTTCTGAGGTAGAGTTAAGAGCAGTTTTCGGGCGGAGGGTTAACATGCGTTCTGATCCAGTTATAACAGGAAGTTCGAGTGTCAGAAATCCGATTTCAAACATTAGCATATCGGAAATTAACGTACTTATCGTTTTAAATCAAAGGGCGAGAAACCATGACTTATATGATTGATTAGCAAAGGGTGACAATCCATAAATAGTAGTGTTTTACGCCCCTTGAGAAAAAGTCATGTTTTTAGTTTGGAGTTTTTCTAGCTTGGAGTTTTTGTGTTTGAATGAGAGTGGCTTGAGGTTTTTATTGACTCTAAGATCAGTGTAGTACTGACAATTACAGAAATAGAATTTCTGCAGAAAAGGGTGAAGTACCAGTGTCTGAGAGAACTACTGGTATCACAAATTAGTTACGGCTGTGAATGATCTGATCTCGAAAAATTAGTAGAGAGGAGACCGACATAAATTGCCACCTCCGCTGTGTAACTAACTGTGATATTAAAAAAACAAGGAAACAGATTTTACTTAACAATTTTAAAAAACTTGACAAGTCGTTCAAATACAATTTCCTTATTATTTATTTAGTATAAACACTATCTACTCTTGTGCTGAAGGATGGATGTGAAACAATGGAATATAATGGATTTGTAAGTTTACATATGATTTACTAATATTTATATTATATATAGTTATATAAATACATTACAACAAGTTTTCCAATTATAGGAACAAATGTTATATCAGCTGTGCTGTTATTCGATTATAGTACATGTATCAGCTGTGCTGTTAATTAAGTATATAAAATTTATCAGCTATGCTGTTATTTTTGTCTCTTGCTATGCTACTCAGTTTTTCGTCACTGACAGTTTCTATGCTCACAATTGCCGACAGAAATGGTACTAATGTGTACTCATCTCTCAAAGGTTCTGTCCTTCGTAGTTTGGTTGACACAAACACCCGCTGTTGATCGTTTCGTTAGCCCACCCAAGACTGAGGGGGACTAAAGATGTATCTCAGGTACAATCTCTGTGCTCCTGTGAAGTTCCAGGTAGCTGGATTGACTGGACATACGACCTCAAGTTTGATGACACGAATAAAACATGTAACAAGGAAAAATAGGGGCTAATTTCTGTTCTCAAGCCCACCTATTTCTTTTGTATATGATATGAGCGTGTCTCGGGTGTCTGCATGTAGGATGAATGACAACATGGCTCAGTATGATTTAGCAATAGCGAGACAAGACAGGTGTCTACTTGCAAAACATTCTTTCTGATAAATTAATACATGGATACATTCAATAGTATAAATTCAATACATGAATACATCCAATAATATAAATTCAATACATGAATACATCCAATAATATGTATTCAATACATGAATACATCCAATAATATAAATTCAATTCATGAATACATCCAATAATATAAACACCTAGGTGTTATACAACCATTTCCTTCCCCCTATAATATACAAGGCCTTCTCTGACAAGTGCTAAACTGGCTGGTAACATATATCCTAACAATATTGTTATTTTCTTATGATAGGAGTATATGCGACGAGGACTGTCTGGTTATATATAGCAGGTTGGAGTTATAGGAGACAATAGATTGGAGTTAGATGAGACAATAGATTGAGTCCTAACAAGGACTGTTTTGGTTATATTGCAGTTGGTTTTATCTGAGATAATAGATTGAAGTTATGTGAAACAATAGATTAAGTTATAGGAGACAAAAGATTGAGTCCTAACAAGGACTGTTGTGGTTATATTGCAGTTGGCTTTATCTGAGATAATAGACTGAAGTTATAGGAGACAATAGGTTGAGTCCTAACAAGGACTGTTTTGGTTATATTACAGTTGGTGTAATATATTGTGAGACAATAGACTGAAGTTATAGGAGACAATAGATTGAATTATGAGTCCTATAAGTCTTCGTCTTCATCAATCATATCAGGAAATACTATCATTATACCTAATTCCCCAAGATACAATCAGTAAACTGATACGATTATATTGAAACAATTTATATTAAGTATATATATATATATACAGGTGTATCTGCTGTAGGCCTATATTCCTACCTGTTTATAGTAAATTATATTTACCCTCCAAGATTTAAACAGGCCAGATTTTGACTCGACTTAGCGAAGCAGGCTGCAGGTCAATGCTCTCAGGCAAGCAATAAATCAAGGTTGACAGGTCCTCTCACACAGTCGGTCGTCTCTGGCTTCGTGTTCGGTGTTGCGTGTTTTAGCATAAAATCTCGCCCGATTATATAGGCAGGTAAAGTAACTTCTACTGGTTAAGGAAAGCGTTGGGTTGGTTCCTGGCGGAGCAAGCTGATTGGTGGTGTGCAGTTTCGTCTCATGCCTCGTACAGCCTAATTTTATTCAGTTTTCTTCCGCCATATTGCGTGAACAAGATGGCCGCGACCCAAATCCGAAGAAAACAGGGCTTAAGTTTTTTTTCCTGGCGTAACTTCATTAACTTCATTTAATTTATTCTGTCTCAGAGACTGGTGAACGGTGCTCGTTGATTGGTTGGGCGATCGACATAGGGATTTAACTAAGAAGTGGGTTTACACAACTCGTTTCACGACATAGCCCCCTCCTTTCCTAGCTGTGACCTGTCATAGCTAACGTGTAAATCCCTGCTGTAGTTAATCCTTTTGCGTCTGTCCTTTCAGAGTAATAAGGTGTCGACTTAAAAAATCAGCTCCTACATTGTCTCTTCCCGGAATGTAATTCACGGTAAAGGAATAAGGTGCAAGAAGCAGATTCCACCTTAACAGTCTCGAATTTAACTTTTTAGATACAGCCAAGAATGTTAAAGGCTGGTGATCGCTTTGGACAATGAAGTGTGTCCCATACAGGTAAAGTGAAAATTTGTCGATGGACCAAATTAGCGCCAAACATTCTTTCTCTATGGTCGAGTAATTCAACTTAGCTGTATTCAGCTTCCTACTGGCGTAGGCGACTGGTAAAAGTTCCTCTGGCTGGGCTTTTGATTTCTGCAAGAGAGTTGCACCAATACCTATACTGCTAGCGTCCGTCCTTAATACAAATTTCTGTGTGATATCGGGTAGCGTAAAAATTGGTTTGCTGGTGAGTTTTGCTTTTAGCTCTGTGTAAGCTTTTTCACAATCAGCATTCCATTGGATTTTGTCAGGCTGTCATTTCTTCGTTAAGTTGGTTAATGGTGCACACAGAGAGTTAAAGTGGGGTATGTACTTCTGATAGAACCCACACAATGACACGAATGATCTCACATCTTTCTTCGTTTGAGGTCTGGGTGCCTTCTTTAACGTCTCTATATTCTTTGGGTCAGGAGACATATGACCTGTAGAAATAGTGTGACCTAGGAATTCCAACTCCTTACAACCGATATAGCACTTGGTTGGACGTGCAGTCAATCCAGTTTCTCTCAATCTGTCAAACAACATGGAGAGCGCTACTATATGCTCTTCAGATGTGTTTGTAGCAACAAGAATGTCATCCATAAAGTTAGTGATATGGGGATTTTGTAGAGGTTCCAATAATTTCCTCATCATTCTTGAAAAGATACTGGGAGCATTTTTCAGCCCAAAGGGTAGTACAATAAACTCGTAGTGTCCGTCTGATGTACTAAATGCCAGCATTTTCCTAACTTCTGGTTTCACTGATATTTGGTAGTATTCCTTGCTTAGATCTACCTTCGATAAATACTTAGCCTTACTCAGTGTAGAGAACAGCTGGTTGGTGTCAGGTAATGGGTCCACCTGAGATTCTGTGATAGCATATAGCTTCTTGTAGTAAATACATAACCTGTGTTCACCACTAGGCTTCCTTAATAGCACCACACTTGAGCTATAGGGAGATTCAGACTTTGAAATAATTTTCTCTTTTAAGAGATAGTCAATCTCATCCTTGAGTGCCTGTGCTTACTATTGTTCAATCCATGTCCGCAACAATGCTTCCAGTGGACCGTGTATGGGGACGGCCAAACAACAACGTTGCCGGACCCACACCTATTTCTATTGTAAGGGGCAGTATACCGAAGTGGGGCCTGTCTCCATCAATTGTTTGGTACAGCCCTGGTTCATACCTCCTATGGTTCGGGTTTGTTTCTGCAGCTTTTTTAATACTGGTTGCTGACTAAATAAATTTTCCAAATGATCCAGGCCATGGTGTTCCGACAAATATCTAATCGGGGTGGGATGTCTCTTGTCCCCTCTCTGTACAATACGGAGAGTTGCCATGGTTACTGGTGTAACAGTAGTCTTGTTGTGATTTTGTTTTCTCTTTATCGCTGCATCTACCCGTTGTTTTCTCTTGTGTGTTTTCTTGGTGGGCCTACGTCTGCCACAATGCTTCCCTAGGTCCTGTAACTAGTCTACGCTTCTGAATGAGGTTACCTGGTTACATTCTGAACAGGATTTCATATACCAACTTATGTCTTCAGTTATTCCTGGCCAGTAATATCGCAATGCTATATTTTGACCAGTGGCCCCTTTTCCTCTGTGACCACTGCCTGGTGTAGCATGCTCTTGCTCCATAATTTCCTCCCTATAGAATTTTGGCACTACCAGCTGTCCATGCCTTTTAGGTCCTTTTCCAGCTTGTCTGTAGAGTTGGCCACTTTCCATATAGTAGTCTCCTTTTTTTGGAGGGTTATGGGCCTTTGGCAATTTGCCAAAACAAGGTTTCAATGTGCTGTCCGCTGTTTTAGCCTTTTTCATATTTATACGATGAATGTTTATTGGATCTCCCTCCTCCTTTTTGGTGCTCGACCTGGTATGGTTTGCTGCCATGACAACAGGTTTTATTGGGTCACCGAAAAAGACATATTTACATCCTATTACCAGCGGGTATATAGGATCATCACTCACTGCTGCTCTTACCACCCCTTCCACATAGCGAGTTCTCTCGTTGATCCTTGCTATGGGAAGTGTCATGGTGCCGGTTCCCTGCATTGCCCCTTGTATGTCCACTGTTTCTGTAGTAAGTTGATCAAGGTGCACTAGGGCTGCACTCACGACTGAGTCGAATTCCAAACCTGAATCATATAAGCACTGAATTTTAGTGCCATTACATGTCACTTCCTCACAGACAGGGGGATGACGGAGGTCATTCTGACTAACTGCCAGTTCCTTCCTTCTCTTGTTCCCTGTTGTAAGACACGCAGCGAGATATGGAGGGTTCTTCCTTCTGCAGTCTGCAGTATTGTGGTTACTCATTAGACAAGTTTTACACCCCTTTTCTTCCTTCCGGTAAGGAGTCTTATCCGATCTTAGAGGGTTTTTGTCTTTTAGGTCAAATCTTTGTTAGTTCCTTGTGGTATGTTCCTTTTGTTCATATTTGGAATAGTTTTGTGATGATTGGAAGTTTTCACCCTGCTTCTTCCTATTTCCTAATAACTCTGCCTGAGCTGCTTGATATCTCTCAGCAACAGTTACAATATCTCCCAATCTCTCTGCTCCTTGTTCCATGATAAACTTCCTCATTTCTTGAGGCATGGACTCTTTCACTTGCTCCATCATTATCATTTCTTTCAGATCCTGACACTTTCCTAAACTACTCCATTTTTCCAAATAAGTTTCCAATCTAGCAGAGAATTGGTGATAGTTTTCTCCTGGAAGAAGTTTAGCTGTTCGGAATTTCTTTCTATATGATTCTGAGTTCTTTTCATATCTCACAAGCAGTACCTGCTTCAGGATTTCATAATCTTCCTGGTCATTTCTTTAGAGCTTCAAATACACATCGTAAGCCACACCTCTCAATCCCTGAGATAGTTTAAGACTCCACTTTTCTTTCCCTAAGCCATAGGTAGTGGCAAGTCTTTCGTATCTATCCTGGTACGACTCAATGGCGTCTTCTTTCTCAACAAATGGGTCCAGATGAAAATTCACGGCCCCACTTGTGGTGCTCTGGCTGGAGCTACTCTCAGAGTGAGGTGAGCTACCACCCTTATTGCCAGTAGTTGCCTGAATTTCAAGCTCTTTTAATTTCAACTGATGGTCTCTCTCTGCTTGTAATTTCCTTTCCTCAGCTTCAATTTTCTTTGCCTCATTTTCAGCCTCCAATTTCTTGGCTTCAATTTCTAATCTTTTGGTTTCTCTCTCAGCTTCCAGTCTTTTGTCTTCTCTCTCAGCTTCCAGTCTTTTGGCTTCTCTTTCAGCTTCCAGTCTTTTGTCTTCTCTCTCAGCTTTCATTCTGTTGGCTTCTCTTTCAGCTTCCACTTGCAATTTCCTTTCCTCTCTATCCATGTGTTTGTCCACTTCTGTTGTGACATACTGAATAAGAGCATCACCTGTCATATTTAATTCCTTACCCATCTGCATGACCGCAGTCGTGAACTTCAATAAATCAGCTATGGCGTTACTTAGATAGGGTATGTAAATTTACTATATCCAAATATTTGTAATTAAACTTAATTAATTTAAATGAACAAATAATTTCCGTGCAACTTTGTGAGCATCAACTATTTACTGAGTACTAAATGGTACTCCTCCTACGAAAACAATTTTTTTTTGAAAATCCTATTATTGAATTTTTTTTTTTCAAAAATCTGTTTCTTAAGTTATCTATGGGTGGCACAAGATAGAGTTAGTAGATAGATGAATAGACTAAGTATGGCTCAATGTATATAGAAATATACCAGGCACGAGCCCCCAGTGTGGCGTGAGGTTTTTATTGACTCTAAGATCAGTGTAGTACTGGCAATTACAGAAATAGAATTTCTGCAGAAAAGGGTGAAGTCCCAGTGTCTGAGAGAACTACTGGTATCACAAATTAGTTACGGCTGTGAATGATCTGATCTCGAAAAATTAGTAGAGAGGAGACCGACATAAATTGCCACCTCCGCTGTGTAACTAACTGTGATATTAAAAAACAAGGAAACAGATTTTACTTAACAATTTTAAAAAATTTGACAAATCGTTCAAATACAATTTCCTTATTATTTATTTAGTATATACACTATCTACTCTTGTGCTGAAGGATGGATGTGAAACAATGGAATATAATGGATTTGTAAGTTTACATATGATTTACTAATATTTATATTTTATATAGATATATAAATACATTACAACAAGTTTTCCAATTATAGGAACAAATGTTATATCAGCTGTGCTGTTATTCGATTATAGTACATGTATCAGCTGTGCTGTTAATTAAGTATATAAAATTTATCAGCTATGCTGTTATTTTTGTCTCTTGCTATGCTATTCAGTTTTTCGTCACTGACAGTTTCTATGCTCACAATTGCCGACAGAAATGGTACTAATGTGTACTCATCTCTCAAAGGTTCTGTCCTTCGTAGTTTGGTTGACAAAACACCCGCTGTTGATCGTTTCGTTAGCCCACCTAAGACTGAGGGGGACTAAAGATGTATCTCAGGTACAATCTCTGTGCTCCTGTGAAGTTCCAGGTAGCTGGATTAACTGGACATACGACCTCAAGTTTGATGACACGAATAAAACCTGTAACAAGGAAAAATAGGGGCTAATTTCTGTCCTCAAGCCGACCTATTTCGTTTGAATATGGTATGAGCGTGTCTCATGTGTCTGCATGTAGGATGAATGACAACATGGCTCAGTATGATTTAGCAATAGCGAGACAAGACAGGTGTCTACTTGCGAAACATTCTTTCTGATAAATTAATACATGGATACATTCAATAATATAAATTCAATACATGAATACATCCAATAATATAAATTCAATACATAAATACATCCAATAATATGTATTCAATACATGAATACATCCAATAATATAAATTCATTACATGAATACATCCAATAATATGTACACTTAGGTGTGATACAATCATTTCCTTCCCCCTATAATATATCAGGCCATCTCTGACAAGTGCTAAACTGGCTGGTAACATATATCCTAACAATATTGTTATGTTCTTATGATAGGAGTATATGCGACGAGGACTGTCTGGTTATATATATATCAGGTTGGAGTTATAGGAGACAATAGATTGGAGTTAGATGAGACAATAGATTGAGTCCTAACAAGGACTGTTTTGGTTATATTGCAGTTGGTTTTATCTGAGATAATAGATTGAAGTTATGTGAAACAATAGATTAAGTTATAGGAGACAATAGATTGAGTCCTAACAAGGACTGTTGTGGTTATATTGCAGTTGGCTTTATCTGAGATAATAGACTGAAGTTATAGGAGACAATAGGTTGAGTCCTAACAAGGACTGTTTTGGTTATATTACAGTTGGTGTAATATATTGTGAGACAATTGACTGAAGTTATAGGAGACAATAGATTGAAGTATGAGTATTATAAGTCTTCGTCTTCATCAATCATATCAGGAAATACTATCATTATACCTAATTCCCCAAGATACAATCAGTAAACTGATATGATTATATTGAAACAATTTATATTAAGTATATATATATATATATATATATATATATATATATATATATATATATATATATATATATATATATATATATATATATATATATATATATAAATATATATGTGTGTATCTGCTGTAGGCCTATATTCCTACCTGTTTATAGTAAATTATATTTACCTTCCAAGATTTAAACAGGCCAGATTTTGACTCGACTTAGCGAAGCAAGCTGCAGGTCAATGCTCTCAGGCAAGCAATAAATCAAGGTTGACAGGTCCTCTCACACAGTCGGTCGTCTCTGGCTTCGTGTTCGGTGTTGCGTGTTTTAGCATAAAATCTCGCCCGATTATATAAGCAGGTAAAGTAACTTCTACTGGTTAAGGAAAGCGTTTGGTTGGTTCCTGGCGGAGCAAGCTGATTGGTGGCGTGCAGTTTCGTCTCATGCCTCGTACAGCCTAATTTTATTCAGTTTTCTTTTGCCATATTGCGTGAACAAGATGGCCGCGACTCACATCCGAAGAAAACAGGGCTTAAGTTTTTTTTTCCTGGCGTAACTTCATGTAATTTATTCTGTCTCAGAGACTGGTGAACGGTGCTCGTTGATTGGTTGGGCGATCGACATAGGGATTTAACTAAGAAGTGGATTTACACAACTCGTTTCCCGACAATGAGTTCTGCTAAGCGACTATAAATTCGCGGATTTAAGTGAGTGGTTTTGAGAAAAACTTGTTCTAGAAAGTTCGGGAAATGTTATCGTGGTAAATCGTTGTCAAAGTTAATTGAGTCAGAGTCGAATTGCGATCGTGTTTAGTTGTTAGTTTTGGTCTTTCTCCCAAGTGTTAAAAGGATTATCAAGTGGCAAACACAATTGAGGGTTTTATTGAGTGATAAGCCAATTGAATTTGGTTGGTATTTTCTGTGGTCACAGAAAAGATATATCTATCATTCAGACACTTAATCGTTTGGTTCGCCACAATGATAGTTAGCTGTATTTATTCAATGGACAAGATTGTCGATGTTGCCAGTAGAAGAAAATGGATATATTTCAAGGCAACTAGGTACGTTGAGTCTTTGGCAAGAAGATAAACTGTGTAGAATAATGAGAAGAAAAATGGGCAGCACTTAATCTTGAGAAGTAGGAAATAAAATACTTGGGGAATTGTCAACCCTGGCGGTGGGCCAGCATTCTCAAAAGAAATACACAATTAAAGACTACAGTAAATTAAGTAGAACAGAAGAATTATAGCAGAACACTTTGAAAAGACAATTTTGCCACATCAAGAATATAGAGGATAAACTGCTTACTGTTAGGGTAGTTATACGAACCCTATACGATCAACATATAGAGAAGTGGGGAATAGTAAACACACATCATCATCATCATCATCATCATCATCATCACCACACCCGGTCACACAGTCTCACCTGCTTAAATCATTTTGGTTAGCAATTTTTTTTACCGCTAAACCTACTCTGTGTTCTCTAGTTTATTAAGGTTTTTACCTTGCCAACAAAATGTGTAGAACTTCTCGCTCGCCATTCCTAAATCTGCCAGGCGCATTTCCTGAAGTGCAGCTATATTCACTTAAAGTCGTTTAAGTTCGTCATTGACTGCGGCTGTCTTCCTAACATCGTTTATGTCCTGTAGGTTTTCAGATTGTCCAGTCAACATAATCCAGACGTTCCAACATCCCAATCCGAAAGTTTGGCTCTTTCTATTACTTCTTGTTTTGTGATAATTGCTTGGTGTGACATTTTCCACAGTTCGGGTCTGACCCTAATCCCCATGCACCCAATAAAGAAAGCAGACATTAACAGGACAAAACCTACTTTACTGGAGGTTGCCCAGTTTCAAGAAGGCGGTAGCTGTCCAGCGAGATCCAAGAACCTCTTCCACTGTCGCAAGTAGCCCCTGGTACCATGCCTTACGCCTATTTGATAAGATGCTTATAACCGTTAACTGCTACTTCCCGTGTTGTGCCGACACCTATAAGGGGAAGCTAGAGTTCCTCTCCAGGGTGCGAGCTTGGGAAAAGTTATATGGATATCAAGCTGTTTCCCATGCAGCATGCTCCCCCTCTCCAAGCAGCCGGTAGATCTAAGAGAACAACAGTAGCCGATAAGAGTTTCGTACAAGGCATGTCGTAGGAGTTGCCAGAAAAATGTCGCATCAACATTAGAATGCCATAGGGACTTCAACTAAAGATTTATCCTCAGGGGGTACTCCTAAAGCCTTTCTCGTAAACGGATATTCCCGCAATGCAGCGGTAGTTTAAATTCTGAGTTTTTCCTTTTCCTAGATAGCCTACCACGCAAGAATCACGAGCCCAATCTGACCAAAGCTGCTGGTTTTAAGGCGCCAGTGACTCGGCTTCGCCCCTTCACCAGTCAGTGGAAATAGTTCAACCGAGTCCAAATTGAGTCACACATGAAGACCGGGAGCTGGCCTTGGTTGTCAGAGGCTATTTGAGGCGCGTGCCGTAAAAACATTTATCCGCGGTTATCGCGTAATCTCACAAAACCTACCGGCTATGACAACCTATGGAACCACCTATTCAAGAAGCTAAAAATAGGATCTACCGATGAGTGTAACTGTGACACTGACAAAATAACTGCTGCACATCTGCTCCAAAGATGCCCAACATATGAGGAGCAGAGAAGCGCATATGGCCGTCACCAGTATCATTCATAAAAAAGCTCTACGGAGACACAAACAGCCTCAAGCTGACCACTCAATCAATACCCTTTAGCTCCCCAAGGAGCATAGGCCTTCAACAAACACATGCCAAGTCTTCCTGTCCTGTGCCATCCGCTCAAGTTCTTTCTATGTTTTCCTCATCATTTTCACCTGTTTCCAGTTCTCTTCTCCATGTGTTTTTTGGTCAACCTCTGCCTCTCTTTCCCTGGAGATTCCAGAACAAGGACTGCCTTGAAATGCTATCAACAGGTTTCTTCAATGTGTGTTCTATCCATCGCCAGCGTCTTCTTCTCAACTCTTGTTCCACTGGTTCTTGTCATCAATTCCACATTTGTTTCTTTGTCATATCATTTCAGTCCTTCTATTCTACGCAAGCACCCTTTGTATATAAGTCTGTAGCTTTTTGGTTGTTGTTTTTGTTGTTCTCCATGTCTCAGAGCCATACAATAGGACTGACTTGACATTTGAGTTGAAGATTCTTATTTTCGTGTTGGACTTGATTTCTCTTGTTCTCCATATGTTTCCCAATGCAATGAAAGCTCCTCTTGCTTTTTGTAGTCTTATTTTGATATCACTGTCTGTCCCTCCAACTTTGTCTATATTACTTCCAAGATATGTGTACGATTCTACATCTTTTAGTGGTGTTTCTTGAAGTTCAACCTTGTTATCATTTCTTGCATTTATTCTCATAATCTTTGTCTTTTCCCTGATTATTCTCAGGCCCACTTGTTATGACCTCTCATCGACAATTTTCAATTTCTCTTGCATCTGATTATGGTCATCTGTAAAATCCAGATCATCAAGCTGTTTAGTCAGATTCCAGTGGATTACATTTCTGTTGTGTGATGTCGATGTTTTCATAACCCAATCTATTGCTAGTAAGAAAAGAAATGGAGACCATGGCATCCCTGTCCCACTCCCGCTCTAATCCTAAACGGTTCTGTACGTTGTCCTTCATGAAGAACTCTGCCTGTCATGTCTTCATAGGTCTTTTTTATTAAGTTATTGATCTTCATGGGAACTCCATAATGCCTCATCAATTTACAAAGCGATTCTCTGTCTACACTGTCAAATGCCTTTTCACAGTCCACGAATCCGATGTATAGCGGTGAATTCTATTCCAGACCTTATTCAACTATTATTCTCAATGTGGCTATCTGGTCTGTACAGGATCTATTTTGTTGAAAATTAGCTGACCACTGCTTTCTATGAAAGGACACTCCCGACCTGGTTATCTTAATCGGCTTATGCTTAGTCGGGCGGACAATGTCACATTGACCTACGTTGGTCTCTGTGAATTTGTTTACTGACTGAGGGGCTGTAGTCTGCCAGATTACACAACAACTTCCACCCAGACTTGTTGATTGAACAAAGCCCTGTGAAATATGTCTGAAAATAGGATTAAAGATGGCTGAGGTTGACTTTTGAGAGTGTAAGAAGGAGACGATACGCACAAAACAGAAAACAAAAAAGAAAGTCCGAGTTACTGATCCCGCTGAAGCACACCTTTAATGACACCAATGTCGTGATGAAACAAAAACAAAATCAGTGATAATAAATAACGTCCACATTAATTTAGTTTTGTGAAAATTGTAACAGACTGTATTTTTTCACGTTTATTCTAATTGCATAATTCTATATGTTAACATGCAAAGCTTTACACGAAAACATAGACTCATAAAACATAAGGTGTACAATAAAATATAGCTAGGCGGTGTTGTCGTACGGAAGTTACGGGGCTCGAACCCTGGGTAAGCCACTCACGTCTGTTGTTTTTCTGTTGTCTAGTGTTCTACTTCTTTATTTCTTACGAGTGCCTGAAAACATACCTTTATGTTTATCTAATATTTATTAACTGTTTACAGGCATCGGATTTCCCTTCCTTACGTGTTATTAATGTTTATACAATACCAGAAACCTACCCTCTGTTCTATACTACTGTTCCTAAGTCTTCTATCGTTTACTAGACACAGTATCAAGGTCTTTTTCTTGTGTGGACTGACATATACTGTTTAATAGGGGTACGACAGAAGTGTTTGCGTCATTAATAGGCTGAGGTGCCCATTGTAAACTTCCGGTGTTGTCTTGCGTTTCGCACTGATGACCAGTTAGTAAAGTATCATTTTTTGGTGATACCTAGCTGGCCGGGAGGATAGTGTGATTCGCTTGTATAGCTAGGCGGTGTTGTCGTACGGAAGGTACGGGGTTCGAACCCTGGGTAAGCCACTCACGTCTGTTGTTTTTCTGTTGTCTAGTGTTCTACTTCTTTATTTCTTACGAGTGCCTGAAAACATACCTTTATGTTTGTCTAATATTTATTTACTGTTTACAGGCCTCGGGTTTCCCTTCCTCGTGTGTTATTAATGTTTATACAATAAAATATACCATGGTACTAAAATTAACAGTTGGCTTTTATGAAATGAAATATTGGTCAACATTTATCATATTCATACTGCTCATGCGTAGCATTACCAATAAGAAGTTGGTTTGATTACGCTTATTATTAACTACATCATTGTCAGCACAGAAAAATGCTCGGTCTTTGGAGCTGGTAAACCACTGACGTTAGACTTGTTGATATCTTGTTGTGTGTCCGTTTTCCATCCTGTGTGTCAATGTTTTCGAGATATTCCAAATCTTTGACTTGTGTTTTCAAGGTATTGTTGACATAAACATTGACTTTCTTGTATTTGTGTATTGGTTCTTGTGCACCTGCTTACTTATGTTTTAGAAGTGCTCATCTTCACGTGATATTTCTCACATATTATAGTTAACATGTCTGCATGATCTGAGAATCTTTTATAATGTCTTTATGATCATGCAAGAACAAACTTCGACGTGCTGTCCCTTAAAGCATATATACGTTGCTTAGACAGCACAGACTACGCTGACTTGGCCATGTCCGCTCAGGGAAGATGGTCACATCCCGAAAGATATCTTTTACGGACAACTGGCAGATGACAAAAGAACAGTCAGACGACCACAGCTGAGGATCAAAGATGTGTGCAAGAGGGACATAAAGGCACTAAACATAAATCCAGCAACATGAGAGGATGAAATTGCAGATCACACCAAGTGGCGAATCTCTCATAGCAAGCAGAAGAGAAAAGAACACGCAGAAAGGAACATCCGAAAAGAAGCAGGTGAGGGCTAGAACCTCAGGGTCGCATTCCATAGTCATTTATGATTGAAGGGGGATCAGTATGATATGAGAGGTTTTTATTAGCATGTCTGTATTATCTGAGATTACTGGACGTGCCAGTATGATATGATGTCTGTATTATCTGAGATTTCTGGACGTGCCTATATGATATGATGTCTCTATTATCTGAGATTTCTGGACGTGCGTGTATGATATGATGTCTGTATTATCTGAGATTTCTGGACGTACCTGTATCATATGATGTCTGTATTATCTGAGATTTCTGGACGTGCCTGTATGATAAAATGTCTGTATTATCTGAGATTTCTGGACGTGCCTGTATGATATGATGTCTGTATTATCTGAGATTTCTGGACGTGATTATATGATATGATGTCTGTATTATCTGAGATTTCTGGACGTGCCTGTATGATATGATGTCTGTATTATCTGAGATTTCTGGACGTGCCTGTATGATATGTAAATTAATAAAGGTAATTAACAGGCACTAGTTGGACATAAAGGATGACACCAGACATCAGAAAAGAAAATATAAGTGATAGGCTTACCGGGAATCGAACCTAGAACCAACCAAACGACGCCATCGCTTTGCTGTGAAAGTACGTATATCGTGTAAGGACGCTCAGCCAATTTTGCACCCCAAAAATAGTGCATCATTCTCATGACACCCACACAACTATGGTATATAGGACTCGTGAACGACCCAGACATTTAACGACTCAATCACTAATTTAACTTTCCTATCAGCAAGTATAAACCAAATAAAGGCCGAAATACTTGTGTCTAGTAATGTGTAGTGGAAGACGAATATGATATGATGGGGTCTTATAGCGCGTCAATGTCCTCAAGGCTTACAGAAACTGACATGTATGATCTGAGAAGTAACACTACTGCTTGTAGCAAGGTTAATTTTATACAGGCCTACATCTAATATTCGACGATAAAAAAGTGTAGTAGATCACAAGCCATTTCAGCAATTAAAATGAAGAATATTTCTAGGTGAGTATAGCGTATTGCTAACCAATTAGTCAGACTGTTTTATGATTGCAGGCGCCTTTATTTGGTTCAGGGCTGTGCGGTTAGTCTTCTTAGTGTTTATACCTTCTTTTTTGGAGTTGGTTTTCATAATAATTGTAGCAACTATTGCTGATCTATACAATCGTGTCATTGGAGTTACTTTTAATTAGGGTTGGTATTGATATAAAAAAATCTCTGTTGATTGATCGAATTTATTTTATTGAAGACTCATCGATCAATTTCGAACAATGTGAAACATTCTTTAAAAAAATTCTAAATAACATTTTCAAATCATTAAGGACTATTTTACTTGTTAAATGCAACATCGTTCTGAAACTATAATGAAAACACTGAAAACTTACAACCAACTAATCAATTAAGGAAAACGAAAGTGAGGCCGACTAAAAATAACTTGGCGGAGTAATGTGGAGGCTGAGATGGAAAGAGTTAACCAGAACTGTGGCTCTGTACGAAGGATAGCCGCCGACCAAACAAAGTGGTAGCAGTTTCTTGATGTTCTACAAGACGCCATCAGGCGTGATGGCCACTGACTGCTTTGACAGTCGGCGGCTTAAGATCAAAGAAGAAGAAGAAGAATCTATTATTATTGAGCTTCTTCTTCTTTGATCCATAACCGCCAAAAAAAAATTGTTTTCCAAACAACAACAATAAAAAAGCACTGGGGTGGCCATTTTTGTTTGGGCCAAACCCAATTTTTTGCTTGGGACTGAAAGAGTTAAACAGGAAATCTGCTCACATCATTCGCAGCATTTGTTGTGCTTTATGAGATTGCTAGTCCTATAATCAGCCTCATCTTAGGCGCCTTGTACGACATGCCTGAGAATGCAGTATTATTTCTTTATCTCTTCAGAGACCCCCAGGAATTACACTGGGCTTCCTAACCTCATAAAGTCATAAATTGTCGCGCGTCAAAAATTATCGTGCACTTCTCGAGGTAACGTAATTTTTCACCTACCTGTTACCGTCACATAAAATGTCACCTACCTTTTACCGTCACATAACATGTCACCTACCTTTTACCGTCACATAAATTGTCGCATACCTCTTACCGTCACACACATTGTCGCACAACTCTTACCGTCACATAAAATGTCGCATAACTTTTACCGTCACATAAAGTGTCGTATACCTCTTTCAGTCTCATAAAGTGCCGACTCAAACAGAATATAATATCATCGCGTTACCAGTGTTTTTATGATATTTAATTCTTTCAGTCACACAGTCCTTAAAGTCACAGAATTAATTATTAAAATCACATAATACAAGTATGTACTGTCACATACAGACTAACGGAGTGCAAGCATTGATATTACTGTAAATATTAACAATGTGACAAGTTGGAATGGACAAGAGACCACACCAGATCCGTTTTCGCCACTTTCTTCACGTCTGATCTGCTCATTAATAGCTGGAACATTTACGTCACAGTGAATGCCCACCCTGGACAGCTCATTTGTATACGTCTGTCCCATTTTCTTGTAACCATCATACAAGCCGTATGTATCAAGTTTGTTAAAATGCAGTACGTTAATAAACCACTTTAAGTAAGGAGCCACTCCACTGCAAGATGTCCCGCTCTTCGCTGCTGCAGTTACCGGTTTGATACAGTTCGCAAATATTCTGGCTTCCGTGTATTCTGAAATAAAAATATGGTGCCTAATATTAATATCACCATAACTGGGATTAAATAATTGCCATTAAAGATTGCTTATAATGAACCTAGTTTCTGTTCATAAATGCTACCTAATATGGAATTATAACAACCGCTAATATTACCTGAAGATTAAGTATATGATTTTCACTAATATTACCTGAGAGTTAAGTATAACGTTTTCATTAATATTATCAAATGTTAAATAGGTACATCATTCTCACTATTCATCTTCTTATTATTATTTTCAAAAGTTAAGTATACCATTGGCACTAAAATATTCTGAAAGGTTAGTATATCATTTTCATTATTATGACATGCACGTGAAGTATGTCACTCACTAACATGGGCTGAAAAAAGTATATGATTCTCACTAATATGACTTGAGAGTTAAGTATATCTTTCAAATTAGTATTATTTGAAAGTTAGGTATATCATTCTCAGTCATATTACACGAAATCCCAGTACATTTTTCTCAGTAATATTACCTGAAAGTTTTTTTTTTCTTAACCAGCGGCACTTGGGCTGTCAGGCCTTCGGCCCAATGACATGTCATTGCGAGGCTGGGGAGCCTATGGACTTTCCTTCCAACCCTGTCAGGAGCTTCGCTCCTTCCCACTCACAGAGGGTTTATCTCAGGAGCCGTTCAGGTTATTCAGTCAAAATCCCGGTCGATGACACTTCTTCAAATGAACACGCCCGGGCTTGAACCTTGAACACCTGATCGTCAGCGCAATGTGGTAACCATTACACCAGTGCGGCTCCCTACCTTAACGTTAAGTTTATTCTTTTCACTAATGTTAGCTACTCTTAACGTATATTATTTCTCATTCATTTCAGTTGGCTCCTTGTAGCTTGATGTCTTATAGAGATTTATTTCTCATGACGAGGAGGCATCACAAGCGCAGCGTCATACCAGTAGCCTCTT
This sequence comes from Oreohelix idahoensis, assembly GCA_024509875.1. Lineage (NCBI taxonomy): Eukaryota > Metazoa > Mollusca > Gastropoda > Stylommatophora > Oreohelicidae > Oreohelix > Oreohelix idahoensis. The sequence goes on along the minus strand of JAMPIV010005417.1, from coordinate 365,147 downwards.
AGGACTGCCTGGCATTCTATCCTTGCCTCCCAAAAACCGCGAAAACTACACTGGGCACTCGCTCATTAATATTACCTAATATGGAAGTACAGTATATCACTGCTATTAATATTACCTAACATAGAAGTATAGTAGATCACTGCCATTAATATTTCTTGACATGTAAGCACATTAAATCTTTCCCATTAATATCTTCTTCTGCTTCTTGTTCTTCTTCGTACATTCTCAGACGTCTACTTGAATGTTAATAAATAAAGAAGTAGTCAGTTTGAGGCTATTTGCATCTGTGTAGAGCTTTTCCACGAATGGTACTGGTGTCGGCCATATGCATTTCCTCTGTTCCACATATATTGGGCATATTTGAAGCAGATGTTCAATAAGCACTGGTGCACAAAAAAAGCTATCAGTGTCAACAGGACAATTCTCAAGTAACTTAAGAGCAGAGGCAGAGGCCTTGGAAACTGCAGCAGAAGATATAATGACAGAGGAAAGCACAGAGAGACAAGTTTCTTTCTTTACCGATGCACTGTCAGTAATTGCAACGTTGAAAAGCCAAAATAATGCAGATCTTGATGACCCAAAAGTATTGCTCCACAAACTATGTCAACGATTCAAAAGAGTTGTGATCCAACTATTACCTAACAGAAGTATAGAATAGCACTGCCATTAAAATTACCTAACACAGAAGTACAGTATATCTTTGCCATTATTATTACCTAACATAAAACTACAGTATATCACTACCATTAATATTACTTAACATAGAAGCACAGTTTATCATGGCCATTAATATTAACAGTATCTTTGTTACAAGTGTAAATATTAACATCACTCTACTATTGTTCTCAGCTAGTCGGTACAGATCTGTAAACATGCGTTTAGATATATAAAAATAAGGGGTAGGGATATGTTGCTTTCACAATTAATTTTGTTTAGTAGTCAGCCAACAAAGTTATATCACATGTCAGAAATTATAGCCTTTTATAAATGAGAGCTTGTGCAGAATATAAGAATTGAAATGGTTGGACAAAATCACTGACGTCGAACTGATGACGTGACAAATGAGCCAAACCGGAGGAATAGATACTGGTGTTGAATAGGAAACACATTAATGAAACCAGTTGACAGTATTAAAAGGCAGTTCTTTCTTTGGAATTCACAGCGCAAGAGAAATAGAGGACAACGGACAGATGCGTGGAGAAAAGAATTGAAGATGACGTGGAAACACTTTGAACGACTTATACGAAAGAAGAAAACCTGGCGGAAATTTATTTAATGGGTAATGAAAAATAAAATAATAATACCACTATGCCTTATCAAGCAAGTAGTAACAGACGACTACAGAGGCTAGCAAGTTCATCCAGTTTTTACAAAGAAATTGCAAAGGAATTGGTGTGCTGTAAAAGTTCCTCTATTGCTTTGCCTAGCTTCCTGCAGGGGAAATAACTACAGTTGAGGACTCTTACTTACTTACTTAGTCGTTCCCCTTCTACCATGAGGTGTAGAGGTTTGGAAGAGAGAGCGCCAGACCATTCTATCAGCTGTCTTCTTCCTGGCCTGGTTTCATCCTAGTCCTCGGTTCTTCAAAGATTGTCTAATGTTGTCCTCCCAGCGGACTCTGGGTCGTCCTGGAGGTTTGGATCCCTGGCTCTTTGTTTCCCATGCTTGTCGTGGTAACCGATCTTCTCCCATTCTGCAGACATGGCCAAACCATCTTAGTTGGGACTGCTCTATTTAGGTCTGCAGCGGGTGGGATTTTAGGCCTTGACGTATCGTCTGGTTGCGGACCATGTCTCTTCTTGTTACTTCAACCACCTTCCTCAGATACCTCATTTCTGAGGTTTTGATCTGGCTTTTGTGGGTTGTAGTCATTGCCCATGACTCGCATCCATATGTCAAGACTGGGACATAGGTGGAGCGGTATACAGCCATCTTCGTTTTCTTACCAACCTCTTTCTTGCTGAGGAATCCTCGATTTATGGCCTGAAAAAGTCTCCCAGCTGCTGCGTTTCTAGTGGCCAACTCTTCTTTGATGCCTTCCTTTCGGTCTATAATAGCTCCGAGATATTTAAAGTGGTCGACCTGCTCCAGGACCTGTTCTCCCAACTTAATCTGATGTTTTCTTTCTTCTCGTGATATCACCATGGATTTTGTTTTAGAGCTGCTTATGACCATCCCTCTCTTCTCCAGCTCTTCCTTCCAGACTTGCAGGTTGGATTGGAGATGTGTCTCTGATTTAGCAATCAGGACAACATCATCAGCAAATGCTAGCTCTGAAATACAGACCTGTCTCATCTTCCAGTACCCCACTGAATACTTTCTTGTTCTCTCCTTACATGCCTTGATGACATCGTCCATGAGGAGTATGAAAAGATAAGGTGACAGGATATCGCCTTGTCTTACACCAGTGGTGGTCCTGAACTCTTCTGTCTTATAGTTTGCTGTCCTCACATAATTTCTGCAAGACTTGTAGAAGCTCTGTATAGCATGAATCAGAGGTGCTGGAATGTTCTTCCTTGCCAAACAGTCCCAAAGTTTGCTCCAGGGGACCCTGTCAAACGCCTTTTCCAGATCTATGAAACAAAGATGGATCTCACTCTTGTACTCAAGGGCCTTTTCACTCAGCTGTCTGAGTGTGAAGATTAGGTCTTGAGTACTTCGGTTTGCTCGGAATCCGCACTGGGCTTCATCCAATTGTGGCTCAGCTAGGCATCGGAGTCTCTGCTCTAGGATTCTAGAGTAGATTTTACCAGGGACACTGAGAAGGGATATGCCTCTGTGGTTTCCACATTGTCGATTGTCACCCTTTTTGAAAATCGGTTTTATGATGGCAATCTCCCAATCCTTTGGCATGGCCTTGTTGCACCACGCTGCCTGTAGGACCCTTAGGAGTAATAGGTCACCTGATGCTCCCATGTACTTTACCATTTCTGGTGTTATACCATCATGCCCTGCTGCTTTGCCCATCTTGATTTTCTCCAGTGCTGCTTTCAGTTCTTCCATCTTTATGTCATCTTCACCACCATTGGTTTTCTCTTCTGTGCTGGTGGTTATCATTTCTGATGCTTGACCTTGCTCCCCATCAAGGAGTTCTGAGAAATATTCTTTCCATCTTTCCATTACTTCCTTCGGGGCAGTAAGCAATTTGCCTTGCTTGTCCTTTATAAATTTAAGAGGGCACTGTTTTTCCTTCCTCATGTTCTTTAGGGTCTTATAGAACAATTTCTGGTTTTCTTGCGTATCGTTTTCTAGCTTTTCTCCAAATTCTTCCCAGGACTTCTGTTTTGCTGCTAGCACCTTGTTCTTTGCTTCTGTTCTGAGTATCACATATTCTCTATATTTCTCTATTTGTCCTGCTGTGTTTTTAGCTCCTAAGTATTGTTTCCATGCCATTTTCTTCTCTCTTATTTTCTCTTTGACTTCTTCTGTCCACCAAGGTGTCCTCTTTCTCTTGTTCCGAAGTCGGACTTCACCACATGCTTCTGCAGCAGCTGTCTTTATGATGTCCTTGAATTTAAGCCACAGGGTTTCCAAGTCATCAGGTTGTTCTTCTGCGTTTCTCACCGCTGTAGCAATAAGCCCCTGATATCTGGTCTTAATTTCTGGCTCTTTCAGCTTGTAGGTCTTAATGCTCATTTCTTCCGTTTGTTTACTTGGTTTCTTGCCTGGTGCTGGGCAGTTCCTAGGCTGAGCGAATCTTTCAGTTGTTCTTTTGATTGTAAGCAGGTAGTGATCACTTCCAATCTCTGGCCCCCTCCAGACTCTAGCATCCTGGACATACTTGAAAGCGCTCCTCCTAACAATGGCATAGTCGATCACTGACTTCTCATTCTTTGTTGGTTCACACCTAGTGTATGCATGTATGCGCTTATGGGGGAACTTTGTGTTGGAAATGATCAGATTCTGCTCACTGCAGAATCTGAGGAGTCACTTTCCATTGTCATTGAGAGTATCTTCTCCATATCTTCCGATAACTCCACCCCATGTAGCATGGTCATTTCCAACTCTGACATTGAAATCTCCGAGCATGATAATTTCATCTTGGCAGTCATCCACTGTCCTTTGAAGCAGCTCGAAGAATTCTTCCTTGACCTCTGCTCTCACATCCTCATTTGGCCCATACACTATGACCAGGTTGACTATGGTTTCTCCTTCTTTTAGTTTTACAACCATAATGCGCTCCGAGACAAAGTTCCATCCCTTGATACTATCTTTCTGGTTTTTGGCCACAATGCAACCCACGCCCTCTTTAGCTCTTTTAGATGTGGGTACACCACTGTATAGCAGCGTGTCGCCATCGAGATCCATGACTCCTTGTCCCTTTTTCTTTGTTTCGGTAATAGCCAGGATTTCTAGTTTTGCTTTTCTCAATTCGTCCATCAGCTCCTCTTCTTTCCCATTTATACTTCTTGTGTTCCAAGTTCCATAAGTCGTAGTCCGTAATCCGTTCCAGTTCGTCGCCTTTAGAATCAGTCCGGTTTTCTCTCTTATATTACTTGTAATCATAGTTTAAGACAAACAGGTGATTGGCCTGTTGTGCCTTTGCATGGTGGAGGGGTTGCCTCCTTACGGCCTCCATGCAGGCCGCCCTCCTCCTTTTTCATCCGGGCTTGGGACCGGCATAGGCGGAGTTAGTTGACGACTCATGATCTATAAACAAGACAAAACGAAGAATAAGTATGCATAGTCAAATTACGATGTGTTTTGAGTTACACAACTTTGTAAAGATTCCGTTAGCGGTTCGAAACTTTGCTGGTGATACACGTGAGACAAATAAAGATGGTGACACTATAGCATGGGAACAGCAAACCATAAGTCAGAGGAGATCAGAACCACCACTGGTGTAAGACAAGGTAATATCCTGTCACCTTATCTTTTCATACTCCTCATGGACGATGTAATCAAGGCATGTAAGGAGAGAACCGGAACGTATTCAGTGGGATACTGGAAGATGAGACAGGTCTGTATTTCAGAGCTGGCATTTGCTGATGATGTTGCCCTTATTGCTAAATCAGAGGCACATCTCCTATCCAACCTGCAAGTCTGGAAGGAAGAACTGGAGAAGGGAGGGATGGTCATGAGCAGCTCTAAAACAAAATCCATAGTGATATCACGAGAAGAAAGAAGACATCAGATTAAGCTGGGAGAACAGGTCCTGGAGCAGGTCGACCACTTTAAATATCTCGGAGCTATTATAGACCAAAAGGGAGGCATCAAAGAAGAATTGGCCACTTGAAAAGCAGCAGCTGTGAGACTTTTTCAGGCCATAAATCGAGGATTCCTCAGCAAGAGAGAGGTTGGTAAGAAAACGAAGATGGCTGTAGACCGCTCCGCCTATGTCCCAGTCTTGACATATGGATGCGAGTCATGGGCAATGACTACAACCCACAAAAGCCAGATCCAAACCTCAGAAATGAGGTATCTGAGGAAGGTGGTTGAAGTAACAAGAAGAGACATGGTTCGCAACCAGACAATACGTCTAGGCCTAAAACACTCTGCAGACTCAAGTAGAACAGTCCCAACTAAGATGGTTTAGCCATGTCTGCAGAATGGGAGAAGATCGGCTACCACGACAAGCATGGAAAACCCAAAGAGCCAGGGATCCAGACCCCCAGGACGACCCAGAGTCCTCTAGGAGGACAACATTAGACAGTCTTTGAAGGACCGAGGACTAGAATGGAACCAGGCCAGAAGGAAAACAGCCGATAGTAGAGTCTGCTTCTCTCTCTACCAAACCCCAACACCTCACGGTAGAAGGGGAACGGCTAAGTAAGTAAGTAAGTAAGACACTATAGCAAGCTATATGCTACGTTTCTTCTGACGTGCGGTTCTGAATACAGGATAGACAGAAGAATTACAAATATATAACGATTATATTTCCACAAGTTGATGTGTGTACGTGTCTGTTTGTGCCATTGTCAGCGTATGCTCGGGAGCATTACCTGTGTGCCACTAATTTGGCCTTATTTATAGCGTCAGAGATTCTTTGCCAGCATATGGATGAGAGAAAGCACAGAAATTACGTACTTTTAATAATTCTATACACTTAGCAAGACGTAACATTGGATATTGTGAAGTTGGAAGAAACCGAATCGTTACCTCGTGGTCGTGGTGTGGCATTTGTTCTCCCATCTCTCTTTTCTCTACGTCGTTCTGCCAACAAGTGATCGATACTTAAATCACAGCGTGTCTCAGGTTGTGCCAGACCAGCATTAATCTCGGTATTAAACTGAACCAAGGCTGTATCAGATATCACAATGGCGTTCAGATTTTTGTGAAAATCTAGTTTTCCATTGTGAAACTCCCTGTCACGGCGCTATTTTGGCTGCTTGTTCATAAATGAATCAAGTTATTCGGAACGCCGGAAATAGCCGAGTGACTGAGGTCATGTGACCAACGGAAAGATTTGGGCGCAAGAAGGCTTTAGCGCCAGATCAGGTTTAGTTGGATTTTCGTCCTGGAGGTACGCGATAAGCCAGCCTAGTGGCTGTCCAACGTGTATGGAATATTGTGATTCAGTGCCTGCCATTTAGATCTTGTCCTAGTGTGATTATTCCGGAGAGCTTCTATGTTATTCTCTCGGAGGTGTTTTTTCGGAAGCTGAGTCTTTCCTTGTAAGTACATTTTGGTAGTTGTCAGTTTGACATTATGAGTTTGCCGCTCTGGTGAGCGAGAGTCACCATATAGATAGGATGGTGTAGTACCTATTCTTGTACATTAATGCTGTATGTTAATTCGCAGTGGCAGTATGTTAACTATTTAGTATTCCATTATGGCTGTTGTCGTGATTTAGTCTGTCTTACAACACGGTCATATCCTCTGCACACCATACTATGGGAAAACGGACAGATACAATAGCCAATGAAAACGCTCCTTTCGTGGTGTGTATATTGGAACATTTTATGCTTAACATGGAGGCCCATTTTGTGCAACTTCCAGTACGTAGATATTTAATTTCTTAAGGAATAAAGATGTTTAAACGGAAAGGTATAGATATTTCAACAACAGGAATGTTACTTTAGAGGTAGGTGCAAAGACTTCCTCGAAAAGTAGTTTAGTTAGAGAGAAAGATCGTTTAAAATGACATCTATACATCAGGGTAGTCCCCAGTTTAGTTAGTTAAAGTCTGCATAGATTTAAATGCACTTTGCTACCTAATAGTTTATTACATTGAACGGTAGAGATAAATTCATAGTATAATTCTAGCTTTAAATGATCAAAATCGGCCCAGAATTAAGCAAGATAACGAATATTAAAAATTTTTTGCTAATTGAACAGAAGGCAAAAATACGCCTCGGTTTTAGATTTTTAACACCGCTTTTACCCCATGCCATCCGAGAGGGAGGATGCGGTAGTATATAAGTCCTTGAACTTGGCTGAATTGAGGCCACAACTTTTTCAAAGAAACCGAGCTGAACAGAAGAGAGCGGTAAAAGTGTTACTGTCATATACTTTGCCACTGCATTGGCATAGCAGACCTAGATGCTCATTTACAGCCTGCTACAGCTTTTCTATATTGCCTGAGGGTAAGAAAGAATATATATATATATATATATATATATATATATATATATATATATATATATATATATATATATATATATATATATATATATATATATATATATATGTTGTGTGTGTGTGTGTGTGTGTATATATATATAATTATGTAATTTTTCCTGTGATTAATCCACTTGTGCGTTAGAAAGGTGTGGTATGTGTCAAGAGAAATTACAGGACTGGTGTGGTGCCGGCTGGAACGCAAGCATGTGTTATCGTTTAGAGACGAAAGCCAGCATTGTGAAATGTGTAGAATAATTGAGGATGATGGCAAAAATACGACTGTAAGTTTGATAATGTATTTGAAGGAGTAATTCTTAAAGAAACGACACACTTATCAGGTCCATAAGAAAGGATGACAGGATTTGTTAACATGTATTGATCAAGGTGTCACTTAGTAGTTTATACTAGATCAAATCATTGTATGGAAGCAGATCATGGACAAAGGAATCTAACTTAGGATTTATATGGAAAGTGTAGTCACATTGAACTGGCTGTGAGTGGTACTGAGGTAAATTGTCCTGTGCAAATGTTAGCACAATGTCTGACACTGTTCGGCATGACCCTTGTATGTGATGATAGGGTGGTAATGGAACATATAGAGGTTGTGTTTAATTTTGTTTTAGGTTTTATCCTGCAACTACCAAGATTGTACGAGACATCCACTTCTGTGGGACTCTGTGGTGCGATAGTTCTTGAGGTTCATAGAACTGGTTACCCGGTTTTCCCAGCCTGGAGCTTCAGATCTGGAGTGTTCAGGGCTCGAGAGGATTCATCTCAACATAGCAGATAAGTGGATAGGCAAATCCACTGGTCAGCCTATCCAGAGACTATATTTAACAAATAAAATACCCAATACACAAATTTAGTGAGTGATGACTCAAGATGGACATTATTAAAATGATTACTAACTCCACAGTCCAGTGAAAGTGACGAAACCTATGTGTAATAGATAATTAATATTTAATAGACAATTCATCATATTGACTTATTTTGAAAATTGACATTCCATGTTTATTTATTTTATTTTGTAAAAACATTTGAATTCTTTTAAGTTACCTATCCGAAAAGATACACGGTATAGGTTCAATAAATTGTAAATATGTACAATCAGTCTTGCTGAATTATTTAAATTGAGTTAAAGTTCTGGTTGATATATAGTCACATATGTCATTAATTAATTAATCCCCTAGACAATTAGCCATAATACAAATATAATAATAAACATTATTCAAGAGAGGATCTTGAGAGGTAGCACAAAGACATTCAGGAATAAACACTATCATCATACCTGAAGGTTTATACAGCTGATCCTATCTTTGATTGTCGATACATTCTTACTCTTTTCAGAGAATGGGGTATTTCTTGTAAGACCAGTCTCTTATCTGGCACTATCCTGGTATCAACTGATACATCTTTTTGTCCAAGATATCTTACATTCTAATAACATCGGAACCTCTCGCGACAGCTGTTTGTGGTCTAGTTATTGTTGTTGACAATAAAGGGAAATTAGCTGATTAGAGGCTTTGTCTTCGTGTGTCACCATTGTTCGTGTGGTCCCTAGTGTACACGAGACATTATTTACATTGTTAAATCCAGTACGGACAGTGGGTAAACTCTAAGAGTGGTGGGCAGCCAGCTAGCACCTCCACCCACCCGGTTAGTGTGCTTTGACACTACCTAACTACTAGTTTGTGAAACTTCCAGACTACTAGTTTGTGAGACGCCCAGATTATTAGTTTGTGAACCTCCTAGACTATTAGTTTGTGAAACTCTCTGACTTCTAGTTTGTGAAACTCTCTGACTACTAATTTGGGAAACTTCCAGACTACTAGTTTGTGGAACTCCCAGATTACTAGTTTGTGAAACTCTCTGACTATTAGTTTGTGAAACTCCCTGACGATTAGTTTGTGAAATTCACAGACTACTAGTTTGCGCAACTTCCACGCTACAAGGTTGTGAAATTCCCAAACTACAACTTTGTAAAAGTCGCAGATTACAAGTTTGTGAAACTCCCAAACTTCAAGTGAGAGAAATTTCTGGATGCTAGTCTACGAAACTCCCACACAACAAGTTTTAAAAGTCCCAGGCAACAAGTTTGTTAAAGTCCCAGATTACAAGTTTGTGAAACTCCCAAACTACAAGCTGGTGAACCTCAAAGACTTTGCATTAGAAGCTTTAAACTATAATGAAATCAGCCATTATCTAAGGCTAACCAACATCAGAGAAAACTGATTCAGGTCCGTAAAAAACAATGTGACATTGTTATCAATTTTAAAGTAGAGCGATTCCTCCAATAACATGAGTCGTTTCGGTGTGAGTGTTGCGGGTTTGTCTCCCTGTTCTGCTGTGGTAAAACAATGGCCAAACTTAAAGTGTAAAAATTAGGGTCTTCAAAGCTATCAACCTTCGCTCAAGATTACTCTTGGCAGAGATTTAAATAGAAGAACGATGCTTCTACTTCAGTGAGCCTCACAGGAATTTTAAGAAATCAAGCATAACAGCTGAGTGTACCGTGTATATGTAAATAGTCTACCTATATCCGGCTACCACGCTCTCTCATTTAGTATCTATGTTTTGCAACGCTAAAGCCACGCCTATTCTTTCCCGTCTCAATTGCGCTAACGTTGTTTACCTAAAATTTCACAACATGCCAGATAATAGTCAGCGAACCACGATTCGTTTATCTGTTCCCACGCGAGCTGATTTGACAAGTATCGGCAATTAGACTGACGCCCGTAGAACAAAGAAATCAAGGGCGACAACGTTATTTCCGTACCTTTGATGTTTACATTTTCATGGGACTTTAGCATTTGATCTACGGCCGGGGGGGGGGGGGGATAATCTAGAAAGCTCGCTCGTGGGGCATGTCTTTGGTATCGTCCACCTTTGCTGGTAGAGAATCTTTTATCTAGAAAGCCAGCTCGCTGATTCCCCTGAAAACGCTGTAGGTAAGAGAAATAACATCTGTTAGTGAAATAACACCATTTCTGTATTTATACTCCGTCCTCTAAAAGGAGTGTGTAAAGCAATCTAGTCGCTCAGAATTTCTTAGGATAATCTAGCTCGCGATTCTAAGAGCCATTGTGAAAGTGTGTTATTGGAATTCGGTGGAGATTATTCATTTCTGATTGTGGTAATAATTTAAGTTGTGCTTAAGAATTAAATATGTTAAGAGTTTTATCCCTAGCGTTAAAACAAGCGAAATAGGTAAACGCGTAGATATTTTCGTACCAGGGGTTCAGTAATGTAAAACCCATATACCATTTTCTTAGCTGACTTAAGTATAATGTTAAGAGTGACGGATAAAAGTGACAGAGTAGTATGGGCATTTTATTTATTTGTGTGTAAAGTTTTATTAAATGACTAGCGGTTATATCATGCGTTAAAACCGATAGACGCTGACAATAAACTAACTAGTAAGGACATGCGATAATTGTTAAGAGCGTAGTCTTAATTAAAATTAAAAACTGACATTGTGCGCTGAGTGTTTACCAAGTCGGAAAAGGGGGGGGGGGCGGCTACATCTCTGAAACCCAACTCCGTACATTGCTAAGCGAAGTGCGATAGTATAAGCTTAAAATACTGTGTGCCTTTTTATTTAATTAGGAGACGGAGAGAATATAAGAGATCACACCTTACGCGTGAAAGCATAGGATTGGTATTTTGGTTAAATGTTTGTTTTTCTTCCCAATCTAGGCTAGGTCAAAACCAGCGGTCAGCGTGTTTTTCTCTAATTTGTAGGCATGTTACTCAGTTACGGAAAGCATATAGCCTATAACTTGAGCTAAACGGAACTTACAAATACCCAAATTTATATATTAAATTTAGCAGCCCACTGCGGCAATAAACATAACATTTCCTCGACTACTAACAGTCGTTTCTTTTTCGCAAGTGAATTTTATTCAAGATAAGTTTTGGTTCATAACCGACTCTTATCACAGAGAAAAGTTGAGAGGATTTATCACCAGCAGCTTTATAGCTTAACAGTCGTAGCACCTATTAGCTAGACAATATAAGAACTATTTTCTTTCCTGTTATAATTGTGAACGTCTGTTGCGTGCATATTTTTGACGCACATATTACAAAAAATCGATATGGTTATTTAATATGGGAAAAATATAGACATGCATCCATCTGTGTATGAAAATGCTGTTTATTGTAAAAGCGAGATAATCCATGTTTGATTCACACTTTTGATTATAGGAGTAATCGGTCTGGATATCGATCCAGCGCAAGAATAGTACGCTTGCGTTTGTACTTAATTTTAGGGCCAGAAAATATATTAATTTGCTTATTGTGTTTATGGCCTGAATTCATATGTATTACATATTATTAGTACAAGTAGAATCAGTCCTATATTGTATATTTTGGATGGGTATGAGGGACTAGATTCTTGTTAGCGGAAGTATGAGTTGTCTTAACAAGTCGTGATGAGTTCCGATGTACTGCTAAGAATGGCGGGGTACGTTTTTCAAGAGCTGGTCCTTTCGTCAAGAAAAAATGTCTTACGAAGTGGTTTTTTTCTTCTGGAGGAGATAGTGTCTCTACGATAGTTTGTGTTAGAGACTCTCCTTATGTCAGTATATAGATGATTCGGACTCCAGGTAAACCCAGCTCGTATTTTTGATGATCTCTCGTCGGTTAGGCCTAGCTTGACTTTTGGGTGCTTCGATATGCTAGTGTCGTGTTTTGTATCGACGAAGATGACAGATTTTCCTGCAGCGGTTATGGCTACGTGAACTAACCTGATCACCGTAGTGCTGCATGGAACCATTTATGAAATCCGCTATATATCCATCGAAGAGATAAAAGACATTTCATCAATGAAATTAGAAAGCTTTGCTGCAAGAACTGATAGTAGGTGCTTTATCAAATATATGACCAGCCTTACTGCTATGGAAACACCTGTTAAAGGTAAATTAGGGAATTCAATACCAACAGAAAAAGAACAAATGAAGAGATGGGCTGAGCACTTCATGGATGGATTTCAGACACCGTAACACCTGATTTTGATCACAACCACCTTGCAATAAAACTTGCGATGAATTCAAGCTGGAGAGATCAACAGCAAGTTAACGTTAAAAAGATTAAAAAATTTTAAGCTGCTGGAGTTGATTTAAGGGGAAATGTTTAAAGCAGTTAATGACAACAGAGACCTCTTGAGAATTTTAGATATTATAAATGCTATGGAGAACCCCACCACAACAATTTTCGTGAAGAAAGCGTTTCATAACTATGATGTATCATGACATTGAAAATTATTATTTGATGTTTGTACTTACCCATTATAACAAGCGGGGTTCTGCATGTGTCATGACTCGCCACTTAAATTATCACCTTCGTCGATTTTCAACAATGATCTCTCAGATCTGCTATGTATACCTACAAATTGTTTGTTTATGTCAAATGGTTTACTGTAGAAACAAAGCCTGATGTACTCGTATGTCCCAGTGTGTACGTCTGAATAAATTGAGTAAACTAAGATTCCAGCAGTCTGCATTGGTGCCTTGTAGACACATGTGTATGAGTGATTATATTGGTCAGCACACGAACAGTACACCATTCGCGGTAATCACACTCTACACTTTTACTTCATACATACACCATCCTGCGTCGGTTGAAGTGACCAAGTTTAGGGCCTGCTTCCCCTGGAGCCTTTGCCTTCCCTAACTCGGACTAGGGTGAGTTACCCATTTACAGCTGGGTAGACTGGAGCATGCCTGATCTCAACAACACACCACTCTTCCTTACAGAGCAGACAGACTGATACTTTACAGTGGTGTACTGCTATGTATACAGGTGTAGTATGTCCCAGAAAAAATAGTACGTCTTTACAGGATTATATTGAGCCAGATTACCTGGGTCACTCTATAGCTTACGCAGTTTTTTTCCCCTGTGTTGAGAATCACAGTTTACAGCTGAAAAGAACAACAATCACTACCACTCTTCCTTTGAACACATCAACACCAGTAGGACAGCTATACAGTCGATGTCAGCTTGACCTGTATTACCGATAGGATGCTGTATCTAGGTCAGCGCTTGGTGACAGTTTTTCGCTGTACAGACAGTATTACACAGGACAGTGGTATCAAGTGTAGAAAATATCTGGAGCAATATTGTTGACATTTCTCAACGTACAGAAGAATCGCAGTGTTGCTGAATAAAGTGCATAGTTCATCGTGGGATCTTCATATGCTCAACAGAGAAAAAATTGACAGTGTAATAGTTTAAAATTAAATCTATTACTGAATAAAGTGGCAAGTTAGTATTATTTAAATAAACTGTGCCTACTTTACAACACTATACTGGCAACACATTCCATTCATGACATAAAATGATATTGTATGCTATATGCTATTTATGCTTACATGTTATTTGTTGTGTATTAAATTAGTTTATATTCTGTGTGACTAGAACAGGAAATACCGAGTAATATTGGTCTTGTTCTGGCGTTCGATAGGGAGCAATTTCTTAATTGAAATTTGCTTGCAACATAGTTTGCAAATATTTGGTTAGTTGTGACGACTGTTTCATATTTGTATTTGTAACATTTTTTGTGTTCCTTAGTTTTGTTTGATTTGTTTGTATAATTGTAGGTCTCATCTTTCCTTTCATTTCAGTTTTTTACACCCTTATGTTTATACACTGTAGCGTTATTTGTCTTGTTATCTTATGGCAGTTATCATCACAGGTTCTGTGATCATTTTTTTCATTTCCCCTATTTAATTTAATTTGATCTCTGCAAATGTTTTCAGATTGTCTTTTCTTGTTTGTCATTTGTAATGTCTGTAGTTGACATATGACGTATAGTGGTATACACTGATAGTATAGTACAGATCAGTACTTTCTGATTGTTATTAGAAAAGGGAAATATTTTTTTTTTCCACAGGTACTCAAGTGATCTTTGATTACATTGAGGTATACAAGACCTTTGTAAGGCTTGTCTCCCAAAGTTATTGGTAAAGGGAAATATTTTTTTTTCCACAGGTACTCAAGTGATCTTTGATTACATTGAGGTATACAAGACCTTTGTAAGGCTTGTCTCCCAAAGTTATTGGTAAAGGGAAATTTTTTTTTCCACAGGTACTCAAGTGATCTTTGATTACAGTGAGGTATACAAGACCTTTGTAAGGCTTGTCCCCACAGTATTTGAGATACAATTATTGTTGTCCACAGGTACTCAAGTTATCATTGGTTATTGTAAACCATACAAGTTTGGACTAAGACTAAGTCTAAGGTATAGACTTGTCTCCCATTAACAAAGAGAGTAATTTATTTACTTTTTCAGGTTTCTGATTTAAGAAGACAATATGTCTACCTTAGATTATTTCATTACACTAGGAAAATCTTTTGATAAGACTGGAAAAGACTTAGAACAATGGGCTGTTGCTCAATATGACAAAGCATTAGCTGCAGAAGAGAAAAAAATTGCTGCTGCTGTTGAAGAAAAAAAAATTGCTGCTGAGGAAAAAAAAGCTGCGGCTGAGGAGAGAAAACTTCAAATAGAAGAAAAAAAAGCTGCTGCAGAAGAAAGGAAAGCCTTAGCTGAAGAAAAAAGATTAGAAAAAGAAGCTGATACTGCTGCTGAACTTAAGAAATTGCAGATGCAAGTGGAGGAAAGGAGATTTGAGGCAGAACAGAAGAAATTAGAAGCTGCTGCAGAACAGAAAAAACTAGAAGTTGCTGCTGCTGCAGAACAGAAAAAACTAGAAGTTGCTGCTGCTGCAGAACAGAAAAAACTAGAAGCTGCTGCAGAACAGAAAAGATTAGATAGAGAAGCTGAAGAGAGAAAAGCAATAAGAGAACATGAGTTTGAATTAGAGAAATTAAAATTGACATGTATGAGTAATGTTAATCAGGCATCTGGTGGTAATGGTAAACCCTTTGTGTACAAGGTCAAAGTACCAGCGTTTAACCCTACCAGTGATGACATAACATTTTGGCTTTCTAGATTTGAACGGGCTTGTCGATCTCATAATGTTGACAAATCACAGTATGTGAATCAGTTGTCTGAAAATCTAAAAGGGGAGTCTCTGAGTAAGTTATATTTTGTTGAAGAGGCCGACAAAGACAATTATGATGCTGTTAGGGCAGCTTTGATAAAGAGATATCAGCTGTCTGAGGAAGGTTACCGTCTTTTGTTTAAAACAATGAGACCTGAGGTAGGTGTAGAATTCTCAGATTTCATCTCAAAAGCACGAATTACACTTTCACGATGGATTGAATTATCCAAAACAGAGAAAACATTTGATGGTCTTACAGATTTATTGCTAAGAGACAAGGTCATGTCTTCTGTAAATAAATCATTCCTAGAGTTCTTACATGAGCGTAAACCTAGTACAATAAAGCAAATGGAAGAATATTGTGACCAGTATGCCACGGCACACCCTGACATGATTCTTAGTAACTCTAACATTAAAGAGAGTATGCCAGTTGCTTCGGCAACAGAATATAATCAGAATTACTCACACAAATTCCAAGGAGCTAAAAATAAATTTGATAAAAAGGTTAATTGGAATAAATATCAAAACCAAGATAACCACTCAAATCAGGGTTCTTCTTCGAAGAACTGGAATCGGGCTGATAGTCCTCGACACGCGAGGGGTACCCATAATGTTAGAAATTCTCGGAAAGGGAGTAGCTATAGGAACTACCCAAGTGCTTCATGGAGACAAAAGAAACAATATTACAGGGATACTCAATATAACGAGCATGATGATTATGATCATGAATATTATGATTCAAACCCAAATAGGGGTTATAACAGAGGCAATAATAATTATAGAGACAATTATAACCGAGGTAGAGCACAACACAAAAGACATGGTAAATCTTATTACCAGGCTAACTCTGCACAACAGGAGTTCCACGACACCGATAATCAGAATAATGATAAAAAAGACTCCAATAGTGTAGCAAATTCCGCTTTCGATTTTGCTAGAGCATCTGAGTGTTCGCAATGCAAAACATTATTCGATCCAACCACAGTTTCTACTTTAAGCTGCGGTCACCCACTTCCCGCTCTCCATGCGTCAATTGCGCATAATGGAAGGGGTGCTCTTGTCTTTAATAGGGGCCTAATAGATGGTACTCCGGTATCAATTCTTTTCGACTCGGGGTGCACTACCATTGGAGTGAGGCAATCACTCGTAAATCCTTCTCGAGCTACTGGCAATATAGTCAAATGTGTAACATTTGGTGGCACATTGGAGAAGTACTCCACTGCCATTATCAATATTGCTACGCCTTTCTTTACAGGAGAGGTGCAAGCATGTCTCTTGCCGAATCCGATCGCTGATCTTATCATCGGTCGCATTCATGGAGTGAAAGAATGCACTCCACAGCAAATCTCTAATTGGGAAAATGTTAATATGCAATCTGCTAATGCAGTAATCACTAGGGCTCAAGCTCTCAATATGCCACAATCTTCACATTCTGAAGATAATGATGCGCAGATCCAAGATGATCCCTTGGAGATTTCACACGATTCCTTTATTAAACAGCAGGAAGATGATCCTACTCTAAAGAAATTCTTTACTCTGGCAACAAAAGGTGATCCGAATAAGGATACAAATCGTAAATCTTGGATTACGATGAAGAATGGCGTACTTGTACGTATGGTACAAGACTCCGCTAAGTCCATTCATTCTCAAATCCTTGTGCCTAAAAATATGAGAGTTAAAATTTTACAGCACGCTCATGATTCGCAGTGTGCTGGACATATGGGTTTTTCCCGTACTAAAGCTAGAGTTCTTCAATCTTTCTTTTGGCCTGCTGTGAATAAGGACATACGAATCTATTGTCGATCTTGTAAAGTATGTCAAGAGATTAAATCCAGAGGTCCACGCCATGATGCACCTATTCAGGCTGCAGACATTCCCATTCGGCCATTTCAAAAAATGGCGATAGACATCATTGGTCCATTTAAGATAAAGTCTGCTAGAGGACACCAATTTATTCTGACGTGTGTTGATATGTGCACACGTTGGCCGGAGGCTGTTCCTCTAAAGAGCATAACTACTGCTGATGTCGCAGATGCTCTTTGGTTAATATTTTCTCGTCTGGGGTTTCCAGCAGAAATATTATCCGACCATGGTACCCAACTTATATCGGATACCATGTCTCAAGTAATGTCGACTCTGAAGATAGAGAGATCGCTGAGTAGTATTTATCATCCTATGTCCAATGGGATGGTGGAACGTTTGAATAGAACTCTGAAAAACCTACTAGGTAAGATAACAGAAGATCATCCTCAGGATTGGGATAGGGTTTTACCCGCGGCTCTCTTTGCATATAGAGAGGTCGCCAACGAACATACAGGATTTTCTCCCTTTGAACTTGTCTTTGGCGCGAAACCGCGAGGTCCTATGTCCTTACTTCATGATCTTATAACTGCTGATAATATTGTCGATGACACAAAATCCTCTTATGAATATGTCATCGCACTTAGACACAAGATTATTGAAGCATGCAAATTGGCAACTGCTTCTTCTGAATTTGCGAAACAGAAGGCAAGGGAATTTGCCAATAAAAAGAGATGTTTGCGTCAACTTTGTCCAGGTGACAAAGCATTTGTCTTGCTACCTTGTAGGGAAAATAGACTTCTCATTTCTTGGAAAGGTCCGTACGATATAATATCAAAGGTTTCCGATGTTGACTATATCGTCGATATTGACGGGAAGCGTAAAACCTTCCACATCAACATGCTCACGGAATTCCATGAACGTCCTGATTATTTACAACCTGTTTTCCAGGCAACGGACGATTTTCCAGTCCAACATGGACAGTACTCATCTCTGTCAGTAATACAGGATGAGGAAACGAGTTTCTCGGATGTAAATTTACCTTTTCCAATGATTCCTCTTCACTCTAATGAATCATGGAAAGATGTTGCAATTTCTCCAGAATTATCTCCAGGAGAGCAGAAACAAGTTTCTACTATGTTAGAACAATTTCAGGATGTCCTTACTGACATTCCTGGTCAAACGGATGTCATTCAACATGACATTATTCTTACTGACCATAGTCCTATAAGAGTCAGACCGTATCCTATCCCGATACATTTCCAAGCACAGGTAGAGAAAGAGTTAGATGAGATGATAGAGTTAAAAATTATTGAACCATCCACATCAGCATATTCTTCGCCGATGGTTATAGTACGGAAAAAAGACAATAACATACGTCTTTGCGTGGATTATCGCAAATTGAATCAAGTGACTAAATTCGATGCTGAACCTATGCCTTTACTAGAAGAGCTACTTACGAGACTATCGAATTCTCACTTCTTTACTAAACTCGATTTGTCTAAGGGATATTGGCAAGTTCCACTATCCGAACACGCCAAACCGTTTACTGCTTTTTCGACGCCTAGGGGTCTATTCCAATGGAATTTCATGCCTTTCGGTCTTATGAACGCCCCTGCTACATTTGTACGCATGATGCGTCGAATCCTATCTCATCGCTCAGATGTCATTGCGTATCTTGATGACATCTGTCTTTTCAGTGATACTTGGAACGATCACTATAATGGTATAAATGAACTATTGTCTATCTTACGCGAGCATAACCTGACAGCGAAACCATCGAAAGCATGTATTGGTTTTAGCGAAATATCTTTCTTAGGACACCGTGTTGGTCATGGGTTCCTAAAAACAGAAGACCATAATACAAGTAAGATACTTAACATTTCTATTCCTAAGACTAAAAAGCAAGTACGAAGTCTCTTAGGTCTAATACAATTTTATGGACGATTCATACCGAATCTGTCCTCCATTATGTCACCTCTTTCTTCCTTGCTAAAGAAAGGGTCTCCTAATGTAGTCCATTGGACTCAAGAATGTCAATCCTCTTTGGATAAGGTTAAAACTATGTTTTCTACTTCACCTATCCTAGTATTACCTTCTAAGGATAAGACATTTATTCTTCGTAGTGACGCTTCATCCACCGGGATTGGAGCTGCACTAATGCAAGAGTACTCTGGAACTCTGCATCCTGTGATGTATATTTCTCGGAAATTAAATGCCGCAGAGAAGAATTACTCGGTCCTAGACCGTGAATTATTGGCTATGGTTTGGTCAATCCTTAAACTACAAAGATTTCTTCTGGGCGCGCATTTCATTGTGGAAACTGACCAGAAAGCTCTTACGGCTATTCAGAGTAAAAATCTGAAGAGCGCGAGATCAACGCGATACGCGATTGCTCTACAGCCATTTCATTTTTCGGTGCGAGCTATCCGTGGGTCAGAAAATGTGATGGCAGATATTTTGTCTAGATGCCCACATGATTCATAACTGTTATACAGCTTTGATACAATTGTTTCTATGTTGAAATGTGTACACATATGTAATATATCATATATTGATTGTAACACTACTTAGCGGTTCATGGATATTTATTCACCGCTGATTTTTTCAATGTTTTTCGTCTTTGATGATCATGATGTTAAGATATCTTAGATGGAATTTATGTATAAACTAATGTGGAAATTGTGTCATTGCTAATATTGTAGTATGCGTTGGTGACACCTCTCTGGAAATATTAATACTTAGAGAAGTGCTTTCTCTAAGGTCATAAAACTTATGCTTATCATCTGCGCATTGTTATTGGTGCGTTGTGAGCCTATTGTATGTTGCTCCTAGATGTATTTCAAAAAAAAAATGTACCATTTTTTTTTCCCGAGGGGTGTGGTAATCTGTTGCGTGCATATTTTTGACGCACATATTACAAAAAAATCGATATGGTTATTTAATATGGGAAAAATATAGACATGCATCCATCTGTGTATGAAAATGCTGTTTATTGTAAAAGCGAGATAATCCATGTTTGATTCACACTTTTGATTATAGGAGTAATCGGTCTGGATATCGATCCAGCGCAAGAATAGTACGCTTGCGTTTGTACTTAATTTTAGGGCCAGAAAATATATTAATTTGCTTATTGTGTTTATGGCCTGAATTCATATGTATTACATATTATTAGTACAAGTAGAATCAGTCCTATATTGTATATTTTGGATGGGTATGAGGGACTAGATTCTTGTTAGCGGAAGTATGAGTTGTCTTAACAAGTCGTGATGAGTTCCGATGTACTGCTAAGAATGGCGGGGTACGTTTTTCAAGAGCTGGTCCCTTCGTCAAGAAAAAATGTCTTACGAAGTGGTTTTTTCTTCTGGAGGAGATAGTGTCTCTACGATAGTTTGTGTTAGAGACTCTCCTTATGTCAGTATATAGATGATTCGGACTCCAGGTAAACCCAGCTCGTATTTTTGATGATCTCTCGTCGGTTAGGCCTAGCTTGACTTTTGGGTGCTTCGATATGCTAGTGTCGTGTTTTGTATCGACGAAGATGACAGATTTTCCTGCAGCGGTTATGGCTACGTGAACTAACCTGATCACCGTAGTGCTGCATGGAACCATTTATGAAATCCGCTATATATCCATTGTAAATTAACTTTGGCTGATATTCTTCCTATGAATGAGTGAACGACAACTCAGGAAGGTAGCCATGTTGGATTTCGGTCATCGTCTGTTTTGATCACTGCCAAGAGAACAGATTATTTATCTTATTATCGGACAGTGACAGAGAGATCTCAATCCTGCTAGAAACCCCCTTTTCGTGGTTTCATAAGATGATGTATCATGACATTGAACTTTGATGTACTACCCATTATTTCTGCATGTGTCATGACTTCAGATCTGCTATGTATACCTACAAATTGTTATGTCAACAAAGCCTGATGTACTCGTATGTCCCAGTGTGTACGTCTGAATAAATTGAGTAAACTAAGATTCCAGCAGTCTGCATTGGTGCCTTGTAGACACATGTGTATGAGTGATTATATTGGTCAGCACACGAACAGTACACCATTCGCGGTAATCACACTCTACACTACTACTTCATACATACACCATCCTGCGTCGGCTGAAGTGACCAAGTTTAGGGCCTGCTTCCCCTGGAGCCTTTGCCTTCCCTAACTCAGGACAAGGGTGAGTTACCCATTTACAGCTGGGTAGACTGGAGCATGCCTGATCTCAACAACACACCACTCTTCCTTACAGAGCAGACAGACTGATACTTTACAGTGGTGTACTACAGGTGTAGTAAGAAATAACGTCTTTACAACGTCCGAGAACGTCCTGCTTCAATAACCATTTGCAGTGACACAAGACTCATCCAGGGAAACTTAAACTTAGCAACTCTGGCGACCACCTCGTCATTATTATTATACATCAAGGCTGGTCTAATGCCAGATTTGGGCAACCCAACTAACAATATAGTCATAATATTGTAATTTTTCCAAATGATGTCTACACAAGCATTAGGTAAGCAAGAGTGTTGTTGTGGACACAGCTGAAACAGCGAGAGAGAGAAAGAGAAAGAGAGAGAGAGAGAGAGAGAGAGAGAGAGAGAGAGAGAGAGAGAGAGAGAGAGAGAGAGAGAGTAAATAATTTCTTTTTTTGTTACAATCATTGTATTAACTTCTTCCTTCTGTTATTTTGCTAACCTGATTACTTTACCGAGTAGTATTTAGTGGGAACTTGTTCTTCACAGTCTATTCTATACCATAGTGTTTATCTTTGACTTTTGGGGTTATTAACTTCTTGCGGGATCTTTCTCAACAGAGGGGAGGACACTTATGGGTTTATTTTCACCATTCTGTAAAACTTGATTTATATTGATTTCTAAATGTTGGATGTTGTGATGACTTCTTTCTTTGATCCTTAGCCGCCTACCGTCACAGCAGTCGGTGGCCATCACGCCTAGTGGCGTCTTGTAGGGCAACAAAAAATTAATTCCACTTTGCTCGGTCGGTGGCCATCCTTCGTACAGTGCCCCAACTCTGGTTCATTCTTTGCATCTCAGCCTACACAGTCCTCCGCCAAGTTGTTTGTGGTCGGCCTCTCTTTCGTTTTCCTTCAGGGGTCTAAAGCATAGCTGTTCTTGTGATGGCATCGGAATCTCTTCTGAGGACATGGCCAACCCAGCTCCAGCGTCTGCCAGCTATGATGGTGTGCATGTCCTCTTGCTTGCTCCGAGTAAGCAGATTTTGGTTGGTGATGGTATTCGGCCAAAAGATTCGGTGAATTCTTCTTAGGCATGTTGTGTGAAAAGAGGACAATTTCGACATTTCCTTCTCTGTAGTCGGCGTCTGTGGCCTAATGGATATGAACGCAGTTTCATAATCCAGATATACCAGGTTCGAAACCTGCTGCAGGCGGTTTGGTAGCAGATCGCTTTGTGTGGATTTTTTAACAATGGTATAAGCGCCGTACCGTTCAGAAAGCAATGGCAAACTACTGAATGAAAAAAAATTGCCTAGAAAAATCACAAACAGCCAATAAAAGCTGGGGTTGATTGCCACGTTTTGTAAAGGATAAGCAACTAACTTTAACTTCTCTGTAACTCTCCAGCTTTCCGCACCATAGAGAAGCACAGAAAGCACACAGCTCTGATATAATCTTAATCTTGTGCTTGTGCTGTATTGAGAGGACTTCCAGATGTTGTTTAGTCTAAAAAAGGCTGTTCTTGCGTTGTTCATTCTATTGTTGATGTCTTTGCTTGCCCTGCCGTCTGGTGTTACTGTGCATCCTAGGTATGTGAAGGTGGCTGTCTGTACCAGCTGCTGATTCCTTACTGATATGGGCTCAGGGTTGCTCACATTGAGCGTCATGACCTCTGACTTCTTTAAATTGATGTTCAAGCCCACCTGCAGCTATACTTATTAAGTCTATCCGTTTTTTCCTGGATGTGTTGATGTGAATGTGTTAGTAGTGCAATGTCATCTGCATATTCCAGATCTTCCAGTGTAGAAAATGTAGTCCATCTTATTCCTCTTGGACTGCTCTCTTTTGTCTGGCACAGCACCCAGTCTATGACTGTTAAAAATAGAGTGGTTGATAAGGGGCATACCTGTCGTACTCCTGTCTTCATCTCAAAGGTTACGTTGCTCTGCCCAACACTACACGTAAAGTTGGCATAGAGGCTTTTTATGATTGCCACTATGCAGTTTTGAATTCCATAAGCCCTAAGTATTTTCCATAAACTGTCCCTATGTATACTGTCAAAAGCCTTTTCAAAATCAACGAAATTAATGTACAGCTGTCTTTGCCATTCTGAGCACTGCTTTATAATGTTCCTGAGAGTAAATATATGATCTACACATCTTCTGTTCTTTCTAAACCCTGCTTGTTCTTTCCTCAGTTTGTGGTCTACCGCTTTTGAAATTCTCTGTATAATTCCTGCCTAGTATTTTGCTGGGAACAGAGAGAAAAGTGATTCATCTCCAATTATTGCAGTCTGCAAGATTTCCCTTCTTGGCAATTTGACAATTATTCCTTTGTTCCACTCTGTTGGTGTTGTCCCTGTTTTCCAGATTTGAGCAAATAGGGGTTCTAATAGTTCTGCTGCTAGCTCAGGGTGTGTCATAAATAGCTCTGCATTTAAGTTACCATGGCCAGGAGCTTTTCCATTCTTTAACCCTTTGATTGCTGTGATGATTTCATCTTTTCGTGGAATGTCTGTATTAACATCTAGATCGTTTTCAGCCTCAGGAACATTCAATTGTGTCTCCGGTGGTTCCTTGTTCAGAGTTTCACTGAAATGCTATGCCCATCTTGTTTCCTGTCCCTCTGCTGTCGTGATGAGATTTCCTTGCTTATCTCTTACTAATGTAATATTATTTGCACCTCGTTTTCCGCTGAAGAATTTAGTTATTTTGTGTACTGTTCTTTTGTTCATTTCTCAGTGCTGCTTCTTTTGCCTGTCTTGCAAGATCGTCTAGGAAATTTCTTTTGTTGGCTAGGGTTTGGCGCATAACTTCCTTGTCCAGCTGACTGTACTTTTCGCTATATAGTTGCTTTAACCTGGGGACTTCGCTTCTGTTTTTTTTCTTTTCATTTCCTATCTCGTCGTAATGGTGTTTAATGTTTCTGGTGTTATCCAGTCTTGCTTCTTCCTTTCCTGGAATCCCAAGCATGATTTGCTGCTTTCCTTATATATTGTTCAAATGGTGTTGAATTTTAGGTCTATTTCATCAGTCAATGTCTTTTCCTGACTTTTGGCAAATTGATATCGTTTCTTTATGTCGGCCGCAAAAGCTTTTCTGGTAAGGGGGTCCTTCAATTTGCTGATGTCAAACCTTTTCTGTGTAGTTACAGTTGGTGCAGCCGTTCTTAGTTTCATTTTTAGTTTTGCTACTACTAAATGGTGATCACTTCCCACATCTGCACCTCGTCTTAACTTCACATCTTGTAATGCATGTCTCCATCTACCGTTAATCATGATGTGGTCTATCTGGTTTTTGTCCCGACCATTTGGTGATTCCCATGTTAATTTGTGAATTTCTTTAAGTGGGAAAAGTGGTCCTCCAATGACCAGGTTGTTAATGCTACAGAAACTTATTAATTTATCCCCATTTTCGTTTGCTGTTCCGCTGCCACATTTCCCCATTACTCTATCATTATATGTATTGTGTGTACCAAATTTCGCATTGAGGTCTCCCATTACTATAATAAGATCATATCTTGGTGTGTCTTCCATTTCTTTCTGCAGTTGTTGATATAATTCATCCTTGTCCTCTTCATCGCTGTCATTCGTTGGTGCGTAGCATTGTATTATTGTAGTATTGGTGAATCTCCCTCTCAATCTTAATCTTATCAGTCTGTTGTTGATGGGTTTCCATTCCAGTAATGTCCTTTCTATTCCTTTCTGTAGAATAAGGGCTACGCCTTCATTGTGCTGTCTTCCAGAGTAAAGTACTGTTTCTCCTGTTGCTGTTTTAACTTTTCCTGCCCCTGTACATCTGCTCTCGCTTATCCCTAGAATGTGTAACCTATAGTTTCTCATTTCTGCCTTGACCTGTTTTAGTTTACCCGTCGATCATTGTCCTAAAATACGAAAATCCTATTCTTGTATCATGTTTTGTGGTCAGGACGTCCGTTTTCATGTCAGTGGCTTCCTTTCGGCTTTCACCACTGACAGTCACACAAGCCTCAGACTCCAGATGTCCATCCCGCAGCAAAGTTTGTTCATTTGTTGTTGTTTCCGTAACTTCATTTCTTTTTACATAGACAGGGGTGTCAGCCCTATGCTAAAACCCCCAACCTGGAGGACCAGGGTGTCTGATTTAGTCTGACCCCTGCCCGCGCAAACCTGTCCAGCTTGGTAGAACCTTCCAAAAGTAAAACTCCCGCTGACATAGCTCTGGGGGTAATCAGGGTACGCAAGCCGCCACACCTCGACAAGGTATTGACACCGGTGATGGCAGATGTTGTGATGAGATTAATGATAATAAACTTATTAAAACAACTTAATTCAGTGTGTCGGTCTGTAGCGAAATCTGTGGAAATAATCGCTAAATTCAGTAAGATTTTAGTCCTATGATAATAAATAACCCGCCCTTATGTGTCTGACTATTATCGTCTTCGACGTCAGCATAGCGCTGCCTTTGGTGCAGTGGGAATGCTTAAATAAAATGACCTGCCGTAAAAATCTAGCACGCTTTTTAGTTTCGGTTTCAGGACGTACAAATTAACATTTAACATCTTGCCCGATCTACTACACGAAACGGAGGCAAAACTTGTAATTAACGTTCTGTGACCCAAACTGCTGTCTGAATTAACGTAATATGTTAACTTTAACGCAAAATTTAGTAGTATTGTGGACTTTTTCCAGTAGCAAGAACTAAACGACTGTAATACATTAACGCAAAATGCTACCAACCGCCTTGCCAAAACCCGCTTCGTTCTGCACGCGAGACTAATACTATATACACACTGTGGGCAAAGCCAGCAGATATACACACACAGACAGTTTAAATTCTCGCCGTGTAGTAGTGTATTTTTGACGTCACACAAACAAGTTGGTATTTGAATGAGGGGGGAAGATGGCCGACTTGGGTAAAAGTTGTAATGGACGATTTACAGTGACAAAAACTGAAAATCTATACTATAATGAAACTGACCATAAAACTTATATGTTCGGATGCCAAAGGGTTTCCTGACCAATAATATGTTTTCATTTACTCTATAGTCCAACTAACAGCCAAAATATTGTCATAAAACCACATATTCTAATACAGACTGACAAACGCACGATCGTCCTTGCTTGTTTTTTTTTTGGTAACATTTGGGGACACAGATTTGAAAGCATGGTATAGGAGAAAAGGGGGGAGGTAGGAAAAGATTAACTAAAACGAAACATTTTTTGTATTGGCATAACTAAAGCAGGCTGGCCAATGGACTACGAAACACATAGTTGTTTGAAATTTTGTTTTTGTTTTTTCAAAACTAAATTCAAAATTTGGTAGTCGCCTGATTTCATTGGCCAGCGCTTATAGATATTGGCCAAGACTTAGGGGTCTCGTGGCCATTTGATAAGAAAATTTGTATCACCAAGTACTTTGAGAGCAGATGTGAAAAATTATAAAGTAAATTAAATTCGCAGTCTGGACAAGGCAGAGAAAACGGAGGCCATATTTCTGCCAGTCAAAGTTACTTGTGACATATTTCATTGATTTGTGGTAAGAATGCTTTATGTATTAATATGCTTGATTATAACTGCCAAAGTTAAATACTGCTATTGGGAAAAGTGAAAGACATGCCGGGAGCAAACATTATTGAGTCCTCACATTGAATTTATTTGACTGTTGCATATTGTTATGATTTTGTATCATTTTTATTGTATCAAACAATGTTAGTAAGCCTCTGTGTTCCATGAACACTCTTCAACATGCCTAGAGTTTATAATTACTAAAAGAAAGAAAATCAGACAAAAAGAGATGTGGTTACTCCACGTTATTGTATTGAAGAAAACTATGTAAAAGTGCAGTGGCGTATCTGCCATAGGAACCTGAAGTGTGGTCACAAAAAGGTGTGAGTCATAAATTAGGGGCTGGTGCACTTGTATGCACACGAGGCTGACCCCATACCATCCTAGGTACAATAGGGATAAGAAATTGTGACCAGATATGAAAAGGCCTGGGTGTCTTTTTATTGCAGGGTTTTATTTCCTGTTACCAGCCGGTGACAGGAAACCTGATGAGTGATTGTAAAGACACAAAGTTTCCATTCAAAGTTTATGCTGTCATCAGATAGCCAGATGGAGCTTGTGTGTGCTGATATATATCCTGCAGCGTCATACTGATGTGTTGTCTACTTACCAAGAATCCCAGGTGATGTGTAAACATCTGGGACTTCTGACACTTCAAAATAATAACTTGTTATCCCCACGAATAAAAATAAATATATGGGGAGTGATGAAAACAACAGCTCCTCCTAACACATGACTGACACTAGTAGTTCTTAAAGTGTTTGTGAATTCACCTCCAGGAAAAATATAGTGACATTATACGTATCGGACAAAGAGTCCAAACATTTTAGTTAAACAAGTATAGGTAATATATTTTTTTTCCTCATTTTCAAAGACCTGTCCAAAAGAGATGGCGGGACAGGCAGATTAAATTGTATAAAAAAAGAATTCAATTTTAAAAGAAAACTTTAACCACTGTCTTATTCAGTTACTTATAGTAAATTAAAGTGTATTGTGTTGATGTACCATCATTGTCATTTCACCCCTAGACACTAGTCACATCAGACACCAGCCACTAAAATAAAAATACAGACAGTGTGAGATCTAGGGAGGTAGTGTTAGGTGCCCTGATAATACCTCATCATCATCTTCATCTATTAAAGTCAGGGGCCTACATTTGCTTGACCTCATATGGTTGACACAGACACAGCTGTCTTTCTTGTTAGGTATAACATCTTAACCTCCCCAGCAAATTACAATTGCTACACGGTCAAACCCCTACCCCTACATGTTTATCTATAGTTTTTTCACGTTTGTGTGTCAGGTAATCACATAATTGTGTGTGTGTGTGGGCAGTGTAACCTATATTTTATATATCTAGAGTGAGAAAGGTCGTCTGTTATTAAACATAGTCGTATAGATAGGCTGGACTAGAGAAACTACTCACTCCAGAGATTGATCTTCCTCTTACAATATTCCCTCGTGAAAATCTATTTTCTACACCTTTATTCTCACACATTTACCACTATCACTCCAGCTCAGACCGGACCATAACTATCTTCTGACCTATCTTTAAACGTTTTACGACACTGAGGTCATCTAAGCTGTCATGGACATTTTATCTTCCCGCCCTTTCTGTGAAGAACAATAAATTTGCTCGTATTGTCTTACCCCCAACTGAAATTATATAATTTAAAAATTACTTTATTCGCTCTGAATGATTATGTTTTTAAAATAACTGAGACATGCTGGTGCAATTCACTCAAAAATGATTAAATCAACTATCAATTTGTATTTACAGATAATAAATTTAATAACCAATTATAGTTAACAAAGTTAAAATAAATAGCCTGGTTTATGAGACAAATAAAGCACTGACGTTGTCTTCTAGGTAGTTGACTTGAAGGTGGCTGTCGTTTTAAAGATAAAAAAGGGTCTTTTGCTGGGACTGACAGCTATACTTAACTAGCCAGGGGTGGACGATGATTTGTTGTTAGTGTTGATCTCGGTCACTGCATGTTCCAAATGGTGTTGTTGACTGTTCCGTCAATCGTAAAATTCTGTGGCGGCTGGACGCCCCTGGCGGTAGTGCTGGGGTTAACTGCTCCAATCGTCAAGACAAGCGTCTTCAAAACCCTTCTGATGTACGCCTATATTGTAGACTGTTGACATCTTGAACCTCAGACATCTACCAAAACCTGCAACACAAACTGGTATCACCAACTTGTGCCGCCACAAACTAAAAGAAAAAATGACTCTTTTGAGTATTGGGTCCCTAATACTCATATTAGGCGCCCACGCTTCCATTCACAATTTCCATCTTCCTCAGAATAATTTTCCCTACCTGTGCGGTAATTTTAACCATTGTCAGATGATATATATATATATATATATATATATATATATATATATATATATATATATATATATATATATATATATATATATATATATGGTAGGGTGGGCGAGATGATGATGATGATTATATTGTGATGTGCGTGATCACTCTCTTGTCACACTCGCACCGACCCGAACAACAATAAAACTCTTGATTCTAGAGGCAGGGGCTATATTTATTTTTACAGCCCATTCAGTGACAAAGCAAACATTAAACAAATAAACTAGCAAGCATAAAACAAAACTAAACAAAACAAAACAAAACAAAACACCCAACAGTGCCCGATGCTAATCTGAAGAAGCAAACAAAGCACAGAATAGTTAAAATCATAATATAATACTGAATGAGAAACACCACGCTCTCACCTGTCAAACTGTCCTACGCCGCCACCTGACACACTCAACTATCACACACACACTCATGCATGTCGTCCAATGAGACTAGTAAGGTGTGCGTGGGGCTGGCAATCTCACCATGTAACACAGGTTGCTACGGAAACCACTACTGCAAGAGCACACACTCAGCTATCACACACACACACACTCATGCATGTCGTCCAATGAAACTAGTAAGGTGTTGTGCGTGGGGCTGGCAATCTCACCATGTAACACAGATTGCTACCGAAACACTACTGCCCTAGCATATGAATACTTAATATGGAGGCAAACCACACTGTTGGCCCCATGCTCCCTCAGGAGCGGAGAAGAGAAATATATATCTTGAAGTGAGCCCATGTGCTCTCACAACTATTCCTCACATAACCATAATTAAATAATCATAAAATGGACATAAAATAATATTCAACTATATGTACAACAAATACTCTCAGTAATGAGAATAAGCTACTACCTCGTAACCGATCCACATCAGTATTCGTTACTGCATTCTGAAGCATGTCGTATGTGACGGCTGGTGCGCCTGGCAACAAGCGTGTCGTATATGACCACTGGTGCGACTGGGAATCTCATCACATGAAACACATCGTTACCGAAACCAATCACTGCCATAGCAATTTTAGCATAAAAATGCTTCTTGTCGGCTTGTGATAGACACCAGTCACATTGGTGTTTCCATGCTCCGCCGGGAGCAACCAGAGAAACACATGTCTCAACAAAGGAGTGGCCTCGCGCTCTCCAGAAATCTAAATACATATTCTCACCTCACAGTAACCCATTAAATATATACAGTAGAATTATCATTAAACGTGAAATACACTAAATTACTCTTACATAAAGAATACAATATAATTATTCTCGACTTAAGCCAAACTGGGACTAAATACACAACGTGCCACATGGCGTAACATTTACCAAGAAAACTCTCTCTTTCCTTTACTGGGGAACATTATCTTTATCTGCTTCCCACCCCCGTCTCAATTCACACAATATAAAACTGCGTAACATTAAGTGATAACTAAGAGTGTTACCGCAGACCCCTCGCGCCGCTTTTATACAATCACCACGTGGCTCTCCCTGTTGCCATCTTCCCAACTAGTTAATATTATCTAAATTGCAGTTTCTGATAACATTTCTGTCCAGTTTCATGTATAAAACACTCTCCTACTAAATTTGCCCGGTCTGATGGATGAAATACTTGATACTAAATTCTCACATCTGGATTTAGGCTTTGCGTGCCTAATAAAACCTATCAAACATTATTTTCACTCATCTATCATTTCAAGACTAAATTATAATGTCCTAAAAAGACATTTCCTTTGGAAACACATCTATCTATATCACTCAACATTAAAATAGCCACATCGATATTATTTCCGAATTAAATAAAACTAATTCTAATTTAAATTAACTCACGTGCTCAAGGCATTTACAGCTTGGCTCTGTCGTCTGTTCTCTCTGGCGGCTGTGGCAAAATAGGCCCGCTTGTAGTTCGCTATCTCTTTTTATAGGCACTAGGCCAATCACTCAACTACTGCGCGCTGGGCGTATTAATCTTGGCTACTTAAATATCACACGCGATTATCGCTTAGGAATAGCGAAAACACAAATAAAACCTACAGCTATTTAATATAACACAATTCTACACCACAACTTAATTTAAAGGCATTATTGTGGCCTCATTACTTATCTTCTACTTCAGACTTTTCACAACCCAGAATGCTTCGCGCACATCGAAAATAATCTGCCCAAAAACAGGTAGGGGGCGGGCGTCTCCTTTTCGGCCCCATCACACACACACACACATATATATATATATATATATATATATATATATATATATATATATATATATATATATATATATATATATATATATATATATATATATATATATATATATATATATATATATGCATGTCAGGGCGCTTTTTTGGTCGTGCGATTAGCTGCCTGTTTGGAAGCTGCCAAACAAGCTGGCGAAAAAAGAAGAGGGATTGGGGACATGTGACCCGCGGGAAATTCGGACGCCAAAGAAATTTTTCAGTGCCAAGATTATTCATCGTTAGTCTACCGTCCTGTGTGGACGCCTTCATGCCGGCTTGTGTGCTGTCCATCTTAATGGAATTTCGTGAGACAGCACCTGCTAATAGAGCCTTGTCCTGGTGTCAGTATTGTAGAGAGGTAGTTAGTCTATCAGTAGTGATTTTTGTGAAGTGAGGTTATTCCTGAAGTACGAGCGATTCGTATCTGATAGTTGTCAGGTTGAAATTATGATGTTTCTTGCCGCTCGGGTGAGCGGGGTTCGCCGTAGCAGATAGGTTGTTATATTGCCTAGTTTTATAAGATGTATTAGCTGATAGTGGCAGTGTATGTATATTTTTGCATTGCACAAAGGGCGGTTGTGGCCAGATGGTGATGTTCCTAATAAAAGCATATTAGCTGTTTTAAAAGCCTTATTTTCTCATGTCAGCCATTGTTCGTGTGGTCCCTTAGTGTACACGAGCCATTGTCTATCTTAAGTTAAATCCAGCACGAACAGTGATAAAGCCCTACGATGATGGGGAGCCAGCTAGCACCTTTTCCCACCCGATTAGATTTGGTCTCCGGCCATAGCAAGTGTCAATTCTTGACTCAAAAAGGGAACGCCGATGTTTCAATTGCAATGGCAAGGAACATAACTCTGACGTGTGCCCAACCCCTATCGAACACGTGAATTCCGCGTATGTGTTGGACACAGTCAACAGCGAGGACTGTCTGGGGTGCTGATGTCTGTTCCATTTTGACGAGAGGGTAGTTTTACCGTGCGGACATGCATTACCGTTTCTGTCTGCGGTCCACGAGACTGGCAAATTGGTGCTCCACAAAGGTGTGGTGGAGAAAAAACTAGTCTCGGTGATGAGAGACACCGGATGTACTACATTTGGGGTTCGTTGTTCTTGCATTGACGAATTGTGGTTTACAGGCAAAACTGTAAAATATACCACATTCTGGGGCAAAGTGGAGTCTTACCCCCAGGCGTGCATTAATGTGGATACCCCGTTTCTGTCACGTAGAGTGAACGCTTTTGTCCTCGAAATTCCTGTCGCCGATTTGATCGTCAGCAATGTACGAGGAGTACATGACGGTACGTAAGGGGCTGGAGCAGTGTCTTAGCAACACTGTAGTCCCGTAGCTGACGATCAGGTGATCGCGTTATCACAACCTGAGAAGAAGGTGCATCAGCGACAGGGTGTGGGGCAAGAATCCATGGGTACTGAACGTTATGTGCTAAAGCGCAGGAATACAAACCATAAAGGTGTGTCCGAGGACCTGATAGCTAGTGACCGCACTGTATAGGTTCGCAGTGTCCTTCTGAGTGCTAGTTGGCGCACACTCAAACGTGTATTTAATGAGGTCGCACCGGTGAAGTTCATGGAGGTGTTGTGGTTGCGAGACAATACGAAGGTGACACGAGTTACATTCGCAAATAAATGGGGTGTGTGCGAGGCAGTGAGGTGAGAGCTCTTGTCGCTGCTTGATAACAACCTGCTGATAATCCAGCAGTAGGAATAGCAAGGTATCAGTTTCGCGTATAGTCAGGGTGTTTCGATTAACGCGAAACGAACTTTAGAGTCTGACCCACTTCACCAGCACTGTTATGCTAATTCTAGGAGCAGATGATAGCATCTATTCCTTTGTATGAGATAGTGTGTGTGGCTGAAGATATACAGATTTCAAATTTGAATATCATGGTTGGCTGTAATTTGTTTAGTACATTGATATCATGATGTATGTCGCCATAAAGGCAGATTGTTGATGCTGTGCCTGGAAGAATGAGTTCAGGAGTGAGTGAATCTTACCATACAGATACTTAGTTACCCTACAGGGATGATTACGAAGATACCCAGGTGAGGCAGCTATTGTCATGTTTTCCGGCTGCCAGTACCGCTGGTGACAGATTATGTACACATTATGAGTTTCGTCAGTTTTGATTGATTTTGAATGTATTAGATTAGTAGAGTTCAAGAATGGCACTTACAGGATAGTTGAGGGTATGCCGGTATGCGGCATATGGGCCTGCGAACGTCTTATGGGGTCGGGGCCCAGCATCCTCCGAATTGAAGAAAACTCACTTTTCTTTCTCAAGGAGGGTTGGCTGTCACGGTGCTACTTTGGCCGTGTGATTAGCTGCCTGTTCGGAAGCGGCCGAACGAGCTGGCGAAAACAGACGAGGGATTGGGGTCATGTGACAAACGGGAAATTCGGGCGCCAAGGTATTTTTTTTTGCGCCAAAATTATTCATCGTTCGACAATCGTCCTGTGTGGACGCGTCCATGCCAGCTTGTGTGCTGTCCATCTTAAATGGAATTTCGTGAGACAGCACCAGCTATTAGAACCTTGTCGGCCATATGCACTTTCTCTGTTCCACATATATTAGGCATATTTGAAGCAGATGTTCAATAAGCACTGATGCACAAAAAAGCTGTCACTGGAAACAGGACAATTCTCAAGTAGCTTGTGTGCTGTCCATCTTGAATGGAATTTCGTGAGACAGCACCTAATATTTGAGCCTTGTCCTGATGTCTTTATTCTAGAGAGGTAGATTTTTGTGAACTGGGGTTGTTCTCGTAAGTACGAGCGCTTTGTATCTGATAGTTGTCAGATTGACAAAATAATGTTTCTTGCCGCTCGGGTGAGCGGGGTCGCCGTAGCAGATAGGTTGTAATATTGCCTAGGTTTATATGATGTATTAGCTGGAAGTGGCAGTGTATTTATATTTTTGCATTTCATCATGGCCGGTTGTGGCCAGATGGTGTTGTTCTTAATAAAGGCATATTAGCTGTTTTGGAAGTCTTATTTTTTCGTGTCAGCCATTGTTCGTGTGGTCCCTTACTCTACACGAGCCATTGTCTATTTAAGTTAAATCCTGCACGAACAGTGGTAAAGCCCTACGTCGGATGGTAGCTAGCTAGCATGCATATATATATATATATATATATATATATATATATATATATATATATATATATATATATATATATATATATATATTCACACACATACATATGAAAGCTAGTAAAGTGCTTTATAATAACTGTGTACACAATGATATTTTCATCCACTCCCTGCTCTCTATATGAAATCTGGGGCCACATCTGCTGTTGGTTCCTTATGAGGAAACAGTACAAAGCAGGTATCTCTTGCAGTGGTAGTTTATGCGTGAAGTCATTTACAGTGATGAGATTGCCAGCCTCAAATGAGACTGTACACCAAGAAGCAAATTATACATGTAAAACTGCAAAATATGAAATGATAAAATACATATTACAACTTACCCCGACTTTTCGAGATAATTAGCACAGATTGTTTCCATAGGAAGCGTCTTAATATTGTCAAGCAACTGATCAAAGATGTCGTCTCTTCAGGTCAGCTAAGTGTCTAACTTTTAAAAAACGGGTGTCCAACATGCGGCCTTCGGACCGGATTCCGGTCTGCCCAGGGGCTCACTCTGGTTCCCCAATAATTAAAATATTTCCGTACGTGCTTTAGTTCACTGCTTAAATTTGTACGAGTTATGTCATACATTTTTAAATAGTCACGTGAGTGTATCGACATTACTGACAATCCCCTTTACTTTATCGTAATTATTGATTACAACAAGTCTGAGCAGAAACGATTACGTAGTTTCGCGTACTTAACTATCACATTTGCTATATTCCTATCCGTGTCTAAATCTCTAGTAATCTTGTCATCTTCAAAACCTCCGTGTAATCTTCCGTATTTTGGGCCCGACCTGTTTGTGCCTCACACCTTATCTCCAATAACGACTGTTCATCTACATGGGAACTTGTGCACAATATGTTTTATTGCATAAACCCAGGCAAGAAGTCTGAATTAGCACAAAAAAAGTCACTGTTATTTCAAAAATAGGTCACACGCTCAGGAGAAATCAAGGGATTAAAAGATTAAAACAACGCATGACAAGAAACCTGTGAAGGAGGAAAGTGTGAACAGTCAAGGAGGAGCGGTTGAAGAAACTAACAGAAGGACTTGCACAGAAAAGAATAAGGTCACACAAAAATGTAATGTACGAATAATTCGTCACAGTTGGGGTGGGGAGAATGCATCACTTGGTTCATATATATTGTCATGTTTACTTAGTATGCATATTTCTATGTAAATCTTGTCCAGGTTAGCCCTTTCTGTTTTTTACACTGATTTTTTTCAAAGTTATTAATTTCATAGTTCAAGAATTTGTCAATAATACATTTTTCAGCACACGAATTCTACGTTTTAAACATCCAAAGTATATGACTTCTCGAATCGGAAATAGAGAGAGCAATAAAGGTGATGACGAAATGGCAATCTGCTAGCGTAAACAACATAGTAAAAAATATTTTAAACACAGGCATTTAATGCCCTAAAAAACCACAAATAATTTTTCAAGGAGTTTATAGCTTGCAGTAAAAACATGTAACATCAAATTGAAAAAAAGCATGGGACGCTGATTCTACATTAAATAAACTTCTGCTTTATACTCCATTACACACTTAATTAAACAATATATGATAAACGCTTAAGCGCCCCAGGCTTTTTGTCAATTTGGTGTTACATTTTTGATTGCAAGCTATAAACTCACTGAGACATTATTTGTGGCTTTTTAGTGCATTAAAAGCCTGTGTTTAAAATATTCTTTTTTAAATTTTCTATTTTCTTCTTTTTAGTGTTTTTTTTTTAAATATAAGTCAAATGTAATCGATCCGCTAATAACATTATCATTTTGCGATAAACGAGTTCAGAAAACAGGAGGCGGATTTCATTATTCAGTATATTATACGGAAAGTAAATATTTTTTTTCTGTTTCATGTTTTTTATTTTAAATTTTGATAAGAATTGTAAATTAAATGTTTTAAAATGTGTTTGTCAGTTGTGTGTACGTCTGTGTATGTGGAAGGCGGGGGGAGGGGGGGGGGTGAGAAGTTTCAACATTTCTCTCAAGAGAGACAATCTTGTTGGAAAGAATACACATAGATTATTTGCAGTTATCACCCATTTCAGTGATGATACAATACAAAAAAAAAAAATATTAATTTTAATTTATTCATTTTATAATTTTTACGACTGATTATTGTATTGTCATTGGGGAATACACAAATATGCCAAGTTTCTGAGCTATTGCTCATCCGGAAGTGATTGAAAAATTGATTGCAAGATTTGAAGGTGACAAGAAAGGGAAATGAGTGACATACGTTGCAAGCTAAAGTAAAGCATGTAAAAATAGAAACAATAGAAGACATACAGGACTTGAATGGTGGTATCTCCTTGTGACAAAACAGACAGAACGTCACAAACTCGATCGTTGTTTTTTTATTTTCATCCGTGTATTAGTTTCCTGTTACGCTTTCTTCATCTGTTCCTCGATCCTCAGCCACCGATTGTTCAAACAGTCAGTGATCATCACGCCTGGTGGCGTCTTGTAGGGCAGCAACAAATTGTTTCCACTCTGATCCGTCTGTGGCCATCTTTCGTTCAGTGAGCCAGCACTGGTTCATTCTTTGCATCTCGGCCTCCACAGTCTTCCGCTAACTTAGTGTTGGTCGGCCTCTCTTTCTCTTTCCTTCAGGGGTCAATAGCATTGCTGTTCTTGTGATGACATTGGGGTCTCATCTGAGAACGTGGGCAGTCCAACTCCAGGTTCTACCAGCTATGAGGGTGTGCATGTCCTCCTGGTTCCTCTAAATAAGCAGTTCTTGGTTGGTGATAGTATTCGGCTAAAAGATTCCGAGAATTTTCCTCAGACAGATTGTGTGGAAAGATGACAATTTGCAGGTCTTACGCATTCATCTGCCGGTAATTATTTTTCCTAGGAAGAACCCTCATCAAAACCAATCCATATTTGACCTGCTTAACCAGAAGTGAACCATAAAGTTACTGATTCGTACAGGCGGGGGTCAATAAACTAAGGATAATACATGCCTGGTCGCTTAGAACCAAGTGTGGAGTGTTTGTTAAGATAACCGCAAAAATTAGCCTAGTGGGTATTGTTATCACGAATTGAGTATCTGGACACCACTTTTGCATATTTGTTTCCGGTCAGCTTGGTTGAAGACAGTGATCTAAAGGATAAGGAGTGTTCAGTTTGCAGGTATGATTTGCACAAATAGCCCATCCTTATGTCGATCATCGATCATGATAACAAAAACCTTAAAAAATTAGGGCAGGCCGAATGATACAATTTTTTCCGGTAAGGGTAACTATTAGTTGCACTAACTTATATGGCCATGCCAATAATTATCATGCTTTGTAGGTGGAAAATTTATTAAAATACGACGATCTACCTTGCTGTTGGCTTAAAATTAGAAAATAGACAAATCTAAATTGTGATTATGTTCCTCCCAAAAGAAACTAGCGAGGTCGAGTTTCGCGTAGGCAAAATTTTAACATTAAAATACATGAGGTTTGAAATCAAAACACTGAGATTCCATTGCTTATCAGACACCAAGATTAGGGGATAGAAGGTTTTGTAGGAAGCGATTTCAGCCAAAATACACTCTGTAATATTTAAACATGTACCATAATTCTTTAATTATTTTCTTTTTTAGAATGACATCATATGCTTTGACCAAAAGTATTTGGAACACTGTGATCTGCAAAAGATTGCCAGTAGCTTTCTGGTCTTATAATTTACGTCAATGTTATAGCAGTTATCAAATACAATTTTTCTTTTGACTGCTTCCCAAATCTGCCTTAGGCATACATTTGCTCCATAGGCTGTCATATGCTTCCAAAATGGTTAAGTCGTACAACCTAAGATTTTTTGTTAGGCGCCCATATCTGGTATTAGCCTCTACAAAATACATAATATTAATAAATCATTTCTTACCGCAAAATCAATGAAATAATACACAAGGAATAGATTGAATAGCAATCATTAGCACAAATTTAGATTGCCGTCGTGTCCAGACTGCAGAAACTTAGGTTTAATTCTGCACTTCTGTTGTCAAACTTTCACTTGCTATAAATTTTCTCAAATGGCGCTCTAGGCATGTACCCTATCACTATTATTAATCTCTTTAATAATAATAATAATAAATTCTTTAAGCACCAAACACGGCGCATAAGGCAGAAACCAGTGCTCTCCAGGTTGTTCGTTGTGACGCCACTCCTCTTAGCTCTTGCACATTATTTAGGCCCAACGTTCTTCCTTCTCTTATTATTGTTCTTCTGAGTGTTTCTTTTGGTCTTCCTTTTTTCCTCTTACCCTCAGGAACCCAAGTGAGCGCCTGTAGTGGTATTCTGTTTTGCATTCGTAGGACATGACCGATATATGACCATCGTCTTTTCCTTATATAGTCGGAGACATATTTCTGCCTAGAGTCTTCTCTTATTTGTCGATTAGTCTTGAATTCTATCCAACTGATGTTCATGAGTTTTCTAAGACATTTGTTCTCGAATGTATTCAGCTTGTTCTCCAATGATTTTGTTATTTTCCAACTCTCACAGCCGTATGTTAACACTGAGATAACATTTGAATTAAACAGACGAAGCTTGGTATGTATATTCAATGATCGTAATTTCCAAATGTTAGATAATCTATTGAAGGCGCTAGCTGCCAAAGCAATTCTAGTATGAATTTCTCTTGTTGTGTCACCATCCTGAGTCATTTTACTGCCTAAATAATTGAAACTTTCAACTTTCTGTAGTTTTTTCCCCGTTCAAGATGATATCAAAGGTCTCATTAGAAAAGTTCATAGCTTTAGTTTTAGAGGCATTTATTTGGAGACCTATTTTAACCGAGAGATGACACAAATTATTTACTGCTTCTTGGGATTGTCTGGGTGTTGAACTTAAGAATGCTAAATCATCTGCGAAATCCAGGTCCCCCAGGAATTTTCCATTTGTCCATTTTATACCTAATTGTTCATTGTGGGTATAGTTTCTCATAACCCAATCAATAGCTATTCCAAAAAGTAGTGGTGACATAATACAGCCTTGTTTCACCCCTGTTTCTACTGTAAACCATTCTGTATTCCCTTTAATTAATCTCTTTAGCCAATGGAAACTCATCATGTGACGTATTCTTTCCAGAACGTTGTCTCCATTACAGCTGCTCTGAACGCATCACGATTCTGGGCATGTCGACCTGCATCAGCCAAAGACAAGTTCAGACTCTCAGTGATGTCCTGGGTCCACCGTTGTCTAGGTCGACCCCTTCCCCTTTTTCCAGGGACCATGCCTTCCATCACTGTTTTTTCCAGACTATTATGTCTTTTCATATGACCGAAAAATTTCAGCTTCCTTATTGCGATGGTATTTAGGAGCCAATGTTCCTGTACGTTTAGTGAGTGCAGTACTTCTCTGTTGGTCTTTTTTTCTGTCCAGGGTATTCTCAACATCCTTCTGTAGCATTTCATTTCGAATGATGTAATCTTTTTTGCAACTGTTTTATTGAGTGTCCAAGTCTCGCAGCCGTATGTTGGTACTGGGAATATACATGCTCTGATCAGTTGTAACTTTGTTTCTTTGCTTGTGCCTTGCCATAGGTTTTTCATCTGTATTAGTTTATGTGAAGCATTTGCAAGTCTTCTTTTAATTTCTACTGCACAGTCGCCAGAGCTGTTGATGATTGATCCTAAATATTCGAATTCATTAACACTTTCCAGTTCTTCGTTATCAATTTCAATTTCTGGTTTGATCTTTACTTTGTCTGTTGTCAATACTTTGGTCTTCTTGGTGTTTAGGTATAGATTCTGGGCCTCGCTGTGTTTTTTGGTGGACAGAATTAATTGTTCAAGTCCTTCTGGGTTGGTCGATAGGAGGACTGTGTCATCAGCATATCTGATTTCCGGGATCTGGTACCCGCCGATGTTAAATGAGTCAAACTCTGTGTGTTCTTGGTCATCTCTTACGTTTCTCATGATATTCTCGGCATAAATGTTAAACAGGTAAGGGGAAATGGTACAGCCTTGTCTTACTCCTTTCTGTACTTCAAACCATTCTGATGTTTCCCCCTCTATTCTTACGGCTGCCTGTTGTTCTTGGTACAGCAGTGCGATGAGTTGTATAAGGTGGTTTGGAAATCCCATATTTTTCATAATAGCCCATAACTGCTGATGTTGTACGCAATCGAAAGCTTTGATGTAATCAATGAAACAAGTATGTAGGTCAACGTTGAATTCTCTACACTTTTCAATGATGATCCTCGTGTTGAATATATGATCTCTAGTGCCTCTACCTGGTCGAAAACTCGCCTGTACTTCGTTTATTTCTGTTTCTAGCTTTTGTTGCATCCTTTTCATTATGATTTGTAATAGTATTTTGCTGGCATGGCTTATAAGAGCTATAGTTCTGTAGTTTGTGCACAGTTTCAGGTTGCCCTTTTTTGGCAAGGGTATGTAAATTGATCTTTTCCATTCCTTGGGCAAAATTCCACTTTGCCAGATCTTGCAGCATAATGCATGGTATATACGAGCGCTGCCTTCTCCTCCCGCCTGTATCATTTCAGCTGTTATTTCATCACAACCAGGAGATTTTCCACTTTTTAAGTGTTTGATTGCGTTCCGGAAGAAAGAAAACATCAGATTAAGCTGGGAGAACAGGTCCTGGGGCAGGTCGACCACTTTGAATGCCTCGGAGCTATTATAGACCGAGAGGGAGGCATCGAAGAAGGGTTGGCCACTCGAAGGGCAGCAGCTGGGAGACTTTTTCAGGCCATAAATCGAGGATTCCTCAGCAAGAGAGAGGTTGGTAAGAAAACGAGGATGGCTGTATGCCGCTCCACCTGTGTCCCAGTCTTGACATGCGGATGCGAGTCGTGGGCAGTGACTGCAGCCCATAAAAGCCAGATCCAAACCTCAGAAATGAGGTATCTGAGGAAGGTGGTTGAAGTAACAAGAGGAGACATGGTACGCGGCCAGACGATGCGTCAGGGCCTAAAATCCTACCCCCTGCAGACCCAGGTAGAACAGTCCCAATTAAGATGGTTTGGCCATGTCTGCAGAATGGGAGAAGATTGGATACCACGACGGGCATGGGAGGCGGAGAGCCGGGGATCCAGACCCCGAGGGCGACCCGGAGTCCGCTGGGAGGACAGCATTGGACGGTCTTTGAAGGATCGAGGACTGGAGTGGAGCCGGGCCGGGAGGGGGACGGCCGATGGGATAGTCTGGCGCTCTCTCTTCCAAACCTCTACACCTCACGGTAGAAGGGGAACGACTAAGTAAGTAAGTAAGATTGCGTTCCGGACTTCCTCTATGGTAGGTTCTGGTTCACGTTCTGCTTCATTCATGATGTTGTTATCTGCCGCTTTGTTTATTTCCGTATACATTTCTTGACAGTACTCCTTCCATTTGTTCAGAATATCTTTACGTTCTGTTAGAGTGTCGCCTTTCTTGTCGTTTATTGCTCGAGGTGATGATTTAAAGTTGCTGTTCTTCAATGTTCTTACTTCAAAAAACATATTCTTACTCAATCCCTGTTCGCGCATTTCCTCTATTTTCCTGCAGGTGTCGTTTATGTATTGTTGTTTGTCTTGTCTGACTCGTTTTTTAATCTGCTTTGTGTATTCCTTGTACAACTCCTGATTTTCTGTATCTTTTTTGGACTTCATTTTTCTTCTCTCTTCCACCAACGTCAGTGTTTCGTCTGAGATGTATTCTCGTCTCTTTATACTTCTTTTAGGAATTAACCTCTGTGCATTTGTAATATAAACATCTCTGATGTTATTGGCAAGTTCATCTGGTGTCATTTCCTCCTGTACTGCCATAAGAATGTCAAATTTGTTCTGAATATCGACACTGTACTCTTCTGGTATGGCGCGTGTGTCATAACGTATTACTTTGTCGCTTGTAACGACTTTTTTCAATTTTATCTTGAAGTTTGCAGCAAGAAGTTCATGGTCGGAGTCACAGTCTGCTCCTGGGAGCGTCTTGATGAATGAGATACAAGTTTGCCACCTTTGTTGTATTAAGATGTAATCTATTTGGTTCTTGCTTTTTTCGTCCGGTGACGTCCATGTATATAGTCTTCTAGGGCGTTGCATGAAAAGAGTATTTGTGATGACTAGGTTGTGTTCTAGGCAGAATGTTGTCAAGCGTTCTCCTCTCTCATTTCTCTGACCCAATCCATAACTTCCTTTCACTCTTTTTTCATGTTCTAATCTTTCGTTTCCAACTTTGGCATTAAAATCTCCCATTATTATCCTAATATCTTGCTTATTTGCTTTCTCTAATGCGTGTTGCAGTTCGTTGTAAAAATCTTCAATTTCATGTTCTTCAGCAGCTGCTGTTGGCGCATATGTTTGTATAATTGTGATGTTCTTTCTTTTTCCTTTCAGTCTGATTGTGACAATGCGGTCATTTATGGGATTATATCCTAATAGGGAGGCAGCTGTCCTTTTAGACAGGTAGAAGCCGACGCCACTCTGACCTCCTCTCTCTTTGCCATAGTATATGAATGTTTCTCCTGATGGAATCGAAAAGTGTCCCTGGCCCGACCATCTGTGCTCTGAGATTCCCAGGATATCGATGTCACTGACTAACAAAAAAAAACTTTTTTTTTCTTTCTCTAACATTTCTATGTTTTTCTGGTCAATTTTAATGCGCTGTTTTTAAATCTGCAAACCGTTTTTCTCTATCAGGTCGGGATCTCTAGAAATACGCAATTGAAGTTTTTTAACAACGCATACAGTATTACAACATCATTCG
Organism: Oreohelix idahoensis; assembly: GCA_024509875.1. Lineage (NCBI taxonomy): Eukaryota > Metazoa > Mollusca > Gastropoda > Stylommatophora > Oreohelicidae > Oreohelix > Oreohelix idahoensis. Next base: position 321,576 of record JAMPIV010005417.1, on the reverse strand, counting down.
TACAAGAAGTATAACAGTTATGTAGGCTTGAATTTCTTTGCAGTCGACTTTCGTCGGTGAATGGCATGGCGTACATCGCGATGAAGCATCCAACAATAATCGGCAAGCATGGTCACACTCCACCGTCCTTGATAACGTGACTCCATTACGGCGATATCTTGATGGAATCGTTCTCCATGTTCATCGCTGACTTCGCCAAGGTTGTCAGGGAAAAAGTCAAGATGTGAATCGAGCAAATGGATTTTGAGGGACATGTTACAGCCCATAATTCTGTATGCATCTATGCACTGCTTAACAATATGCAACATAGTCAACAGATTTGTGATTTCCCAGAAAGTTATCGACGATCGATTTGAATGCCATCCATGCGCGAAGTTCACTACCATGTAACAAGTTCTCGAATTGTTTGTCTGCAATAACTTTCCTAATCTGAGGTCCTACAAAGATACCTTCCTTTATCTTTGCATCGCTAAATTGCGGAAACTTTTCTCGAAGATAAGTGAAAGCTTTGCTCGTTTTATCTAACGCTTTTACAAAATTCTTCATGAGCCCCAACTTTATATGTAACAGTGGTAAAATGAAGCTGTCTTTGTTAACTAATGGCTCGTGTATTACATTTTTATGCCCGAGCTGCATACGATCCCGGATAGGCCACACCTTTCTTGCATAATGTTCCTGTCTGTTGCGGCTGTCCCATTCACATCGGAAGCAACAAAATTTAGTATATACCCAGTCTGCATGCCCGTGAGAATTGCAATGACCTTAGGTCTCCACAAATCCGCCATTGGTAGTCATTGTACTTTATTTTTTCCAAACGTATAGCCATATTGTCATAAGTTTCTTTCATATGAACAGAGTAGGTGACTGGAATTGATGAAAATAAATTTCTGTTATGCAATAACACGGCTTTTAGACTAGTCTTGGAAGAATCGATGAAAAATCGCCATTCGTTGACTATGTGCTCATGACCGTTTACATCTTTGCAATAGCAAATGTCATCATCCATCTCAAAGTATTGAACAAGTTCTCTGTGTCTATGACGAAATTTAGATATCGGAGTATTGGGCGCTAAAAGATTCCATTCTTTGAGTCGCGAACCGAGTAATTACGCTTGTCCTTTGGTAAGAGCGAGATCACGTATTAGATCTGAAAGTCCTGAATGGTTAATTAAGTAAACACCATCATTCACCGGTATGTAATCTGAGTCAAAATTAGTTTCTAATGCAGGTAAACTATCACTTTCTGATGGTTCATTCACGTCCAACGGATTATGTTCTGGTGGTACTTGGATCGGACACGTGATTGGATCATGAGGCACTGGTTTCGAAACCAATTTAATATTTGAATTAACCACAGACTTTCTAGTTTTAAAAGTGAAACCATGGATATTTGTCAAGCAGAAGTACAATCAGTAGTGTGATTTGTATGTTCACGCCATATTACTGGCACTCCAAAAGGCATCGACTTATGCTTCGGCGATTTTCGTAACCAACCTGCCAATGTATCGAACAGACTGCATTTGGCTACCAAGATTTATTTGCATCATCAACTTTCGAATCGAAATAAAGTTCATATGCTTTCTTTAGTAATGGTGTAAAGTTTTTCTGGTCAACACGATCGGTAAAATATCCGCACACGTAACAGAACAGATCAGCCGAATTTCTACAACTTCTAGAAGCCATATTTTGCTCAGAATTATTTCAAAATACAGTAACTATTTGAAAATCGCGTAACATATGTCATGCATCTTTTAGCAGTATAAAAAGTAGAATTATGTTGCTTTTTATTAATTTTTAATAAGTTATATAGTAAAAATGAAACGGAGCAAATAACGGTTTCCCAGAAATATATTTATTCACAAATATCTTAAGAACCCGACGTGATAGAGATAAACGGATTTCAGATTTGAAATCAGCGCAAGAAACTGACCTAAGAACACTTATTCTTATATAAGAAAGAAAAATGTTGTTTGTCAGTGTGTTTAGTCTTTCCATCTCGTTCTTCACTATGTACTGTTTTCCTTGGTATAAGCTTCTGACGTTCCATGTTCCTATTTTGATTTTTTTTCTAAGACCGATGACATGGTTTTCCGTGGTAACACAGTCAGGCTTTTGGCCGTCATCACGATTACCTGTACTGACGCTGCCAACGATCTCTTCCCCAGTTAAATATGATCTGAATGGCCTGGGAGCCTCACCACCAGATCTTTGCGTAGTAATTAGCCAATATTGATTTCTTGGCATTGTACATCCAGTAGTTTGCCATTGCTTTCTGGATGGTTCTGGCCGCTTACCATTACAGTCCATGGTGCGCCCTCAGTACGATACCAGGCCTTTCCAACTCCTGCCCTAGAAGCCGTTGTCAAAATATTATTGATCATCCGCCCGTTCGGCCAGCAGTTGTGTGTACTGTTTAAGGGGGACCTCCCTTTTTCAATTTGCTCACGTAGTTCTGCCGGCCAGTCAAAGCCGTTGCCCGGGGGTGGCGCTGCCGTACACAAGCAGACTGGAGGAGCCATACGTGAGCTGAACTGGAGTTGGGGAACCAAATAGGATCCAGGCCATCCTCAAAAAGAGGAAGTGACTGCCTCTCACCGTGAGGTACTATCCCTTACACACTCCAGCCCTACCCCCCAATGGAAACTGCGCATCCGAAATTGACCCTTTTTTTTTGAAAAACCTCCATCTTGTATTTTCAATACGTTTGCTTGTCTGCTCATAATATTACTTTGTAGAAAAAATGTTCGCGTGGCTAACGCATCTGCAGTTTCTTTTTCCCTCCCTCTTTTCTAACTATTGGGGGTGCCCAATCAAATCGAGTAAAGAATATTTGACTGCAGCGAACAGTTTTCAAAACTGAATCTGGGTTATTTCTGTGCGTCTGTTAGTCTGTCTCAATTCTACACTATCTGGGTTATTTACGGAGCTATTTTGAATATTAAAACGGATTATTAAATTGCTTGTTTGCATCTATCATTCTATCTAAGTTTTATTGTCGTCTTTATCATCGTTTACACTTTTGTATTTTTTCCTTTTTATTATCATGGGCTCTTTTCACTGTGCTAACATATCAGGGAAAGCAAGGTTCTAAGTCCCGCTAAGTTTTTATTTGGTATTACATCAAACAGCAGTACTCTATTGTCAAAGTATCACTTTTATTTACTCTCTTTCGTTTTTATGAAGAAATAAATATTATTCTAAGTCTTTTCCATTCCTCTCCCTCTCTCTCTCTCACCAAGCGTTGATTTGAATATATGCCCCGCTATTAGTCTTTCGTCAGAAAATTTTGGGACGGAGTTGGCGGGGGGAGGGGGGTAGAGATGTTTTTCTTTTCCAATCCACCACCGTTTTCCCCTCTCTCTATAAGCACGCGATAGTCGTCTGGCAAACTTCCGGCAGAAAAAAGTGAGAGGGTGCGGGCGGGTTAAGATTTTTTTCAAATACTCAAGTGGCGTAGTTATTTATAGATTTTGGACAGTAGCTTTTTCCTCTTTTATTTTACTCCTATCCTATACTCCTTCACTCTTCTGACACTAACGATGCCTTGGCCGCGTGCCAATTCATTCTAACGTTACTTTTAAAATTTATGGCGGAGCTACCAAAAGCTTGTACGTTAGGCAAGGGGTATCATTTGCAAATCGTCAATACTTTCAAAACCAGCGCAGATCGCTGACAAAAAGTGGTGGCGTTGCCCTATTCATATATTGTCTCATTTTAAACAAAGACCATAGTAGCAGAATCTATAAAATAATATTTTATACATAATTTGAGGAGGGGGGTTCAAACTGACTTTATCACAATATGCGTTTACTCACATGTAAAAATTCTCTGGTTTTATTACCAGATCTGTAGAAGAAAAGGTAAAATCAATTCGTCAATTCACGGAATAATGGCTGTAAGCAAGCACCGATGCCCAGTTAGCACCAATGTATCCTCCTAATATGACCCTGCATACTAAATTCCCCGTTGTCTGCGTTAAGTATGTTGGTTTATTGTTACCCAATATGGAAGTGAAAGGATTGCAGCCATCATCTTGACGTTTTAGTACAAAAGTTTGTTTTTCTCTTTTTAAGCTCCCGTTCCCAGGCAACGCCAAAACGAACAATATTACGTATTGTTTCATATAGCGCGCCTACTAGCCACCAATCAAGTAAAGGCAAAACGCGAATGCCTTTACCCGGTCTTTTGTCGTAGAGGTTAATAGTCGAATATCGCTCTATGATGTCATGTAGGTCAAGATGGCGGCGTGGTAGGCCGCACTTTTGTGTTGTGTATTTCATGTCGTCGTTTTGGAGTCTGCATCAGTGGTAACAGCCCTTATTAAGGCTGTATGAGTTTGTAGTGTGTTTGGCTTTTTCTGGATTATGTTGCTAAGTATTTTAAAGATGAAAACATCTCAAGTTTGCCTATCATGTGAGTTCGCTGTTTGTGTTGATACAAGTAGCCAAGATGGCGATTTTGTGATGTGTCGATCGGACAGTGTTTCAAAACATTACAGATTTATTGAGGGCTATTGTTACTGCTCCAGGTACATTTTTGTATGTACCTGCAAGGATACTTGGAGAGGAGATGGGCACCGCCAAGCAAACCTCTTGCCCACTGAAATGCTATGATGGAAAGTCAACTCAGTAATAATTTGCCGGATCGGCCGATGCCCGGATTAACAACGACCGCGCTCTCATTGCCCATTGAGAGTGATAAGTCAGCGAATGGGGTAAAAACATCTGTTTTGAAACTTCCAAGAGAAAGTTTTGTTGTTGGAACTTGGAATGTACGCACGCTATATGCGTGTGGAAAAGTCAAAGAACTAACACATGAACTTGTTAGATACTCGTGGGACATCCTGGGCCTAGCAGAAGTCAGATCGACAGGATTAGGTGAATCAATAACGGATGATGGTCACAAAATTTGGTTTAGTGGAGATGAGTCTAAACATCAGCATGGAGTAGGTTTTATCGTACATAAAGATAGATTGAACTCTGTCATCAGCTGCACCCCAATAAATAGCAGGCTTATCACCATTCGTATTGCAGCACATCCAAAGAACATCTCCATCATACAGGTATATGCCCCCACTACTGACTATGAGGATGAGGCAATTGATACATTTTATGACAATCTGGATGAAGCAATTAAGAAAATTCCAAAGAAAGATCTTCTCATCGTGTTAGGTGATTGGAATGCTAAAATAGGGCCAGATGCATACAGTCACTGGGCTGGTACAGTGGGGAGATTTGGGACAGGTGAAACTAACGATCGAGGACTAAGGCTACTAGAATTTGCCAACAACTATAAACTAACCATTGCAAATACACTATTTCCTCATAAGTTATCAAGAAGAACAACGTGGCATGCCCCAAAAACTGAGATACATGGCCAAATTGATTTTATTCTTGTATCCAAAAGATTCAAGTCCAGTATTAATAAAGCCAAGACTAGGACTTTTCCTGGCGCCGACATTGGTAGTGATCACGACATGGTATTGATGACGCTCAAGCTTAAACTTAAAAAGAACTATAATCAAAACAGATGTTCTCAGTTAAGATTCAATTTAGACAAACTGAAAGATCCAGAAATCGCGGGAATCTTTGAGGCAACTGTTGGAGGAAAATTCGCAGCTCTCAACTTTTTGGAGGATGATATCAACTCAATCACAGAGAACATGAAAGACGTGCTCATTGAATCAGCAACAGAAATACTTGGTAAAAGAAAGAAAATAAACAAACCATGGGTTACAGATGACATTCTGAAGTTATGTGATACACGGCGGGAAATGAAAAAGGTTAAGAAAGAGGTTCCTGAAGCAGCATGGCAATACAGTATGGTGAATAAAAATATTAGGAAGAAAATGAAACAGGCCAAAGAAAAATGGGTAGCTGATCAATGTGAGTCCATTAATACGGGGCTAATAAAAGGTAACAGCAAGGCAGCTTTTGACACATTAAGAAAACTATCAAAACCCCAACAGCCCAGGGTAACTGTCATAGAAGATAGCAATGGGGCTCTGCTCAATGAAAAAACAGCTGTAATGAGAAGATGGACAGAATATTGTAAAGAATTATATAACTGTAAACTTGACACTGACTTAGGCATATTAAACAACATTAAGTGCGAAAACAGGGAACTCGGAAATGCAGCAATATTACGGGAAGAAGTGGAAGAGGCTATATGTTCGATGAAAGGAGGGAAGTCACCGGGTGTGGATAATATCCCAGCAGAGCTCTTGAAATATGGAGGACCAGATATAGTAAAAATCATGACAACAATTTGTCAGAAGATATGGAGTACAAAAAAATGGCCAAAAGAATGGACGCAGTCATTAGTAATACCGCTTCCAAAGAAAGGAAATCTAAAAATGTGCAAGAACTACAGAACCATTAGCCTTATTAGTCATCCAAGTAAGGTGATGTTAAGGATACTTTTGAACAGAATAAAACAGAAATCAGAAGAAATCTTGTCAGAGGAACAGGCTGGCTTTAGACCAAAAAGAAGTACCTCAGAACAAATCTTCAATATTAGATTACTTATCGAAAAACATCTCCAACATCAACACGATTTATACCATAACTTCATCGATTTCACAAAAGCCTTCGATCGAGTCTGGCATGAAGGCTTATGGCAAGTAATGAGAAAATTCAATTTTGATACCAACATCATAGATATCATTGAAGCACTATACAAGGACGCAAGCAGTGCTGTTTTTGCAAGCAACGACATTGGAGAATTTTTCAAAACAACTGTAGGAGTTCGGCAGGGATGTATCCTGTCCCCAGTGCTCTTTAATATTTATCTAGAACATATTATGCAGGAGGCTCTCTACGATTATAAATCAACCATATCGATTGGAGGCCGACCTCTGTGCAACCTACGTTTTGCTGATGATATTGATCTGATAGCTGGATCAGAATCAGAACTTCAAGACCTTACCTCTAGACTGGAGAAAGTAACAAGAACGTATGGGATGGAAATTAATATAGAAAAAAGCAAGATATTGGTGAATAGCCATAAGAAACATGTTCCGACCAACATTACGTTAAATGGGCAAACGTTAGAAGAAGTTAACACCTTTAAATATCTCGGGTCCACTATATGCAGTGATGGAAGATCAATTAAAGAAATCAAGACAAGACTTGAGATGGCCTCAGCTGCCATGACAAGGTTGAATGTGATCTGGAAAAGTAACATCAGTTTTCCTGTGAAGATCAAATTATACAAATCACTTGTATTATCTATTCTCTTGTATGGGTGTGAGAGCTGGACACTCACTGCAGATACGGAGCGAAGGATTCAGGCTTTCGAGCATAAATGTTATAGAAGAATTTTGCGCATTTGCTATAAAGAGCACAAAACAAATGTCTATGTTAGAGAGAAGATAAACACCTATGCAGGCCACCAAGAACCACTTTTGTCAACAGTGAAACGTCGAAAGCTTGCCTGGTTTGGGCATGTAACTCGTCATGACTCCCTTTCGAAAACGATCCTTCAGGGAACAGTCGAAGGTAAACGGAGAAGAGGAAGGCAGAGAAAATCCTGGGCTGATAACATCAAAGAATGGGCAGGACACGGTTTTTCCACACTTGTACGCATTGCTGAGGATAGAGAGCAGTGGAGGACCCTGTCTGCTGATGCTTCCACCATGGCACCCCTACGACCCATGACCGGTTACGGGCTGAGATGATGATGATGTCATATCAAGGACCCTTAAATTCCCAGGTGGTAGTTCACTGCCACATCCACCCACCAGTTATTGATGAGAATGTATGTCCTGCATACATTCTGAATTTTTATTTATACCATTTTTTTCTTTCCCCCTTTTTAAAAAATTATTATTACATAACCATTTTAAATACTTCTATTAAATAAATTCGTTAACCGGATCAATTAACAATTTAACAACCTTAACTCTTCATATAAAGAGTCTAATCTTTCACTTTGTCGGTAGCAAAAGTGGAAGTTCCATTAGTAAGCTACATCTCGATATATTAATTATGATTTATTGAAAAATAATAATAATTATTCATTAATTAAATGTTTTTTTAAAGGAAATTGAAACATCAATTTAAAATGACACCTATGATTAATAATATAATTCAATGTCTAACAATTTCAGTCATTAACGCTAATTAAACTAACTTTTAGGACGACCCACAAGTAATACGAAATTTTCTCTCGCACCGGATCATTCAGACTCAATGAAACGTAACAAATTTGCTTAACTATCACCCTTACATTAGTTATTCTCGTCTAGCTATCCGCTGTAGCATATATATTAATTATGACGATGTCTAACTAATCAACCGCATAATTACAAAGAGCATCAGCTCTTCACCCATAACACTAATTTCCTGGACTGGGGTTCATCTCGTTAGTACAGCTAGTCGCCTAATCTAACGTTAGATTTAATCAAAATTGACTTTAATTACCTTTTCTAATATCATTTAGGCAATATAGTTAATCTCTTAATTGTGACAGCGAGGCTTGTTGCCCCAGCATTATACGTGCCAATGAGATAAGGTCATACATTTTTAGTAGGACCAATCACAATCATTGACGGTGACAAGAGCTCACAACACCGTCGAGCTAACGAAAAGTTAACATTTTAAAGAGAGCAGTTCCACGTAGACGACCTCGGTGAAGGTTGTGTTTTGTACTTGTGAGTTGTTGAGAAGCCATGTTTGAGCTGTCTCATTTTCGTAGAACCACAAAGACATGTTCTAAGTTGAAATTCTAGAAGTCTTTCAGAAAGAAACATAATGTGTGTAAAGTTTAATGATATCGTTTTTCACAACAGAATATAAGCGGTCGCTATATTTCTGTACTAGGAGGAAAGACTATGTAAAGTGGTAACACATGTAAGTACAATCTCGACTTTATTTCAGTCCCCAGATAGAATTGATTTTTATTAAAGGAAGAAAAGCAAGTAACAACTACAGATGTATTGAAGTGTCATATCTGAAGAAAATAGCACCTTTAAATATTGAAGGTAAAAGGCGCAACTAGTTGTACTGAAATGTTGTGGAAGCAAAGGTCAAAGTGACCTAGATCATGAGCTGCACGAGATTTTTTGTAACTCATACAATTACGGAGAGAGAAAGGTAAATACGGACACCTACAGTAAACTACCTTCACAACAAAGAATATTGATTTGATTTCCAGCTTCTTCTTCTTCTTCTTTGATTCTTAGCCGCCGACCGTCAAAGCAGACAGTGGCCATCACGTCTAGTGGCGTCTTGTAGGGCAACCACAAATTGATTCCACTTTGCTCGGTCGGTGGCCATCCTTCGTACAGTGCCCCAACTCTGGTTCATTCTTGGCATCTCAGCCTCCACAGTCCTCCGCCAGGTTGTTTTTGGTCGGCCTCTCTTTCGTTTTCCTTCACGGGTCCAAAGCTTAGCTGTTCTTGTGATGGCATCGGGGTCTCTTCTGAGGACATGGCCAACCCAGCTCCAGCGTCTGCCAGCTATGATGGTGTGCATGTCCTCTTGCTTGCTCCGAGTAAGCAGATCTTGGTTGGTGATGGTATTCGGCCAAAAGATTCGGTGAATTTTTCTTAGGCATGTTGTATGGAAAGTGGACAATTTCGACATTTCTTTCTCTGTAACTCTCCAGCATTCCGCACCACAGAGAAGCACAGAAAGCACACAGCTCTGATATAATCTTAATTTTGTGCTTTGCTTTATTGAGAGGACTTCCAGATGTTGTTTAGGCTAAAAAAGGCTGTTCTTGCCTTATTCATTCTGATGTTGATGCATAGGGACAGGAAACAAGATAGGCAGAGAACTTCAGAGAAACTCTGAATAAGGAACCACCAGAGACACAATTGAATGTTCCTGAGGCTGAAAACGATCTAGATGTAAATACAGACATTCCACGAAAAGAAGAAATCATCACAGCAATCAAAGGGTTAAAGAACGGAAAAGCTCCTGGCCATGATAACTTAAATGCAGAGCTATTTAAGACACACCCTAAGCTAGCAGCAGAACTTTAGAACCACTACTTGCACAAGTCTGGAAAACGGGGACAACACCATCAGAGTTGAACAAAGAAATAATTGTCAAATTGCCCAAGAAGGGAGATCTTGCAGACTGAAATAATTGGAGAGGACTAACTCTTCTCTCAGTTCCCAGCAAAATACTAGGCAGGATAATTATACAGAGAATCTCAAAAGCAGTAGACCACAAACTGAGGAAATAACAAGCAGGATTTAGAAAGAACAGAAGATGTATAGATCATATATTTACCTTCATCAGTACACACAGGGACAGTTTATGGAAAATACTGAGGGCTTATGGAATTCCAAGCTGCATAGTGTCAGTCATAAAAAGCATCTATGCCAACTTTACGTGTAGTGTTGGGCAGAGAAAACTAACCTTTGAGGTTAAGACAGGAGTACGACAGGGATGCCCCTTATCAACCACTCTATTTTTAACAGTCATTGACTGGGTGAAGCGCCAGACAAAAGAGGACAGTCCAAGAGGAATAAGATGGACTACATTTTCTACATTGGGAGATCTGGAATATGCAGATGACATTGCACTACTAGCACATTCACATCAACACATCCAGGAAAAAAACGGACAGACTTAATCAGTTTAGCCAGCAGGTGGGCTTGAACATCAATTTAAAGAAGTCAAAGGTCATGACGTTCAATGTGAGCAACCTGAGCCCATATTAGTAAGGAATCAGCAACTCGTACAGACAGACACCTTCACATACCTAGGATGCATAGTAACACCAGACGGCGGGGCAGGCAAAGACATCAAGATTTCCAGCTACATTTGTTTATTTATGTTCTCTGTAAATAAACCTTGTTATGTGACTCAGCTGAGTTATGCAGATTTGTCGAATTGAATACAACGTTATAACACTGTTAGAAGTACACCACCATAGCTCCTTAACAACAACTAACGAGAGAAGAACGAACCTGGCACATTTCCACAAGAATCTACATCTAGAGCGGACGGCTAGTAATAACACTTGATGGACATTTGACGGAAAGAAGAAGATATAATAATTACTACATTAACGTGGTCACATAATTTGGCGAATAACATACCATTATGTGAACTGATTTATCTAACCATTTTGTTTCCTTAGCACAGTTAATCACTTAAGCTAATGGAATCTAATTGTAACCACCATAAAGCCTAACCATATCGTTCCCTATCCACTAGTACTTCTCTGGTTCTTGTCCTCAGTTGAAAATTCATCATGTTGTCTTCAGAAAGGTATAGTGATCATCGCCGTTCTCAGTAGAAGTTCATGTTCCAAAGGTCTAAAATCATCGTGCTGCCTTCAGCAAGGTTCGAGGTGAGTTTTTGGTTCTCCAAAGTTTAAAACCATTAATGATTAACGCACCGGTCTTTAGTAAGGCTTGACGTAGAAATCGTTAAAGGTTTACGTACTATCTTTCAGCGAAGTTCAATGCATGCTTTTGATCTTCGAAAATGGAAAACCTTTGAAGGTTAACATACTGTCCTTCAGCAAAGTTCAATGCGAGTTTTGGATTTTCAAAAGTGGAAAAAACGATGAAGGTTAACATACCGTCCTTAGTGTTCTTCGCAATTTTTGGCTTTTCGTGATAGGAGAGCTTTAAATTCTTGATTGTATTGGTGTCGCGCATATAGCTGATAATTTTACTGGATTCAAATCCTGGTCACGCGCAACAGCCAAATGTAGCCATGGGGTCGTTCGTTTGTTTGTCCTTTAGAATAGAACCTATTAACTAAGTTTCACGCAAACACAACGTGAGTACTACGACACGTCAACTTCTGTCTGACACTCTTACCACCGGCCCCAGGCTTAAGTGATTCTACTGACCCGGTAACGTAGACGCATAGTCTAGGCATCCGTCGTACAGGCAGCGTTTGCCGAACTCGTGAAAGTAGCTGCTATATTAAAGGACAAACAAACGAACGACCCCGCGGCTACATTTACATACATCGATAAGAATTCAGTAGAATTCCCACACTCACATACACAAATCAATGATTATTTTACGTCCAGGAATAAGGTGGCATGGGTCACACCCACATGAAAGGTAGAACACCTCTTGTTCACTCAAAAGCGAAAAACTCACTGACTTATTCTCTATTCCTCCAAGGTCATCAAAATTACTTGAACGTCGTGAACAGTCGTTAACTCACGTGATCGTGAGTCAGCATGTCATGGCTGTTTCTGAACACTTATCTAGGCATTACTAAATCCCGCCTGGATATAAACTTTTCTTATTTGTGATAAGTCATCATCATTTATCATAACTAATTGCATGTTAACACGTATATATATAGTTGGGGGGTGTTTCGCGGTGCAAAAACTTCGATACCGAAAAATACTAACCATCCAAGTTACTTCACGTCCCGAAACAGTCCCCAACAATGAGATGCTATATATATATATATATGTTACACTGAACACTTTGACATCAATCTTAACCAACCGTGCTACGGTACGTTCCTTAGAGAACATGTTTCCATCACTATAGTTGATTCATCAGAAAGCCATCACTATAGCTGATTCATCAGAAAGCCATGACTGTAGCTAGTTCATCAGAAAGCCATGACTATTGCTGGTTCATCATGCTGCCATCACTATAGCTGGTTCATCAGAAAGCCATCAATATAGCTGGTTCATCAGAAAGCCATCACCAAGCATTGACATTCTCCTGCAGTGGTGGTTTTTGTGGAAATTTGTTTACATGATGAGGCTTACAGGCCCAAGCACGACATTATATTAGTCGCCCTGTTCGACGGCTGCCTAAGGTCGCAGTTATGTAACCCTAATAAAAGCTAGGTATAAAACAAGATTGCTAACACATAAGACGTTTTGTAAGACGTTAAACTACCTCATTATTTTTAAAATGAGAATTGATTTATTGAACTTTGATTTATTTCAACGTGTATCTAGTTTTCTTTGATGTTTCCAACAAACTTTCTATTTAAATGTTTTCATTATTCCTCAGGCCAATTGGTCATATTGTGGATCTCTGAGAGACACTAATCAAAGTTTCTCTCTTACTATACTTTGTTACTACATATTTTAGAGCTAATTCTGTCCAGTGTCAAAGCTTTTAAAAATGTTTCAATGACCACTATGGCATGCAGATACTGTCCACAAAAATGGTAAGACGTGTGAAGAAAAACAAATAAAGAAGGAGTTCTGTGTGTCCAAAGTTTACTCTATTTTAAGCATGGCTCAGAAAGGTGACAAGCACTTCGAACACATCAGAACGACCTCAACCACGTGACAAGGGCATCGGAGATACGACGAGACTTCAAATGAGACTTCCTAACGTTGTTTACGAGCAAAAAACTTATATATATATATATATATATATATATATATATATATATATATATATATATATATATATATATATATATATATATATATATATATATATATATATATATATGCATGGAACGTAAACTTTTAGTACTCACGTAAAGTGCTTGTCAGTTTTACTAGATCATGATCAAATGTGAACTTGATCCTTAAATTATGGCTAAATTCTTAAATATGAACATTGGGCAAAACAGGTCTAATGCTCTTGAACTGTTTCTTACAACAAACGGACACAGATTGAATGAAACTGGCTGCACGTTGTGCAATATATAATTGTTGAATCACTTTTAAAAAGATATAAGAGTAATAATGTCTTAGAATGGTAATATTCAACTTTACTGCCATGGAGTTCCTATCGTAACTTTCGTTTAATTAAACTCCGATACAGAGAACAAAGTAAACGATATTCACAATAGGAACTCGGTGGCGCTTCAGTTGAATATTACCCACATCTTTAATAAACGAAAACAGACGTTTAGTTTCCCAAACCAAACAGCCTGAATACAATAAATGATGTTCGTGCTATAAGATGTGGCTCATCTGCATCAAAAATAAATGTTGAATCTAACGTTTATATACGCGAAAAATAATGTTGAATCTAACGTTTATATACGCGAAACAAAATCAAATGTTGAATCTGACGTTTATGTGCTGTGACGGCTGAAATTCAGCTGTCCCTTAATTGTTAGATGATATGGTAATACCATTGAATAGCATCGGGCCCCTGATTTTGTGTGAAACAAAATAGTCAACGTGGGTACCACTCGTGCAAATTAGTATGCATCATTTCCACGTGGATTTTCACCACGTAGGATAATTAATATGTAAACAGTTATCATGCGAGGATCCAGGAGTTTCGTTGTGTCTTAAGTTGAGTTTAAACCACACCTACTGCCTATCTCTAGATCTATGAGCATCAAGCATTTTCTAGTCTTTTCTCTGCCATCCCTTCAAGAAGGCGTTGCCAAGACGAGACGGAAGCGGCCAGCATCAAATGACTGTGGTGGTCCCAGAAGAACGAAGCAGTTTTTCTCACCTTCGGTTCACACGTTCATGCGAACCGAATAAGACGGGAAAAGCGATAGCAGACCAAGAGACGAACGGAGAAGGCTAGAGCGGCAGATGCGGCTCGAAAAGAGAATAGTTCCCTGATTTCGAATAAGGCGTGAACTTTAGCATGTAGCTGTTACCTTGCATTTCATTAACTATATATTGGCATCGCCAAAAATGCAGTTTATCATTCGTTGCCCAGAGATTGGAAGGAGTACTAGCTTATATTAGAATCTAACAAGATTTCTTTTGGATTTTGTTCTATATTGGAGTCTTATTCATTCTGTGCTATCGGTAATAACCTCTACACATCACGGTAGAAGGGGAACGACTAAGTAAAGTAAAAGCTATCGGTAATATATTAGTCTTGGGATTCAGTAGTTTAGTTCCTTCATTTATTTCACTGGATTTTTGTGTTAATTTAAACCTATTAAATCAACCCATCACAAAAGTTTCCAGATGTAAATTAAATATTATAACTATCCGTTATTTCCCGAGATGATAGATGTGTAACATAATTTTAAAACGCTAGGCGAGCGAAATTGGTTATTAACCCTATAATTCTATTTCATCTTGCGTAAATTTTAAGTAATTAACTGTTCATAGCTAGTGGTAATTAAATCGATACATTAGCTAGTCACTCGTGTAGTCTTTAAATCTAAATAATTTAAATACCAGAGTGATTTTACAGGTCTTATACAAAACGCGGGTGTTAGATTTTATTACAGTAGTATTACCTGTTTTTATATTTTCTTTTTATACAGATGATCATACCTTGCAATCCAACGGTTTTTTATATATAGAGAGTCATGTTCAGATGGCTTATGGTATCCCAATTTATATGTTTCTAACAACATACAAACATTGACTATACAAAAAATCTGATTGTTGAAGACCTTTATAAGTCCTCCACAAAACCAGTAGATCGGTTAAATAACCAAACCCACGTCAATGCTAAATGGTGTAAAGTTTAATTGGAACGGGACAATGCCAGATATATTATATTAAATCATATAAAGTTCCCTGGCCTGACGAGGCAGAACTGACAGCACGAAATTTATTTAATCAAAACCCATATGACAAGTAAACATTGTTCCTACCACCAACTTCTCCAGAGAACATTTAAGGCTAGTTTGTCCAAGGACCGCCTGTGAGTAACATTCTACTGTTGAGATATTTCCCAGTCATTACGACAGACTCCTAGAAACAAACTTAGTCCCTATAACAATCCCTGCAATCTGACGAAGAATCCTTGCCCGGAAAATTATAATCAACACACCATTTCAGCGAAATCTCCGAGCAAAATTAGCAGTGGCTATACGGAGCTTTCTGGGGCTGGACTGGACACAATAATAAGACATATATAATAGTCTTAAGAACTGTGTGTGATTAATTCTATGGACATATGCAGCCGACAGAGGGGGTAAGTGTGAATGAAAGCGAGCTCGCTGAATGAATGCGAGAAGGGAAAACGGAATGAAAGAATTTAGTTTCTAAATGTTTACTACTAATATAATACCTTCCTTTTATCTATTCTCTCAATAAGTCTGAAGGCTCACGGGAAAGTTAACTTAAGGACATATCCTAGATACCCGTCCCGTCTACCCCACTCCCATTGGTCAATCCTTTGTTTGATCTGTTGGGTAAACACACCTCGGGTGGGATCGTTTTCCTAGTTTTCTATGTTCCAGAATCTATGAGAATATAAATTGTTTATTTATTTTCCCTTTATGTAACTATGATTTCACCTGATGACATGATAAAAACAATGTTTAATCTAACCTTTAGTTACGCACAAAAAATATTGAATCTAAAGTTTATATGCGCAAAAACAAATGTTGAATCCAACGTTAATATACGCGAAAAAAATAGTGAATCTAAAGTTTATATGCGCGAATAAATGTTGAACAACGTTTATATGCTCGATAAAATAAATGAATGTCGAATCCAAAGTTTATATGTTGGAAAAAAAGAGTTCAATTTAATGTTTATGTGCTCGATAAAATAAATAAATGTTGAAAGTCAGTCTTGCAATTATATTAAAGAAAGAAAGAATGAGGTGGGAGGAGTGACATAGATGTAAAGTGATAAAACCACGTTATGTACTCACCCACACTAAACTTTAGATGCGTTGGCTGGTCTGTCTATTAATATAGAGCTGAGAATGGCTGGTAGGACTCACTCGATAAATAACATAAAAATCGCAATGTATGACGTCATGTCCTCACCATAGCAACAGGATATGCTTATCCTAAATATTTGTCCGTGTTGGCAGCTGCACAACTTCAAGGATTGGTTCAGTTGTATCTGGGGTGGACAAAATATCGGGGGGAAAAGAGAAAAAACTTGAACGGGTTTGTTACAGTAATAACTCATTAACATAGTTTCTGTTTTCTTTCCCAGCTTCGAATAATCTTGATTTGCTTGCCTTTATTCTTGAACTCATAAGCATCATCAAGTGACAAGTTGCGTTTGAGATAGTGGCCCGGTGGTTATACATTCCACAAATTATGTTTAGTATACTTGACTAATGTAACAGCTGTCTCAGAGCTTGACGTAACCGGTAAGAAGGTATATACAAAATATTGTCATAGGAGAGTGAAACTTTAGAGACTTTACAATATTGCGTCAAGCTTTATGAGGTCGGTCACCAGTTTTCTTTCTAGTTGTCTTTGCCTTTCCTAGCTAAGGAGCAGTCGGACACCCATTTACAGCTGGAAACACTGCAGGATGACAATACGAGATTTATAACTCGGAACCTGGCAACTGTGCTGCGAGAGGCACGAGCTTTAACCTCTCTTCAAGCTGGCTCTTGTGTGAGCAGTATCACGAGTTTTAACCTCTCTTCAAGCTGGCTCTTGTGTGAGCAGTATCACGAGTTTTAACCTCTCTTCAAGCTGGCTCTTGTGTGAGCAGTATCACGAGTTTTAACCTCTCTTCAAGCTGGCTCTTGTGTGAGCAGTATTAAAACGTTTCTCTCCTGGGGAAAAAACACACAAACACACTGTTGACTCCATTCTTATTTGTTGAGTTCAGTTTATATATGAAGAGATAACTTAAAAACGCGAATGGTTGAAATGAACAAAATGTCAACAATGTTCTTCAAACGACACTCCAACAAGTAGTGATCAACTGGTCACTGATAGGCAGCACGCAAGGCTGTGATGAATGTACATAGATTTTATTGAACGTGACATATACGGCGTTGAACAAGACAGTCATAGTTACAGGTGCAAAAAGGTCATACATCACAATGTTGATCATCACTTTTCAAGGGATGAAGATTCTCTAACAATATAGTCCTCTTATTCAAGTGTCTAAGGATCCCTTCCTTTGCCATAGTATATGTATTGTAATAACGTCCGTTAACCTTCTCTCAAGGACGTATCTTATGACCAACGGATTCATACTCAATGAGTAATATTTCTTATCAGACTTGCCATGATTCCAGGCTTCCTTCCTACAATACTTAGGCAGTTTATATATATATAAATATCCAAATAAAGTCATCTCCAACAATACGACCAGGTTAGAGTTCTGTGTTGACTAACCTCTCTATATCCCTGCCATGACTTTGGCATTTACTAACATACGGCATATAAAACATGAGAAGCATATAATTCAATCAACTTTGTGTACTCGTAGGTATTCTTCCTCTACGGTAATTCAAAAGGCTACCGACTCCGTCTGTCCATTCTAGAAAATATCATACAGCGATGGATTTCCCGCTAGATCAGAACTATGAGCGGCCTTACACTTTAATTTACTCAATAAACATTTAATGACATGGGGCGACACTTACTTGATCCTACTACTGTTGGCTTCAACATGAACCAGTAGAGATCATACAACATAATGGCTTCTTCCACACTTGCCAGCAAAATTCCAAGGAAATATATATCGGACATAAACATGGTCCGTACAGCCCCGACAAAACATGACGTCACAAACTACTCAACTAGGTTACCCGTGCGTCCCAAAGCAACACTCCTGCTTTGTGCACGTCAGTGCGCGAATCATTCGACCGCACAAATAATATAACTATCTCAAGACTGGTGCGTACATTTGGCAGGACCGACGACTACCCCCTTAGGTAATAAATGTACGTAACAGCTCCCTTATTACCTCCCCTTAAAAAAATTAATTCTATTAAATTTTTTCGAACTAATTACTCGAGAGAGGTGAGTCAAAACTACAACAATATATGAAAAGCATGAAGTTATATCATATTAAGAAAAGAATATTAAATTGAAATTAATATAACTAAATGACAGTATGCATTAAAGCACACATCCACCATCGACCTACTTTGGAACGATGTGGTAATATAAAACAAGTTGAAAAAATGAAAAATGAAGAAACCATAAAAAAAAAGATGATAATAAAATTCAACTAAGTTTTCAAAAAAAATTTGAAACATATGATTTCAAAATGAAAATGAACAGCAACACTGATGATAATCAATGATAAGAGAATCAATAGAACAGAAAATTTTAAAATACAACATGCAAAATGAAACAAAGCATAATTAAACACTTTAAGAAGCAACGCACTTAATGTTATCTAACACTAGTACGTTTGACTAGTTATCTAAAAGTGAGATATCATGTAGGGGGATATGTGAATACACGTATTGCAAGTAACTAATAAAGTTAGTAGATGTGTGATTTATAATCAATCAAATAGATTAAGTTGAATTAATCTAACTTATATATTGCTTAATTACTAACAAATAACTAGTTAACAATATATTCTAAATAATTCCAGTATCACTCATTGTCAATGTTCAGTTGTAACTAGTTAGTAATAGACGCGACGATGTACTGAATGTTCTATACAAGATAAAATATATTCTCGCACACGCCATGTAGTGTAATATGTTCCATAGGAATAACAAATGTATATTTGTCGCTCTTAACAATGTTGCCATATTAATAAAAAGTTACTGTAGTACCAATGTTACCGTTCTAACAAAACGTTACTACACAAAAAGTCATGTTATAATTAAGAAGTAAGTATATCCTGGAAGTTATACTTGTACGAATAATGCAGATCTATACATAGTCTTTACAGATGTACAATCAATGACACTGTACATAGTTATTCATGTTTCGGTGAGGATGTTTCACCATCTTGAAGTGGTTTAGTTTCGACACGTTCACTTGGGCATCTTGAAAGACAGTCTGCAAACACATTCTGCACTCCAGGAAAAACTCGTATCTCAAAATGGAACGGTTGAAGAGCTATAGCGTAACGCGCTGACTTTGATGACTTAACGTTCCCTGTATTCAGTGCGGTAAGAGCTTTCTGGTCAGACTCCACCACAAAGTGTGAGCCGAGAAGGTAACGTTCCAGTTTTGTGATTGACCAGACAAGAGCGAGGAGCTCTTTATCAAGAACGGAATATTTCATCTCGCTCGTTGTGAGCTTTCTGGATACGTACATAACCGGAAATAAGGTGCCTCCGTATTCCTGCATCAAAACTGCCGCAATAGCGTAGGAAGAAGCATCACTGCGAAGAACAAAGGTGAGATCTTTGTTAGGCAACCTTAAAAAAGGCTTATTTGAAAAAAATTGTTTTATATAGTCTAAAGCCGTTTGGTGATCCTGCGACCACTTTATTACATTAGATGTGCCTTTCTTCAGTAACGAAGAAAGAGGTGCAGTTATAGTAGACAAATGAGGGATGAATTTAGAATAGAACTGTATTAGTCCTAAGAGCGACCTCACTTGTTTTTTTTGTCTTAGGTGCTGAGATGTTTAAAATTTTAGAGACGTTACTGTCTTCTGTATACATTAAACCGCGACCTATACGGTGACCAAGAAATGAGATGTCATGAAAACCGACAAAAGCCTTTGAAGGTTTCGCTGTTAAGTTATAATCCCGTAAGGTAGAAAGTAAAGATTTTAAACCCTGAATATGTTCATCCCAAGAGTCACTGAAAAGACAGATGTCATCTATATAAGTAATGACATCGGGACGATGAGACAATATGCGGCGCATCATGCGTACAAAGGTAGCTGGCGCATTCATTAACCCGAATGGCATAAAATTCCATTGAAAAAGACCCCGTGGTGTCGAGAAAGCGGTGAATGGCTTTGATTTAGGAGTGAGTGGCACTTGCCAATATCCCTTTGAGAGGTCAAATTTCGAAAAGAATGTAGCATGAGATAATCTCTTCAATAAGTCATCTAAAAGAGGTAATGGTTCCGCATCGAATTTTGTAACTTTGTTTAATTTCCTGTAATCTACGCAAAGACGTATATTGTTGTCTTTCTTCCTAATGATTACCATGGAAGAAGAATATGGTGATGAAGATGGTTCAATTATATTTAATTGGAGCATCTCATCCAATTCCTTATCAACCTTATCACGAAAGTGTAAAGGAATAGGATATGGGCGAACTCGAATAGGCGTATCGTCAGTCAGAATAATGTCATGTTGGATGACTGACGTATGACCTGGGATGTCAGTGAGGACATCCTCATACGAGTGTAGAATATTAGAGACTTGCTGACGTTGATCAGCCGAAAGAGTAGATGAGATCGTAACATCATTCCATTTCTCAATGGAATGGAGTGGTACAACTGGTATTGGTAGTTGTACATCATCGAAAGAAGATTCCTCTTCTTGGATGACTGATAAACTAGAATAGTGTTGAATAGGTGGTGTAGGATCGTCAGTTGCCTGAAACACTGACTGTAGATAATCAGGACGTGAGTAATACTCCTTCAACATGTTAATGTGGAAGGTTTTATGTTTACCATTAACATCAACGATGTAGTCGACATCGGATATTCTTGAGATGATCCTGAAAGGACCTCTCCAGGTAATTAAAAGACGATTGTTATGCGTAGGTAGTAAGACAAAAGCTTCATCACCAGGTATGAGCTGGCGAAGACGTCTATACTTGTTTGCAAATAGACGAGCTTTTTCTTTGGCTTGTTCAGATGATGCAGTAGCTAGTCTACAAGCATCTATGATTCTCTTTCTCAGAGAGATCACATACTCATAAGAGGATTGAGTTTCCTCTTCAATATTCTCGTCAACCAATAAGTCGTGGATTAACGACATAGGACCGCGTGGTTGCATGCCAAAAACAAGCTGGAATGGAGAAAACCCCGTTGCTTGATTTTGCACCTCGCGATACGCAAAGAGACAAGCGGGTAGGACCCGATCCCAGTCTTGGGGATGGTCTTGAGTCATCTTACCCAACAACTGCTTGAGTGTCCTATTGAGACGCTCAATTAACCCATTTGACATCGGATGATAAATAGAACTAAGAGATCTGTCTATACCTAATGTCTTCATAACTTGAGACATGGATTCAGAAATGAACTGAACCCCATGATCCGACAAGATTTTCCGTGGAAAACCAATGCGTGAGAAGATTAACATCAATGCCTCTGCTACACTGGCAGATGAGGTGTTCTTGAGAGGGATGGCCTCAGGCCAACGAGTGCACATATCAATGCACGTAAGGATATGCGTATGCCCTCTAGCAGATGGAAGTATCGGACCAATAATGTCAATGGCCATTTTATCAAATGGTCTAATCGGGATGTCCGCAGCTTGAATAGGAGCCGCATGAAATGGACCCCGTACCTTAACTTCCTGACATATCAAACAGGACCGACAATAGAGAGTGATGTCCCTATGGACGCCTGGCCAGTAGAATGCAGAAAGCACTCTGGATTTGGTACGCGAAAAACCCATATGGCCCGCACATTGCGAGTCATGCGCATGTCGTAAAATACGAGATCTCATACAGGATGGGACTAGAATCTGAGAACATAAGGATGAATCCTTTTCCCGTATTACTCTAACCAAAATCCCATTTTTAAGTATAAAGTCATGTCTAGATTTTGCAAGTTTGTTGCTTGTATTCTTTTTGTTCACATACTGAAAAAATTTTTTTAATGAATCATCATTCTTTTGCAATGTTGCAAACAACTCCCGTGAGATAGGAGCATCATCATCACAAGTGGTATGAACTGTAGGTTCAATAGGTGTATCATGCGACATATTAGTAGCTTGCGCTCTAGTTACTACTGCATTTGCAGTTTGAATATGTCGCTCTTCCCATTCAGCTATTTGCTGGGGTGAACACTCTTTAATACCATGTATGCGACCAAGAATCAAATCACAAATTGGATTTGGAAGAAGACATGCTTGGATCTGTCCTGAAAAAAATGGAGTATGAAGTGTTATAATGGCTGTGGGGAATGTTTCCACAGTTCCGCCAAACGTGACACATTTCACAACCCTGCCCGTCGCACAACTAGGGTCGATCAGCGATGTCCGGACGCCCACTGTCGTACAACCTGAGTCGAATAAAAGAGAGCATGAAATATTGTTAACAAATCCTCTGTTAAACTTAAGAGAGCCCTGTCCATGGTGTACTGACGCAGGAGTGGCCATGCAGACTGCAGGTAGACTAGGCAAAGTATGACCGCAACGCAGCGTCGTGATCGCCTTGGGCTGGAAAAGAGTAGAGCATTCTGAACAATCTTTGACTTGGGTACAATCAAGAGAACAACACATAGCATTATGAGTTTCAGCTACTTTACCCTGTTCAATGTTAGCCTGTGTATCAATTAAAGAGACATTAGAATGTCTAACCGTATTACTTGAGATCTATCTCTGCGACGCGATCGATTTTGATTATTGTCATTAAAATTGCTACAATTGTCGTTTCTGCTAAAGTTAAAATTTGGACGAGTCCGATAATTTGTATAATTAAAGTTATGCTGTTCTTTAAAATTTTTATTCCAAGAACCTTGTCTGTTTTGCGGACTGTGGTGAAGTGGGATGTTATAAATACTTATAGGGGACTTAGTGTACTGACTGAGATCAGCTGTGAAGGTATCTATATCTATTAAAAGTAGTGTATTATAGATAACCTTACTTGCTACCACATATCTCTTATCTCAGTCAGAATTATTCTGGAATAGTGTGATGCTACGTTATGTGTCTAGGGTATGTGTATGGTGAAGTGTAAGTCACAACAACAGACAGATAAACAATTTAATTTAATCCACTACTCTTAACAACACTGTGACACTCACATACATATAACACTCTATGAGAATAGCTTAAAGAAGTCACTCGTAACGGTTCAAATAACAATATGTATTCATTACTAGCATGAATGAATATGTGTCCTGATTCAACTACAAGGGAACCAGGAATCACAATCAATTTAAATTACAAGTTATGTACAGAATGTATTTAATATGAATATTGTAGTGACATATATTATTACAAATGTTCTATGTGTGTCAGTTGTGTAGTAGTAAAATGAGGTAATACTGGTTTTATTTTGTTCAAGCTCTGTTGGTATTTGTCATCATGACTTCAATAGTTTGTCTTTAGGGACCAGTATTGGAGATGTTCACAGTTCATGATTTTAAGACAAGTAAATTCCCCTCTGAATAGTATTTTTATAAAGTTATCTCAAGATGAGGGGACATAATGTTGAGCTCAGCTGGCCAACTCTGCTTATCTTGAGTGATGGCGGCAGGAAAGGACTCCTCTGCTCGAATTCTCCTCTGGGCTCAGGAGACACCTCACTGATAGCTAAAAAGACCAAGGAGTATGCTGTCCGACTCTGGATTCAGCAAATCTCTGACCAGATGCTGCTCAGTACCATCAAGACCACTGTCCCTGAAATCAAGAAGGATGTACCTTCTACTTCATAACTAATTTATATTCTCTTTTACACTGATCACAATACAGCACAAACATTGCGTTCAGAGCGTTAGGCCAACAGTCAGCTTCATTTGAAATACTTTATTCCAGTATTACCCTTCTTAATGGTTACTACGCCTCTGCACTTCCAGCATTATTTCTTTCTAGTCCATCATCCAGGTGTCAGTGTACTATTTGGCCATTCCATGCCGTTTTACTTCTCTCCGACACCCTCTGTTCAGGCTGGAGCATTATAGGCTTTACCTCACGTTTGCCACTGAACTACACATATATATACAGGCATAAATCAACAATTCACATTCAATTTTTCATTAAAAGATACTGAATGGTTCAAGCTTACCACAATTTCATGGAAATAAACACAGATACGTTGATTAGCAATGAATTCTGGCACAAACTGGCACAAATTCCGTTCTGCCTATGTTCCAGGCTTTTATTTTAGCAAAAATGTGAGCTGGCTTCAACGTACTGTCGCTTTATCAAGCTTATTTGAATTAGTGGTCTCGAACTAACGCTCCCAAGTGTGTATATCAGCGAGACTGGCCAATGAGCCACGTTTCGACAAGTGTTTGAAAAAATGTTATCTTTTCCCGTCTCCCCCTAACAACCAAGATAGTATTTATAACCCGACCAATCGTGGTTAGGCTTTCATTTGTTGCGCTCCAATCAATTTGGAGTTTACATGGTAGGCTATTTATGTAACGTAAGGTTTTTTCAAACACGTTATAAAAAAATTTTTTATGAGCAGAAATGATTTTATGCTGTCAGGCACCCCCAATATTTTATTTTGGGTATAATTTATTAATTCCTGGACTATTTGCGTAACGTTTTACATATTATTTGTCAGCAAACCCTAAGGAACCCAAAAATACTAATTTAAAGGAGCTACGTGGCTGCGTTCAAAATATGCAATTTCTTCTATCTCCTGTTTAGAAGATGTGCTGTCTGGGTACTGTTATGTGTTCAAACGTAAACCCATATAATGTTGTCTTTTCTAATAAGAGTCTGTTATGATTTATAAACCTAACTCTGGGAAAGGGTAGTGTATTTTATCACTGTCCGTCTGAAAAAAAATTAGTGCATGTAGACTTACACGCGTGATGGTAGTAATTGTGTATCGCGCGAAGCGGGTTTAGTGTTCGGCTTTCTGCCTCTCCCTTCTCTTTTTATCCCTTTAGTCCATCTGTTCGTTCGTTTTGGTAACGCAGTATAATTAATGTTAGGGTTAATTTAGGTCATTACGCAGTACGTCTCAATGCTTTTCCAAGAAATACAGCACACTTTTCATTGAAGAAGGCGGGTAATAATACAGTAAGCTTTACTATCAACGTGAAAGCGTTACAATTTGCAGACGAAGCAGAAAACAAGGGGGATTTCGAGTACATTCTTTGGGACAGCACTGTCATTTTACCATTGCTCTTCTCTTTATTAATTTTATTTGTTAGGCTTCATATTTACCTAATAATTTATATATGTGGATTAGAATATTTCATGACACCTCCCCTCTTAAAACAGACATTATATGTCAGTCCTTTATTCCATATACACATATAGAAATTTATTATTATTTCTGGGGTTTACGGTGATTCTCATCACACGGATGGCGGCTTAAAAAATCCGCTCCCAGATTGGTTTTTCCAGATATATATTCAATGCTAAAATTATATGGAGCCAGAAGCAAAGACCATCGGAGTAACCTAGAGTTCTCATGCTTAGCCTGTGCTAAAAACGATAAAGGTTTGTGGTCAGTTTGCAACTTAAATGCCTTCCCATATAGATAAATATTGAATTTCTTTATTGCCCATATTACTGCAAGACATTCTTTTTCGCTAGTTGAGTAGTTGATTTCAGCTTTATTCAACTTTCTGCTAGCATATGCCACTGGGCTTAATTCCCCATCCAATGCATCTGATTTCTGTAGTAAAGTTGCACCTAGCCCAATATTACTTGCATCCGTCCTTACTATGAATTCTTGACTTAAGTCAGGTAATTTCAAAATGGGTTTACTTGTGAGCTTTTCCTTCAATTCTTGGTAAGTCATTTCACATTGTGGTGTCCATGTAATGCGATCTGGAAGTCCTTTACGTGTCAATTCCGTTAAAGGTGCACATATGGAATTAAAGTTTTTGATATACTTCTGGTAGAAACCACATAATGAGACAAAGGATCTCACGTCCTTCTTGGTTTGTGGTCTCGGGGCTTTCTGTAGTTTCTCTAAATTCTTTGGGTCAGGGGTCATGTTTCCCTGATAAACTGTGTGTCCCAAAAAATTCCAATTCTTTACATCCAACGCAACATTTGGTTGGTCGGGCTGTTAAATTTGCCTCCCTAAGTCGATCAAACAGCATGTTCAGAGAGTCAATGTGTTCCTCAAATGTTTCTGTTGCTATAAGGATATCATCCATAAAATTTTTTTATACAGGGATTATTCAGAGGATCCAATAATTTTCTCATCATTCTAGAGAAGACACTAGGCGCATTCTTCAATCCAAATGGCAATCTATTAAACTCATAGTGTCCTTCTGAGGTACTAAAAGCTAGGTATGGTCTAACCTCAGGCTTTACTGGAATCTGATAGTATCCTTTACTCAGATCCACTTTTGAGAAATATTTAGCTTTATTTAGTCTGGCAAACAGCTGATTTGTATCCGGCAATGGATCCACCTGTCCTTCTGTAATAGCATTCAGTCTCCTGTAATCTATACAGAGTCTATGTTCTCCAGAGGGCTTCCTTAAAAGTACAACACCGGAACTATACGAAGACTCACTGTGCGAAATAATTCCTTCCTTCAACAGATAGTCTATCTCTTCCTTCAAAGCTTTTTCCTTAGCAAACGGAATCGAATATGGTTTCATACAGACAGGTGTGGAGTCTATTAATTTCATATCATATTCCAATAGGTTTGTATGCCCTGGTCGGTCTGTTAACACCTCTGCATGATTATTTAGAACCTGTTGCACTCTCTCTTTCTGAGTTTTCGTTAAATGTGTACTGATTTTCACCTGTGCTGCTGTCTCACAGGGGTGTAATGGATATTCAAATGATGAAAGTGGTTCCTTTTTCATCTCCATGGCGATGGACAAGGTCAACAAGTGTGTCTCTTCCTGATGTTCTCTTTCCAAATATTTCTTCAGGAGATTCACATGATAGATTTTTTCTTTCCCCTTCTTATCTATCTTATAATTTGTTCTAGACACCTTCTCTAGAACTGTATATGGACCCTGCCATCCAATTTGTAACTTATTCTGACTCCCGGGCAAAAGAAGCAGTACCTTCTCTCCCACAGCCAAATTTCTGTCTTTCGCCTTCCTGTTATAATAGGCAGCATGTTTCTTCCTGGCTTGTTTCAAATTTTCATTGGCAAGTTTCCAGCCAGTTTTTAACCGAGTGGTCAGCTCATTCACATATTGGTATGAAGATGTAATGTTTTCCTCTGCCTTTTCATCAGTCCACGTTCTTAACAAAGCTACATGTGGACCTTTAATTGTGTGGACCTATTTGTCCATGCACCGGTATGGTCTCTTCCACTCGAAGCTTTATAGTGATGATTTTTCCTCCCAGAATTATCATTCACAAAACGACCGCTACCAATTTTTCTTTTGGGGCTTTCTCCCCTCTTAAAATTCTTGATGAGAGATTTCCTCTCTACATCTTCTTCCTCCAGTTTGTTTAAGTCCGATTGAGGGATTGTCGGCTTATCCTGGGGTAAGACATCTTTTTTGCACTCTCCGCATAGTGGCCATTGTAAAACAGTTAAGTGAAGCTTGTCCGTGAAAAGGGGCTTCCCATTCCATTTGGTCCACTTTATCAAATCTATATTTCTTTTTATTGTCAGGCCTGATTTTGCCCCGTGGCGTGTCCAGGTCCTGATCCATGTTCCCACTTGTGGGTGTTCCCTCATGTGCTATGCTACACCTTTCTACAAAATTCTCAATGTCCCATCTTGCTTTGGGCCAATAATAATTGTGAGCCACCTTTTGAATGAGGGTACCTATCTTCTCATGGTCCCCATCTGGTTTCACATGTAGACTCCTTATTAATTCTGTCCTATATCTTTTTGGAAGAACCAGCTGTCCGTGACCATTGGATCTAGCTCCAGTCTTCCTATACATCAACTTGTTTTTCATGTAGAAATCTCCCTTGCCTGGAGTTGTATGACAAGTTGACAATTTTCTGAAACAAGGCTTGAGTGTTTTATCCCCAGCCTGTGCCTTCCTCATCTCTTCTGGAGTGGTATCTAACATAATATCCTCCTCCTGTCTTGAGGTCGACCTGACCTGAAGGGTTGCCATATACACAGGTTTCCTTCTGCAACGGTCAGTGTCATGATTGTCCATCTGACAATTTTTACACCACCTTTTTCCTTGGTTGAAAGATTTTCTTTCATTATATTTCCTTTCATCGAATTGTGGGAATTTATTTTTATTGTCATACCGTGGCCTATCAAATTGGTGCTTACCTTTATTTTGATCCCTAGGATCAAATTTATTAAAGTTCTGTGGTGCCCTAAAGTTGTCCACCTGTTTCTTTTTATTACCTGTTACCTCTGCTTGAGCTGCTTGATACCTTTCAGCAACATTTAGCAACTCATCCAGCCTCTCTGCACCTTGTTCCATGAGAAACTTTCTCAGGTCTGGAGCCATGGACTCTCTTAATTGCTCTATAAGGACCATTTCCTTAAGATCTTGGGTTTTCCCCAGAGAAGTCCATTTCTCCAAGTATGTCTCTATTCGTGCAGAGAACTGGTGATAGGTTTCACCTGACAGTAGTTTAGCATTCCTAAATTTTTTCCTGTAAAACTCTGCATTCTTTTCATACCTTAACAAAAGAGCCTGCTTTAGCATGTCATAATTTTCCTGATCACCTCTGCTCATTTTTGCAAAAACTTCATAAGCTGCCCCACGAAGTCCCTGAGATAACTTTAAGCTCCACCTTTCTCTCTCCAACCCATACGTGGTAGCTAATAGTTCGTACCTATTTATATAGCTCTCAATATCATCGTCTTTCTCAACAAAATGATCTAAATGAAAATTCATAGCTGAGATTGAGGCTCCTTGAGTAACCGTAGCATCAGAGGCAAAAGGACTGGCACCATTTTCAGGAGCATGGCCTTGAAACTCAAACTCCCTTAGTCGTAACTCATGTTCCCTTTGTAATCTCTTCTCCTCCTTTTCTGCTTCCCTCTCTGCAGCTAATCTCTTCTCTTCTCTTTCTGCAGCTAATTTCTTCTCTTCCCTTTCTGCAGCCAATCGTTTGTCTTCTCTTTCTGCCTCCAATTTCTTAGCCTCAGCCTCAATCTGCAACCTCTTAGTCTCAGCCTCAGCTTCAATCTGCAACCTCTTAGTCTCAGCCTCAGCTTCAAATTGTAACTTCTTACTTTCCCTGTCAGCCTCTAACTTTCTTTCGGCTTCAAACCTTCTTTCTTCGCGTTCAATAAATTTGTCACATTCCGTAGTAACATAGGCAACCATAACTTGCCCATCTAATCCTAACTCTTTTGCAGTCTGAACCGCAGCAGATCGAAATTTGGCCAGGTCCGCCATTGTCTATCAGGTAACTTAATACAATGTCTAACCAACAATTCAATCTCTAATGGACAAAACAGGCACCGTGAGCTCAACCTTATTTAATTCCACCCAAGGATACCTTTTAATTCTTATATTCCCTGAAGTGAATTACCCCCAATATTTTTAATAGTTAAAGATTCAAAATCCCAAGAGCGAGACCCCAATATATGTGGTGAAGTGGGATGTTATAAATACTTATAGGGGACTTAGTGTACTGACTGAGATCAGCTGTGAAGGTATCTATATCTATTAAAAGTAGTGTATTATAGATAACCTTACTTGCTACCACATATCTCTTATCTCAGTCAGAATTATTCTGGAATAGTGTGATGCTACGTTATGTGTCTAGGGTATGTGTATGGTGAAGTGTAAGTCACAACAACAGACAGATAAACAATTTAATTTAATCCACTACTCTTAACAACACTGTGACACTCACATACATATAACACTCTATGAGAATAGCTTAAAGAAGTCACTCGTAACGGTTCAAATAACAATATGTATTCATTACTAGCATGAATGAATATGTGTCCTGATTCAACTACAAGGGAACCAGGAATCACAATCAATTTAAATTACAAGTTATGTACAGAATGTATTTAATATGAATATTGTAGTGACATATATTATTACAAATGTTCTATGTGTGTCAGTTGTGTAGTAGTAAAATGAGGTAATACTGGTTTTATTTTGTTCAAGCTCTGTTGGTATTTGTCATCATGACTTCAATAGTTTGTCTTTAGGGACCAGTATTGGAGATGTTCACAGTTCATGATTTTAAGACAAGTAAATTCCCCTCTGAATAGTATTTTTATAAAGTTATCTCAAGATGAGGGGACATAATGTTGAGCTCAGCTGGCCAACTCTGCTTATCTTGAGTGATGGCGGCAGGAAAGGACTCCTCTGCTCGAATTCTCCTCTGGGCTCAGGAGACACCTCACTGATAGCTAAAAAGACCAAGGAGTATGCTGTCCGACTCTGGATTCAGCAAATCTCTGACCAGATGCTGCTCAGTACCATCAAGACCACTGTCCCTGAAATCAAGAAGGATGTACCTTCTACTTCATAACTAATTTATATTCTCTTTTACACTGATCACAATACAGCACAAACATTGCGTTCAGAGCGTTAGGCCAACAGTCAGCTTCATTTGAAATACTTTATTCCAGTATTACCCTTCTTAATGGTTACTACGCCTCTGCACTTCCAGCATTATTTCTTTCTAGTCCATCATCCAGGTGTCAGTGTACTATTTGGCCATTCCATGCCGTTTTACTTCTCTCCGACACCCTCTGTTCAGGCTGGAGCATTATAGGCTTTACCTCACGTTTGCCACTGAACTACACATATATATACAGGCATAAATCAACAATTCACATTCAATTTTTCATTAAAAGATACTGAATGTTCAAGCTTACCACAATTTCATGGAAATAAACACAGATACGTTGATTAGCAATGAATTCTGGCACAAACTGGCACAAATTCCGTTCTGCCTATGTTCCAGGCTTTTATTTTAGCAAAAATGTGAGCTGGCTTCAACGTACTGTCGCTTTATCAAGCTTATTTGAATTAGTGGTCTCGAACTAACGCTCCCAAGTGTGTATATCAGCGAGACTGGCCAATGAGCCACGTTTCGACAAGTGTTTGAAAAAATGTTATCTTTTCCCGTCTCCCCTAACAACCAAGATAGTATTTATAACCCGACCAATCGTGGTTAGGCTTTCATTTGTTGCGCTCCAATCAATTTGGAGTTTACATGGTAGGCTATTTATGTAACGTAAGGTTTTTTCAAACACGTTATAAAAAAAATTTTATGAGCATAAATGATTTTATGCTGTCAGGCACCCCCAATATTTTATTTTGGGTATAATTTATTAATTCCTGGACTATTTGCGTAACGTTTTACATATTATTTGTCAGCAAACCCTAAGGAACCCAAAAATACTAATTTAAAGGAGCTACGTGGCTGCGTTCAAAATATGCAATTTCTTCTATCTCCTGTTTAGAAGATGTGCTGTCTGGGTACTGTTATGTGTTCAAACGTAAACCCATATAATGTTGTCTTTTCTAATAAGAGTCTGTTATGATTTATAAACCTAACTCTGGGAAAGGGTAGTGTATTTTATCACTGTCCGTCTGAAAAAAAATTAGTGCATGTAGACTTACACGCGTGATGGTAGTAATTGTGTATCGCGCGAAGCGGGTTTAGTGTTCGGCTTTCTGCCTCTCCCTTCTCTTTTTATCCCTTTAGTCCATCTGTTCGTTCGTTTTGGTAACGCAGTATAATTAATGTTAGGGTTAATTTAGGTCATTACGCAGTACGTCTCAATGCTTTTCCAAGAAATACAGCACACGTTTCATTGAAGAAGGCGGGTAATAATACAGTAAGCTTTACTATCAACGTGAAAGCGTTACAATTTGCAGACGAAGCAGAAAACAAGGGGGATTTCGAGTACATTCTTTGGGACAGCACTGTCATTTTACCATTGCTCTTCTCTTTATTAATTTTGATCTCCAGTTTTGTTTATTATAATGTCCTTAATTATTTTTAAAATAATTGTTACCAAAATCTCGTGATCTGTGAGCTTGGTTCCAAGAAACATTAAATGGAGCAGATTGTTGAAATTGCTTCCCTTTGTAAAAGTTATCATTGTTAAAATTGTAATTATTTCCCTTATTGGCATACCTGTCAGCACTAAAGGAACGATTTCGTGAAAAATTGTTTTGTTGTGCTGCAAAAGCAACAGGCAATTCATTCTTAATCTGTGCGTTACTTAGATCCATGTTTGGGTGAGCAGTGCAAAAATTTTTTGCATGTTCTTCTAAATTTTTCATAGATAAAGGTTTCCGTTCTTGCAAAAATGCGAGAAATGTAGGATTTACAGACGAAAGTACCTTATCGCGCATCAGTAAATCGAAGAGACCTTCATACGACTTTTCAATTTTGGATAATTCGATCCATCTTTCTAGTGTTAGTCGTATTTGTGACAGAAAATCATTGAAATTTCTGCTAGATTGGGGTAGTAATGTATGAAATCTCAAACGATATTCGTCTTCTGTCATTTGGAATTTTTGCAGAAGTGCCGCTCTAAGAGCATTATAGTCATTTTTCTCACCAATGCTGGTGGTATGATAAACTGCTAATGCATCCCCTGTAAGTAATCTGGATAAATATGTACAGTATAGCGTTTTATCCACGTTATAAGACCCACAAGTGGCCTCAAACCTATCTAGGAAGAATATCACGTCATCAGACGGGGGATTAAATTTTGGTAATTTAAGGTGAATTTCCTTAAAATGATCATGTCTGGATGAAGTTTGGCTTTCAAAAGTTCTCTGAGAATTAGATTCCTGAGTTAACCTAATTCTCTCATATTCTGACTCTGCTAATTTCAGTTCATGCTGTCGTTTTTTTTCATTCTCTTCCATCTCAAGCTGAAGTCGTTTTACATTTTGTTCAGCAATTAATCTCCTCTCCTCCATTTCTTTTTGTTTAACTTCCATTTCTTTTGCAGCTATTAATCTCCTCTCTTCCATTTCTTTTTTAAGTCTTTCTTCAGACTCCTTTTGCTTCTGTTCTGCTTCTCGCTGAAATCGTTTCTCTTCTAATTCAGCGGCTAATCTCATTTTTTTCTCCTCTTCCTCAGCTATAAATTTCCTCTTCTTTTCATCCTCCTCAGCAGTTAATCTCATTTTTTTCTCATTTTCCTCAGATTCGATCCGTTTTTGATCTGCCTCAAATTGAAGTTTTTCTAGTCTTAAAGTTTCTAACTTTCTCTGTTCGGCTTCTATTTCTTGAGCTTTTCTATATTCTGCAAGTGCAAATGTTTTTGCTTCATCAGGAGCCATCTGAAGAGCTTTTGCTTGCTTAATGAAATAATCGAGTGAATACATTATTCTATATAAGTAGTCACAGTACTCTAGATATTAAATGATAATTAATCAATATAAATTGGTTAACCTTGTTATTATAACAAGTGTTCTTCGTTCCTGTCCTTAGAACGGTATAATGTTATCATATAATTATTAAATATGTTATTAATCAATAAATTTATGTAATCAAATGTCATGAAATGAACAACGAGAAAGACAATAGGAACATAACCGACAAGACATGATAAAATGGACGGGTGAACACAATCGTAGAAATCAAAAAAAATAAAAATGTATAACTAAAATAGAATATCGTAAAAATATACGACGATAACTACGATCAGATAATTAACAGTACAATTGACAACACAGTGTAAAAACATAGGTTTTGTAAAAAACTGAACGACAGGAAAGGTGAGACGGACGCAAAATACAAACAAAATTCATCATAAAAATAAGGTACGAGTAAAATAAATACCAAAAACAACAATTAAAACTTGACGAAACAGCTAAAACAGTCAGGTGTTACAGACTACCAGACACAGTGGACCAAAGATCCTTCTATGTTCACGCATAGGAACATTCCACTGCGGGAAGTCTGCAAAATAATGTCCTATAGAACACTTAAGACGGACCTGGGGTGAAACTGGTATTTTCCCGTCCTAAGTCGCCATTCCCAACCTCCCACGAAGAATACAACACATATAACATGTAACATGAAAAATATAAATGTGGACATAACTACATGAGGCACAGCTAAACGTAATAAAGTGTACAACGAAAACACGTTATACTCATCTCGCGTGCAGGTAAAAAATCAATGTGCCTCGTCTCCGTGGATGTACGTTTGCGGATAAAATACTTCGTTCTGCGTATCTAGATTACAGCTCGTAC
Source organism: Oreohelix idahoensis (assembly GCA_024509875.1). Lineage (NCBI taxonomy): Eukaryota > Metazoa > Mollusca > Gastropoda > Stylommatophora > Oreohelicidae > Oreohelix > Oreohelix idahoensis. Next base: position 287,130 of record JAMPIV010005417.1, on the reverse strand, counting down.
GCAATAATGATGAAGAGGTGATCCCCAGGATGTCAGTCACTGTGAAAGTTAACGTGGAGGTTGATTGAAGACCTTGACCTTGGTAAACGTAAGTTGTTTCTGATTTCTCATCCCACTGGGTTCCAAGTTCGAGATGTTGGAGCCTTGAAAGTTAAAATCTTCTTTTCAATCGATACTTGGATTAAGTTCGTTCCTTGGAAATTAGTTATTTCCAGACCACGCTGGCCTACCATTTATTGTTGACTCCATTCTTATTTGTTGAGTTCAGTTTATATATGAAGAGATAACTTAAAAACGCGAATGGTTGAAATGAACAAAATGTCAACAATGTTCTTCAAACGACACTCCAACAAGTAGTGATCAACTGGTCACTGATAGGCAGCACGCAAGGCTGTGATGAATGTACATAGATTTTATTGAACGTGACATATACAGTGTTGAACAAGACAGTCATAGTTACAGGTGCAAAAAGGTCATACATCACAATGTTGATCATCACTTTTCAAGGGATGAAGATTCTCTAACAATATAGTCCTCTTATTCAAGTGTCTAAGGATCCCTTCCTTTGCCATAGTATATGTATTGTAATAACGTCCGTTAACCTTCTCTCAAGGACGTATCTTATGACCAACGGATTCATACTCAATGAGTAATATTTCTTATCAGACTTGCCATGATTCCAGGCTTCCTTCCTACAATACTTAGGCAGTTTATATATATAAATATCCAAATAAAGTCATCTCCAACAATACGACCAGGTTAGAGTTCTGTGTTGACTAACCTCTCTATATCCCTGCCATGACTTTGGCATTTACTAACATACGGCATATAAAACATGAGAAGCATATAATTCAATCAACTTTGTGTACTCGTAGGTATTCTTCCTCTACGGTAATTCAAAAGGCTACCGACACCGTCTGTCCATTCTAGAAAATATCATACAGCGATGGATTTCCCGCTAGATCAGAACTATGAGCGGCCTTACACTTTAATTTACTCAATAAACATTTAATGACATGGGGCGACACTTACTTGATCCTACTACTGTTGGCTTCAACATGAACCAGTAGAGATCATACAACATAATGGCTTCTTCCACACTTGCCAGCAAAATTCCAAGGAAATATATATCGGACATAAACATGGTCCGTACAGCCCCGACAAAACATGACGTCACAAACTACTCAACTAGGTTACCCGTGCGTCCCAAAGCAACACTCCTGCTTTGTGCACGTCAGTGCGCGAATCATTCGACCGCACAAATAATATAACTATCTCAAGACTGGTGCGTACATTTGGCAGGACCGACGACTACCCCCTTAGGTAATAAATGTACGTAACACACACACACACACACATACACACACAAAAATGAATGTTCATTCCCCTCGCTTATCTTTCTGGTGACCTAAAATTACGAGCTCGCATTTGAGGTTACTCTATTTACATTCAGACCGCCTGGAGATTATGTGTGCATGTGTGTGAGTCTGGCTCCGGTTTATATTACGCTCATGCCTGTTAGGTAGGAATCTGTTTGTTGCGATGTTGCAGTTGCACGCGTTGTACAGAATACACGCTTTTTGTGTGAGTTAAGTATGGTCGCACCATGGATATTCGTGCAAGAAAGAAGAGAAGCGCTGGATATAGGACACCTGTCAGAGTTGAGTAGGTTGTGCGAGCTGAAGGACGAAGTAGAAGTAGCGAGTGAGTCAATGGTTTGGAAACAGTAAATACTTAAACTTTACGGAGCACAGAACCAGAATAATAAAAGAAAGCGATATTTTTTGGAGAATCGTTGTATTTCCCAGTCTGATTACACTTTGTGTATTATGCCAAAAGACATTATGAATATTCTTCAAAGAGCAAGCAACCCGTTAAAATATGATATTTTGAATTATGGCGTGCTATTTCTGAGGAATGCCCTGATGATGTCTATATTTCTCCTACTGTCATTTAATTCCTTTACATTCTAATTCACCGTCACGGCATTTTTCTTGTCAAACTTATCTGGACGCATTGGCTATGGATTATATATATTGTACAAATCAGTTCGACTGCAAATCACATTTCAATGAATTTATTTAACATCTACTGTTGTTTGTAATCATACTTTGGACGAAAAATCCCGAAATGTTGTCAAGAAATGTAATACAAATATTGTTGGCACATATTACTTTTTTACTTACTTAATTATTCCTCTTCTACCCCGGGGTGTAGAGGTTTGCCAGAGACAGCGCCATAGCACCCTATCAGCTGTCTTCCTCCTGGCCTAGCTCCAAACTAGTCAACGGTCCGTCAGAGATTGACTTATGTTATCCTCCCAGCTAACTCTGAGTCATGCTGGAGGTCTGGATCCCTGGCTCTTAATTTCCAATACATGTCGTGGTAGCCGATCTTCTCCCATTATGGTTGGCACATCTACAAGGCCAAAATTTGAAGATCTGGGCGTTCTTTCAAAGGTTGTACAATAATGTTTTCGCGGTGCAAAATATGCGTCTATTTTTCAAAACAGGGAAACTACCATGGAATGCCTTACCGATGTTTATCATCACCACATTCAACCAGAAATCTGTATCCACATATCAAAAACATAAAAGCTTAAACTTTCACCTTCTGGTAAAACTTTGTTTTACTTTATACAATGTTTTCATGAGTATTTACTTTTAAACGGTATAACTTTTACTTTAATTTTAAATACAAGGGGATTGACATAAGTCTTGGGCCTGACCATGAAGGAGTCACAGGAGGAAGATGAAACTTGGCACATTTAAAGTTCATCATATTTGCACTGAATTTGTGAAGTACGCGTTTGTTTCTTCAATGGGTTTTCCCGCTACGATGCACGGCGCAATGTACCCTATTGACCGGATCTGCTGCTCCAAAGATTTGACAAAACAATGGAAAAGAAGGAGGCCAGAGCTGAGATAAAATTTATGATCTTTCAGGGAAAAACACCTACAGAAATACACAGGGAGATGGAACCAGTGTTTCGTGATTCTTGTCCTTCATATACTTCGGTAAAAAAACTGGTGTCAACAGTTTAAGTGCGGCCGCTCAAATGTTGCTGATCTGCCAAGATCTGGTGTTGTTCGTCCATCACGGGTGATGAAGACCACTCTGTTCATCCAAGTATTTAAGAATGTGTTAGGTTAGTCTATGGGTACGAAGGTGACTGAAGAGCCCGATGCGGGCCTGGAAAGATCTTGGACAGTGTGGGCAGGGAATGTTTGCTTCATGTGAAGGTTTTATTTCACGGTCCTTTCTAGCTTGTCTCCGCTGTTCCGCTGCTGCTCTTCTGGATGATTCGCATGCTGCTGCACCTTTACGAAGAGATGTGCGCCAAGCAGTTCGGTCTTGCGCAGCAGCTTCCCATGTGTCTGGGTTTATGTCAAAGGTTTTCAATGACGTCTTTAACGTGTCTTTGAAGCGCTTCTTTTGACCACCATGGGAGCGTTTACCCTTCTGCATCTCACCATAAAAGAGTATCTTTGGCAGTCGATGGTCTGGCATGCGGACTACATGACCTGCCCAGCGAATCTGTGACTGCATCAGAATAGTATCGATGCTAGGGATACCAGCTCTGTCAAGAACGGCGGTATCCGGGATCTTGTCTTGCCATTGATGTTCATTATCTTCCTGAGACAGACTGTATGGAAGTGGTTTAGCTTCTTTACGTGGCGCCTGTATACAGTCCATGTTTCACATGCATATAGCAGCACTGGAAGCACCGCAGCTCTGTATACCTTCAGCTTTGTCTGTAGACTAATGCCACTTCGATGCTAAACGTTGGTGTATAGTCTGCCAAATGTGCTGCTGGCTTTGGAGATCCTGGTGTTCACCTCATCATCAATGACAATGTTCTGGGATAGTGTGCTACCAAGGTATGTGAATCTGTTCACAACATTCAGTTTCTCACCATTAACCTTGATGACTGGCTCAGTATAAACTGTGCCAGGAGCTGGTTGGTACATGATTTCTGTTTTCTTCGTGTTGATGGTAAGCCCAAAGTTGGCGCAGGCTTCGGAGAATCTATCCACACTATGCTGCAGATCAGCCTCTGAGCCAGCATTGAGGGCACAATCATCAGCAAACAGAAGATCTCTGATGGTGTGTGATTTGACCTTGGTTTTTGCTTGAAGCCTCCTAAGGTTAAACAATTTTCCATCAATACGATAACTAATGTCGATTCCTGTGTCCCCGTCTCTAAAAGCATCAGTCAGCATAGCAGAAAACATGATACTGAACAGAGTCGGTGCAAGTACGCACCCTTGTTTAACTCCATTTGAGACGGGGAAACGCTCTGATAGCTCACCGTTTTCCTGAACTCTAGCCTGCATTCCATCATGCAGTTGCTGCACTATTGTGATAAATTTCTTTGGGCAGCCGTATTTTGCCCTGATCTTCCATAGACCCTCTCTACTGACCGTGTCGAACGCCTTTGTCAAGTCGATGAAAGCTGTGTACAGGTCACAGTGCTGTTCTTGGCATTTTTCTTATAGCTGTCTTGCAGCGAACACCATATCTGTGGTTCCACGTTCTTTCCGGAATCCACACTGACTTTCAGGTAAAAGACCTTTGTCAAGATGAGCCGTAAGGCGATTCAAAAGGATTCTGGCGAATATCTTCCCAGCGATTGATAAAAGAGAGATGCCTCGATGATTGTTGCAGTCTTGGCGATTACCTTTACGTTTATATAGATGTATAATTGAGGCATCTTTGAGATCGTGTGGGATGGTTTCACTCTGCCACATTTGCTGGAAGATCTTATGAAGTTTCTCTATCAGAACTGCACCGCCATCTTTATAAACTTCAACAGGAATTGAATCGGAGCCAGGGGCCTTTCCACTAGACAGTTGACGAATCGCTTTTTTAGTTTCCTCCAGAGTTGGTACATCATCTAATGCTTCATTTATAGGAATTTGGGGCAGGCGGATGATGGCTTCGTCGTTAATAGATGATGGCTGGTTCAAGATATTATTAAAATGTTCAGCCCAGCGTTGGAGCATTTTTTTCCTTGTCTGTAATTAGTGTTTTTCCATCTGCATTAAGGAGGGGAAATGATCCTGATGATGTTGGACCATAGACCGCTTTGAGTGCAAGGTAAAAGTTTTTTCAAGTCATGGCTGTCAGCAAAGCCTTGGAGCTCATCTGCTTTATTACTCAGCCATGAATCCCGCATCTGGCGTAGTTTATGTTGGACGATTCTACGCATGTTGTTGAAAGCGTCTTTCTTGGATGTAGATTTTGGATCATTTAAGTATGCTTTATGGAGATGGTGTTTCTCAGCCAACATCTGCTTTATATCATCTGAGTTCTCATCAAACCAGTCATTTTGTTTCTTGATGGAAGGACCCAGGACCTCTGTAGCAGTGTTGTAGATCTGCTCACTTAGGGCTGCCCAATTTGTTTCCACACTTTGGCCGTCTAGCGAGATAGATTTGAGACGGTCTTCTAAGGTGTCAGTAAGTGACTGTTTGATTTTTGTCTTCTTTAGTTTGGTGACATCCAGCCTCTTTTGAGTTTCTTCCCCTGAGGGCGCCTGGCTGGTTGGATACGAATTTTAAGTTTAGATACAATGAGGCGATGATCAGTCCAGCATTCGGCACCACACATGGACTTGGTCACCCGGACATCTTGCCTGTCCTTCTTCCTAACAATTACATAGTCAATTAGGTGCCAATGCTTTGAGCGAGGGTGCATCCAGGAGGTCCTGTTGCGGGTAGGAAGTCGAAAAATGGTGTTGGTGACAAGGAGGTCATGTTCTGCGCAAGTCTGGAGGAGACGAAGTCCATTACTGTTACAGCGACCCACGCCGTACCTACCAATAGTGCCATTCCAGGAGATGTTATCTGAGCCTACTCTTGCATTAAAGTCACCAAGAATGATGAGCTTATCTGCTTTAGGAACTGATGCAATGACTGCATGTAGATCTTCGTAAAACTTATCCTTGACATCATCCTGGTTTGTCATAGTTGGTGCATACGCGCTAATGATGGTGGCATGTTTTCTTCCATAGAACAGAGGGATCTTGACCGTCATGAGTCGGTCATTTATTCCCTTTGGGGGCCCCGCTAACTTGCTGACAATTGCTGTTTTGATTGCAAATCCAACCCCTGCTTCTCGTCTTTCTTCAGTTCCTCTTCCGCTCCAAAAGAATGTATAACCTGCACCCTTTTCGCAAAGTTGGCCCTCGCCTGCAAGTCGAGTTTCACTCAGTGCTGCTATGTCAATGTTGTACCTGGCCAGTTCTCTCCCAATCAGGGCAGTTCGTCTCTCAGGTCTGTTTGCGTTAAAGTCTTTGTCAAGTAAAGTGCGCACATTCCATGCGCCTAGAATGAGGGGGAAAAATCTGTCCTTTCTTTTTCTTATATGTCGACCGCCGAAGTAGGGTACCCACCAACCGCGGTAAGCTGGTTAGGTAATGGTGAAGCAGGCAATGTTTAGGGCACCTTTTCTAGCCCCTTCCTCATGCCATGGAGGTGAGCAGTGCTTTCCTAAAGAGGGCTGCTCAGACACTCAGGGGGCTGCCGAATCCCATTGCTGCTCCGATCAGTGGAAGACGACCATATGGCCTGAGCCGCCTGTGTGTAGGTCTGCAACTACGACTGCCAGCGTACCCACGCCTGCTGCTTCGCCGCTCGCCCATCGCCACAGGACTTGTTGTGAGTGGATGGATGAATGGATGAATGGATGAAAGAGTGACTTGCGCGGTGATTTGGATTAAAGTGAGGAAGCGTTGCGCAATTCGTCGACCTCACTCTCTCGCCTGGGTCCATCTCAATCCAGTGGCAAGACAAGTCAAGACGACTGGAGATGAAGTCAGGTGCAGTGGATGACCAGGGCTTTCTACGTGCCTCGCCGTGCTCCTTACGTTCCACAGCGCGTTGCTGGTAATCGCCGTCATGCCCGTTGAACCAACAGGTGGTCTCTTCCGCGCAGTCTATCGAATCCAGTCTTCGCATGCATGGGTAGGCAGACCCTAACTCACCGAAGGTTTATAACCATTCGGCTACCCTCACCTAGTTTAGCCGGCCTGTCAAAGCCGTTGTCCGGGGGTGGCCGCTGTCGCATGCTGACAGCTACGCGGAGCCACAGGTGAGAGCTGGATGCCAGGTTTGGACCAAAGGTGGCTGAGCTGCTCTGAAAAGGGCATGACAGCTCCTTCACCAGAGGTACTACCAATACCTGACTTCCCAACACCCCCAACAAGATCTGGTAGACCAGCCTCAGAGTGCAACGATGAAAATGCAACAAGAGTGAAGAAAATCATTGACCAGGATCGAAAAATGACAATTGTGGAGATAGCTAGTAGAGTAAAACTAAATGAAAGAACAGTTTATAGAATTTTACACAACAGACTGAACATGAGAAAAGTGTGTGCACGCTGGGTTCCGCGACTGTTGACACGTGAACAGAAGCAAACGAGGGTAAATTGCTGTCAACAGTTGCTCAAAAAGTGTCAGTCAACAAATTTTTTGGAGACCATGGTGACAGTAGATGAGACTTGGGTACGCCATTATGACCCCGAATCCAAAATTGCCAGCATGCAATGGAAAACCCTGGCCTCCCCAACACCTGTCAAGCCGTAGCGCAGAAATCTGCAGGAAAAGTGATGCCGACTGTTTTTTGGGACGGCAAAGGTGTCCTTTTGAAAGATTATCTGCCTCGTGGCAACACAGTTAATGGACAGTACTATGCAGATCTTCTCACCAAACTAAGAAAGGTTGTGACCAGGAAACGAGGGATAACGCGCACTCAAAATCTTCCTTTGCTTCAAGACAACGCGCCCTCTCATAAAGCACGGCTTCTGCAGCTAGCAGCCAACGATTTGAATATTGAAATTCTTCCACACCCACCATATTCTCCATATTTGACTCCATCAGACTTTTTTCTATTCCAAAATCTTAGAAAACAGCTAAATGGAAATCATTTTGACAGCGATGAAGAGGTTATACTGGGATGTGATGACTGGTTTAGTTTGAAAAATAGGGTGTTCTACTCCCAAGGTCTGTTCAAGGTCAAGCAGAAATGGCAGAAGTGTGTCAATTCAGACGGTGGCTATATTGAAAAGGAATAAACACTATACAAAATTTCAGCTCTCTGTGACATGTCCTTCATGGTCAGGCCCAAGACTTATGTCAATCCCCTTGTATGTAATTACTTCAATGCGCGCTGTATGTTCCTGTATCTACTTTTATCTGTGTGTGTGTATGAATGTGTGTGTTTGTGTTCTACTACCGAATGGAATGGTAACATTTAATAATTTTTAATGAATGTAATAATTTGAAAGCACGTTGAGAATTGTATTATTGCCGGGCAGAAATATAAAAAGGCAATCATTGCTATTTGACCCTGAAGAAATAACATTATCGTTTGTTCGATCTTTTCCCAGGCAATCGTTTAAATAATGACTCTTTCATTTTGGCTAATCGATCGTGGTGGTGTGTTGTTCTGGTAACCGTATCAAGTAACATAGAGGGCTCCAGAAACTTCTAGATCATCACACTGGTTTAGTCACACACTTCCCCTACGCACCAACTGCAAAATAGTTCTTTGAAATGACACTGATGATGATGATGATGATGATGATGATGATATTAGTCAAATATACGCGCTAATGAAAACAATGTCACAATAGCAGATGTATCAATAATTAATTAAAAACAAAATAGGAAATAAATATAGTATAAGATTGTTGCTCCTTGAGGCATATCGTAAACGGTGTCTAATACAAGGCTGTGCATGGGTGTGGCAACTTCATTATGGACAAGAATTGCTACAACAACAACCATTTCTAGAGCATGCACTTTGATGCAGACGTCCTGCAAAGGAAGCAGCTTGAGTAGTGACTCCATGCTCCATGGGGAGACAACAAGGAGATGATGATACTGTAAAGAAACAAGATTACAAGGTTAATAACAGACGTCATACAAACAGTTGGAGCAGTTACGTGACCACATAAACATATACTATCTACTACTTTACAACTACAGTAGGAGGACCTAACATACAACACATAGAGCATCTTGAACAATAATAATATGTTAATACAGTCAAATATTTAGGAATGAATTGTCCGGGTTTGCTCTACAAAATTCCAGGTTTTTTTCTTTCCAAAGCTCTCCGCTCGGAAAAGCAATTTCAAAAACATAGTTCTAAAGCTCACTCAGCGTATTGTCTCAAATGTGAATAGACATCCACTCAACATAAGTATTGTGTCAAATGGGAATAGACATCTGATAGGACCAGAACTGGCCACCAAAAATGATAAGGGTGGATTTAAGGCTGTCTTCACTGGTGATAAGGCCACACTGTCTGGCCACTATGGACGTTGCAAGTTTAAGTCCAAGTACGTGGTAAATCCTTAACTCTGTCAACATACCACCCCTATCGACACCAGGTATATTATAGTTGAAAATGATATGGTAGAGATGCCAGCTATAATATAGTTGAAGATGTAGGGTGTCTAATCTGGTTTTTGTTGTTGTTGCTGTATATATAGTAATGAGGTAGTTCACAGTTACAGCACATGAGATATGACATGTGAAGTCATAACAAGGGTGAACTGCTTTGACGTTTCATCATTTATTTGGACGCCACAAATGACAGGTACGTTACATAAGTCATGGACATCAATAGTTCAATATATTCAGCATACTAAAGTTGAATTCATGGATCTGCATACATTCTCCAAGTTGATACAGATAATCCTAGCTGACGATAGCCTCAGCTTCATCTCATAAATATTCATAAATATCAATACTCCTCTCTGATACTGGAAGATCAGATGTACAATATAAGTCCATTACTGTTCGCACGAGAATGGCATACATGGAGTACAGGTCAAGCTGACCTTTATAACATTCCTAAGTCTAACCCTCTACAAAAGGTGCAATCGCTGACATAGCGATGTTCATAGGACGTAGAACTGTTCTTCGGGCTTAGCATATCCCGTGTACATATAAATCACAGGTATGAAGATACCTGGGGGTGTGACTTCTAGTAGAAGAACCTCTATCACTGTAATACGTGAGCGAGCAGAGATCGACCACTGTCAACATAATGTTAAATTATAGATTTGAAACATAAATGAGGTATTACCTTGTTTCGAAATCAACACCACAAACACACGCCTCCAGGCGTTTTGAATAATCAAGGGAAGGACCTTGTTAGCTACACTAACTCACAAAAGGATTCCTAATTCCCTATAACAAATCACAGAGACGCGCATAGCGCCCTGCTCGGCTCAGAACTTCTCATCGAATCCCTGGGCGGAAAACGATTCTAACTCTCTTAAAGTTGGGACATGCGCAGAACGCATACACCTGAGTAATCAAAACGAGACGATGGTTGAAGACCTTCCAGAATGATTTTGTAAGAAATCGCGCCTTATATGGACAGCAAAAGAATCCTCAACACTGGTTTCAATCATTCTAAGAAACAGTTGACCGATACTACCATATAAGGAGAGTGACCAACACATCGTTCAAAAAATGGACCGATGAGTCCCGTCACAAGAGAAGGTAACCATCCTTGTAAAATGTAATCACAGTTAAACAAGAGTTATCTAGCTTAGACTGTGCGAAAAATCAAAGTGTACAATTCAGACAAGTTAATTACACAATGTCTTTAGAAAAAATTATACAATGTTTTTTTGAAAAAATTATACAATGTCTTTAGACAACATTATGTGCGTAACAGATTCACTCAACATAAGTATTGTCTCAAATGTGAATAGAACTCCACTCAACATAAGTATTGTCTCAAATGTGAATAGACATCCACTCAACATAAGTATTGTCTCAAATGTGATTAGAACTCCACTCAACATAAGTATTGTCTCAAATGTGAATAGACATCCACACAACATAAGTATTGTCTCAAATGTGAATAGACATCCACTCAACATAAGTATTGTCCTGAGTAGCTCTTATGTGGACAAGATAGAAGACGACCACAGGTCTTAGTACAAGACGACTAAAAAGGGGTTGTTTGTGAGGCTGGTAACCTTATCATATAAAGCAGATTAATACAGAAATAACTACTACGAGAACATTGAATGTTTTGTGCCGGCTTTCTGCAAAGTGGGGTGGGGGGAAGGGGAGGGGTGGGGCTAGAAGTAGTGGTGGGTAAATGCTCCATAAGGAGATGAAAGAAGGATAAAAACAAAATGTTGAATCTATAGGTTTATTTACACGAAACCAAAACAAAATGTTGAATCTATAGGTTTTTTTACACGAAACAAAAAAAAAATGTTGAATTTATACGTTTATTTATACGAAACAAAAACAAAATGTTGAATCTATAGGTTTATTTACACGAAACAAAAACAAAATGTTGAATTTATAGGTTTATTTACACGAAACAAAAACAAAATGTTGAATCTATAGCTTTATTTACATGAAACAAAAACAAAATGTTGAATCTATAGGTTTATTTACACGAAACAAAAACAAAATGTTGAATCTATACGTTTATATAAGCAAAACAAAAATAAATGTTGAATCTATACGTTTATATAAGCAAAACAAAAATAAATGTTGAATCTTTACGTTTATATAAGCAAAACAAAAATTAATGTTGAATCTATACGTTTATATAAGCAAAACAAAAATAAATGTTGAATCTATACGTTTATATAAGCAAAATAAAAATAAATGTTGATTCTATACGCCAGTTCTTCCATCTTTATGTCATCTTCATCACCATTGGTTTCTCCTTCTGTGTCAGTGGTTATCATTTCTGATGCTTGACCTTGCTCACCATCCAGGAGCTCTGAAAAATATTCTTACCATCTTTCCATTACTTCATTTGGGGCAGTAAGCAATTTGCCTTGCTTGTCCTTTATAAATTTAACCCTTTGAACCCGCAGTCCCGGTATTTCGGTTTCTTCAGCAATTCCTAATCCCCGCAGTACCGGTCAGTTTACATCAAAGGATTTTCACACGTACCTGAATTCCCATAAACGGACTATAAAGCTGCGCTAAGGTTGGAAAAAGTAATTGATAAAAAAGCTATTGCCAAAATACAAAAACAAAACAGTGGAATAATGCAAACACTAAATGCAACAGAAAAATCCAAAACTTTACTACACGAACTGCAGGAAAAAACAAAATGGATCCAACTGGCCCACAACATCAAAATACAAATAGAAATTTCAAAAGAAACCAGAAGATTTCTCTGGTAAAAGGTATAAACCCAACCCTGTCAGGTGAGGAAATTTTAAACAACCTGGCCAAGCAGAACCCAGATTTAATGCTGGTACACGTGGAACAAATAACAGTGAAAGGGAGTGTAGTAAGCACAGGCACAGAATTGAGATTATGCCAGAGTTGCGTGCTTTCTGTGCTTCTCTGTGGTGCGGGGTGCTGGGGAGTCGCGGAGAGGGAGATGTCAAAGTTGTCCTCTTTTCACACGGCATGCCTGGGGGAAATTCACCGCGTCTTTTGGCCGGGTGCCATCGCCGGTCAGGGTCTGCTTGCTCGTAGCAGGCAAGAGGACATGCACACCATCATGGCTGGCAGACGCTGGAGCTGGGTTGGTCGTGTCCTCAGAAGAGACCCCGATGCCATCACAAGAACAGCTGTGCTTTGGACCCCTGGGGGAAAGCGAGAGAGAGGCCGACCGGAAACAACTTGGCGGAGGACTGTGGAGGCTGAGATGCAAGGAATGAACCAGAGTTGGGGCACTGTACGAAGGATGGCCACCGACCGTGCAAAGTGGAATCAATTTGTTGTTGCCCTACAAGACGCCACTAGGCGTGATGGCCACTGACTGCTTTGACGGTCGGTGGTTAAGGATCGAAGAAGAAGAAGAGTATAGTAACTCCAGTGGTAGTAATAACGACAGAAGGGAGAGAACCCCCAAGACAGTACTATTTGGGAAAGCTAAAAAGAACACATAAGCCTTCATTCCCCCAGTTTTGCAGTGCTCCAATTGCATGAAATTTGGCCATACCCGACACAGTTGCAGGGGGAAGACAGTATGTAGGTTTTGTGCCGGTGCGCACCCTTTTACCCAGTGCGAAAAGGCTAAGTCAGATACTGAGATGTACAAGAGGAAGTTAAAATGATTAAAACACAGTTGGCTAAAGAAAGTAAGAACCAGGTAGATAGTAACAAAACAGTACAAAAACACCAGTTGGATGGTTCAACTACATCCTTGGAAGGTACGAATGCACTGAAAAGTGCAGAGACAATGCTACAAGAAATGAAAGCCATACAACACCAAATTGCCCAGGATGTAGTTAAATTGTCAGCACAGAAAGAAGAAAATGAAATGATGTTAGTTAAACTATCTAAACTGAAAGATGATAATGAAATAACACTAAAAAGGATAGAAAATCAGAGACAGGAGATTAACATAGACAGAGAAGCAAAAGAGAAGGAAAGTGGCAAAAAAAAGCAAGAAGCCAAATGGAAAGAATGGGTAACAAAAACCATCAAGCACATAGAGAGAGTTTTGATAGAGGAAAGAACAAAAGAATCGTTACAAACCCAAGTATTGAAAAAAGTCTTTACATAAAATAATCACCACGAAGAGTAGGCCTTATGCCTCAAGCAACAGATAGGGCCAATACAAAATAAAAGCAAACTAATAGTTCTAACACAAAACAAAAGGGATACTAGTTAATATAAACAATGGATAAGAAAGGATGAATTGTTCAGTGGAATTGAAGGGGTATCAAAAATAATTTTGCACCCCTACTAGCAGAGACAGTAGGAACTAACACTATATATGCTCTTCAAGAGACACTTTTAAACCCAAATAGTAGATATAGTTGTAAGGGCTTTAAGATACTTAGGCACGATAGGAAAGAAGGTAGAGGAGGGGGTGTCGCAGTCTTAGTTAACGAAACATTTAAAATTATAGACTGGGAAGTATTTGATACAACCACATAGAAGGTATCCAGGTTACTATAGCAGCTGAACCAAACAATCTAACAATCTTAAATGTATACGCTAAAAATGGCACAATTAAAGATGAAGAAATACTAGCCATAAGCACCAGACTAGGCCCCAAAACAGTCATAGTAGGCGATTTTAATTCCCATCATTATGCTTGGGGTGGACAACATGCAGACAATGCAGGAAAGCGCCTACTTGACTTTATAGAAAACAATGACCTGCTAATACTAAATGATGGAACTGCAACTAGAATTAATCCACAAGCTAACAGGACAGACTCAGCAATAGACATAAGTATAGCAACTAACAACCTAGCGAATGTAAATTGGGAAGTGTTACAAGACACAAACTCAGATCATCTGCACATTGTAATAACCATGCATGAAAACGTCATTCCAAACCCAGAACCAGAGAAACCGACTTTCAACTATAAAAAAGCAAACTGGGAAGCCTTCCAATCAGAGCTGGAGATGATGGACTATAAAGACATGGAATCAGATGATACTGACTTGTGGGCAGAAACACTGACCAATGAAATTCTGAAAATAGCAATAAAATATATACCAAATAAAAATATGCCACAGCACCTAAAACCAATAAATAACATTAATAAGAAAAGAAATACTCAGTGGAATAAAGAACCAGTTGCCTGGTGGAAAAAAGCTGTGCAGAAATTCATGAGAGAAGAAAAAGGGCCTTACAAAAATATAGAAATAACAGAACAGAAGAAAACTATGATGGGTATAAACATATTTGGAATGAATCTAACAGAATAATATTTAAAGCCAAAGAAACTAACTGGAAGGAGTTTTGTCAGTCACTTAAACCTAGCACTCAAATTAAAGAAGTATGGAAAAAGCTTAAGGCAATCACAGGGAACAATAAGAAAACAATAATTCCAACAATCAAACTACCAAAGAGAGCAGAAACAGAAAAAGAAAAAGCTAATGCCCTTGCTGAGTATTTCTATAAAGTCAGTGCAAAAAGTAGTCTTGGACAGGAAGAAAATGAGAGAAGAGAAAGACTTAGGATACAGTTTTCAAAGGAGCTACCAGACCAGATAGATGAAACAAACTATTTAGATGCTGATATAACAGAGGAAGAAGTAACTAGTGCAATAAAAGATAAATCTAATACTGCCTCAGGGCATGATATACTTAGTTATGAAATCCTTAAGAACATACCCCAAAAAACTAAAAACGTAATAACTTCCCTTTATAACAAAGTCTGGAGCTTAGGAAAGATACCAAAAGCATGGAAAGTAGCTATGATAGTACCCACCCTAAAATCCAATAAGGAAGCCCATGATGTAAGTTCATATAGGCCTATTTCCTTAACATCACAACTAGGTAAAATACTGGAAACTGTTGTTAACAAAAGAGTTAAATTCTACTTGGAAACAAAATCAGTTATATAGCCCAAACCAGTCTGGGTTTAGGGCAGACAGAAGTACAGTAGACCAGCTTGTACGATTAGAACACGATGTAAAACTAGGGTTCAAGAGGAAAGAGAAAACAGTGGCAGTCTTTTTGGATGTCGCTAGAGCATATGTTGAATGCTGGAGAGATGGAGCTCTTTACAAAATGAAAAAGATTGGCATTACTGTTACTTGTAAAACCTAGAGGTATCTAGAAAACTTTTTACTGGACAGGTATTTTGCTGTACAGGTAAACAGTCAGAAATATATGAACACCAGAATGGGATTCTTCAGGGATCAGTGATTTCACCTTCAATTTTCACTATAGCTGTAAATGATTTAGCAGATGAATTTAACGACATTAAGAATGCAGTATCACAATTTGCAGATGACTGTGGCGTGAGGTTTTTATTGGCTCTAGGATCAGTGTAGTACTGACAATACAGAAATAGACTTTCTGCAGGAAAATGGTGAAGTCCCAGTGTCTGAGAGAACTACTGGTATCACAAATTAGTTACGGCTGTGAATGATCTGATCTCGAAAAATTTGTAGAGAGGAGACAGTCATAAATTGCCACCCCCGCTGTGTAACTAATTGTGATATTAAAAAACAAGGAAACAGGTTTCACTTAAAATTTTAAAAAAAATTGACAAGTCGTTCAAATACAATTTCCTTATTATTTATTTAGTATATACACTATCTACTCTTGTGCTGAAGGATGGATGTTGGAAGATGGAATGTAATGGATTTGTAAGTTTACAAATGATTTACAAGTATATATATATATATATAATTAAATATATAAAATTTATCAGTTATGCTGTTTGTCTCTTACTATGCTAATTCACGTTTTCTTCATAGACTTAAATGCTCACAATTGCCGACGGAAATGGTACTAATGTGTACTCATCTCTTGAAACAGTTCTGTCCTTAATTTCTTGCCCACAACACCCGCTGATGATCGTTTCGTTAGCCTACCCAAGACTGAGGGGAACTAAAGATGTAGCTCTGTGCAATCACTATGCTCCTGTGAAGTTTCAGGCAGCTGGATTGACTGGACATACGACCTCAGGTTGGATGACACGAATAAAACTTGTAACCAGTAAAAATAGGGGCTAATTTCTGTCATCAAGCCACCTATTTCTAGTGTATATGAGATGAGCGTGTCTCATGTGTCTGCATGTAGGATGAATGACAACATGGCTCAGTATGAGTTAGCAATAGCGAGACAAGACAGGTGTCTACTTGCAAAACATTCTTTCTGATAAATTAATACATGAATACATCCAATAATACAAATTCAATGCATGAATACATCCAATAATATAAATTCAATACATGAATACATCCAATAATATAAATTCAATACATGAATACATCCAATAATCTGTAAACCTAGGTGTGATACAACCATTTCCTTCCCCCTATAATATACCAGGCCCTCTCTGAAAAGTGCTATACTGGCTGGTAACATATATCCTAACACTATTGTTGGGTTCTGATGATAGGAATTATATGAGACGAGGACTGTTTGGTGATATTTCAGGTTGGAGTTATATGGGACAATAGATTGGAGTTATATGAGACAATAGATTGAAGTTATGTGAGTCCTAAGAAGGACTGTTTTGGTTATATTTCAGGTTGGAATTATCTGAGACAATAGATTGAAGTTATGTGAGACAATAGATTGAGTCCTAACAAGGACTGTTTTGGTTATATTTCAGGTTGGAGTTATCTGAGATAATAGACTGAAGTTATGTCAGACAATAGATTGAGTTATATGAGACAATAGATTGAGTCCTAACAAGGACTGTTTTGGTTTATATTTCAGGTTGGAGTTTATCTGAGACAATCATATCAGGAAATACAATCATTATACCTAATTCCCCAAGATACAATCAGTAACCTGATACATTCATAGTGAAACAATTTATATTAAATATATACAGGTGTAGGTAGTATAAATGATACGCAACAAATACAAACATTTTATATCTTCTGTAGGCCTATTTTCCTACAAGTTTATAGTTTTTTTTTCGTACGCCCGCTAATACTCGAGGCGAAATCTCAGGTTATTGTTAATGTCTAACCTGACATTGATTTTACGTGAGTATCCCTTTTTTCTTGTACAGAGACAGGTGTGCCTCGCCATTCAGGCAGATACTCGCCGATTTCGGAGGTACCCATTAGAGCTGGGTCGGCTCAGGAGCTGCCAATCCCTGGTCGACGACACTCCTTCAAATGTCCTCGCCAGGTCTCGAGCTAATCCAGTCCAATTCCCGGTCGACGAAAAATCCTCAAATGCCGTCGCCCGGGTTTGATCCTGAATCACCCGGTCGCCAGAGCGGTGTTGTAACCACTACGCTATCGCGGCTCCAGTTTATAGTAAATATATATGGTGTTACGCTGGAATTAAATTAGGGATCATGCATGAATACGCGGAATGAATAGCAGGTGTTCTTTCAGGACATTATTGTCTGTGTACATAACAAAAGCCGGTAGGTGAACGGGTCCACGGGAAACATGGTTGACATTTAATAAATAAAGTCACTTCACAATAACGTCCATAAAAACATCAAAGGTACATGGCAATGGATAAGCGTAGCAGATTATCTCTGATCCGTCAATAAGTTTCAATCGTTAGGCATCTTTAAGTGGCAATAATATAATAATAATACATTCCTTTCATCTCCACTCAATCTTGGCCGTTGTACTAAAGGTTCGGGCAATCCACAAAAACCAAAGTAATGCGGCAGAAGCAATCAAGCCAAACAAAATATTAGTTGCCTCATTATCTCAAAGTTACTTGTAGTAATTATGGTATGAACTTCTAGATATGTTTTTTATGAACCATCTTACACATAAAAGTGGCGGCCTCCTAAAAAAATCAATTAATGCCACAATGGATATATTTATATCACTCTCCATTATCCCGGAGCTCGAAAAAAACTACATCTCTCTCGGACGCAAACACAAAGACGGAAACAATTAATTAACACACTGAACCACACGACATGAGACAGAAACGTCACTAGTTGACCGTCGCTCAACACGGGTGAACGCCTCGCTCACCACGGGTGGACGCTTCGTGCAAACCGTAGTGGGTCTATAGTCGAACACATTTCCTCACATAAAATGGAAATGTAGATAGCGCTAGTGTATAAACCTGCCACACTATTTTATCTGGATCCCAAAATCTATCCTTAACATTTACCCTCTAAGATTTTAAACAGGCCAGTTTTGACTATTAGTGAAGTAAGGTTCCCGGTCAATGCAGGTGAGCAATAAATCAGTCTGGCAGCTTCTCTTTCTTCATCGGTCGGTCGTCTAGCTGGCTTCGTGTTGGGGTGGGGTTGCGTGATTTTGAATAAAATCTCGCCTGTATATATAGGTAGATGAGGTAACTTTTACTGCTTAAGGAATGATTTTGATTGGTTCTCGGCGTGGCAAGTTGTTTGGTTATATGCGGTTTAGTACCATCCTCCCCGTACAATCCGTGACCGAGACGATTCCCAAAAAACCAGGACTTATGCCTAATTTTATTCTGTTTTCCGCCATATTTGGGAGACAAGATGGCCCCAACCGAGTTCCGAAAAAAACAGGGCTTACGGCTAATTTTATTCTGTGTAGAGACTGGTGAACGTTTGCTCGTTGATTGGCTGGGCGATATTTGTATCTCGACATAATGATTTAAACTAAAGAAGTGGGTTTACACACACTGTTTAACGACATATCCCCATCCTTTCCTAGCTGTCACCTGTTATAGCTGACGTGTAAAACCCCTGCTGTAGTTAATCATTTTGCGTCTGTCCTTCCAGAGTAATAGGTGTTCGACTTACAAAAAATCAGCTCCTACATTGTCTCTTCCCGGAATGTAATTCACGGTAAAGGAATAAGGCGCCAGAAGCAGACTCCACCTTAACAATCTCGAATTTAACTTTCTAGATGCAGCCAAGAATGTTAAAGGCTGGTGATCGCTTTGGACAATGAAGTGTGTCCCATACAGGTAAGGTGAAAATTTGTCGATGGACCAAATTAGAGCCAAACATTCTTTCTCTATGGTCGAGTAATTCAAATCAGCTGCATTCAGCTTCCTACTGGCGTAGGCGACGGGTAAAAGTTCCTCCGGCTGGGCTTTTGATTGCTGCAAGAGAGTTGCACCAATACCTATACTGCTAGCGTCCGTCCTTAATACAAATTCCTGTGTGATATCGGGTAGCGTAAGGATGGGTTTGCTGGTGAGTTTTGCTTTTAGCTCTGTGTAAGCTTTTTCACAATCAGCATTCCATTGGATTTTGTCAGGCTGTCCTTTCTTCGTTAAGTTAGTTAATGGTGCACACAGAGAGTTAAAGTGGGGTATGTATTTCTGATAGAACCCACATAATGACACGAATGATCTCACATCTTTCTTCGTTTGAGGTCTGGGTGCCTTCTTTAACTTCTCTATATTCTTTGGGTCAGGAGACATATGACCTGTAGAAATAGTGTGACCTAGGAATTCCAACTCCTTACAACCGATATAGCACTTGGTTGGACGTGCAGTCAATCCAGTTTCTCTCAGTCTGTCAAACAAACATGGAGAGCGCTAATATATATGCTCTTCAAATGTGTTTGTAGCAACAAGAATGTCATCCATAAAGTTAGTGATATGGGGATTTTGTAGAGGTTCCAACAATTTCCTCATCATTCTTGAAAAGATACTTGGAGCATTTTTTCAGCCCAAAGGGTAGTACATTAAACTCGTAGTGTCCGTCTGATGTACTAAATGCCAGCATTTTCCTAACTTCTGGTTTCACTGGTATTTGGTAGTATCCCTTGCTTAGATCTACCTTCGATAAATACCTAGCCTTACTCAGTGTAGAGAACAGCTGGTTGGTGTCAGGTAATGGGTCCACCTGAGATTCTGTGATCGCATTTAGCTTCCTGTAGTCAATACATAACCTGTGTTCACCACTAGGCTTCCTTAATAGCACCACACTTGAGCTATAGGGAGATTCAGACTTTGAAATAATTTTCTCTTTTAAGAGATAGTCAATCTCATCCTTGAGTGCTTGTGCTTGCTATTGTTCAGTCCATGTCCGCAACAATGCTTCCAGTGGACCGTGTATGGGGACGGCCAAACAACAACGTTGCCGGACCCACACCTATTTCTATTGTAAGGGGCAGTATACCGAAGTGGGGCCTGTCTCCATCAATTGTTTGGTACAGCCCTGGTTCCTACCTCCTATGGTTCGGGTTTGTTTCTGCAGCTTTTTTAATACTGGTTGCTGACTAACCAAATTTTTTAAATGATCCAGGCCATGGTGTTCCGACAAATATCTAGTCGGGGTGGGATGTCTCTCGTCCCCTCTCTGTACAATACGGAGAGTTGCCATGGTTACTGGTGTAACAGTAGACTTGTTGTGATTTTGTTTTCTCTTTATCACTGCATCTACCTGTTGTTTTCTCTTGTGTATTTTCTTTGTGGGCCTACGTCCGCAACAATGCTTCCCTAGGTCCTGTAACTGGTCTACACTTCTGAATGAGGTTACCTGGTTACATTCTGAACAGGATTTCATATACCAACTTATGTCTTCAATTATTCCTGACCAGTAATAACGCAATGCTATTCTTTTGACCAGTGGCCCCTTTTCCTCTGTGACCACTGCCTGATGTAGCATGCTCTTGCTCCATAATTTCCTCCCTGTAGAATTTTGGCACTACCAGCTGTCCATGCCCTTTAGGTCCTTTTCCAGCTTGTCTGTAGAGTAGGCCATTTTCCATATAGTAGTCTCCTTTCTCTGGAGGGTTATGGGCCTTTGGCAATTTGCCAAAACAAGGCTTCAATGTGCTGTCTGCTGTTTGAGCCTTTTTCATCTTTATACGATGAATGTTTATTGGATCTCCCTCCTCCTTTTTGGTGCTCGACCTGGTATGGTTTGCTGCCATGACAACAGGTTTTATTGGGTCACCCAAAAAGACATATTTACATCCTATTACCAGCGGGTATATAGGATCATCACTCACTGCTGCTCTTATCACTCCTTCCACATAGCGAGTTCTCACGTTGATCCTTGCTATGGGAAGTGTCATGGTGCCGGTTCCCTGCATTGCCCCTTGTATGTCCACTGTTTCTGTGGTAAGTTGGTCAGGGTGCACTAGGGTTGCACTCACGACTGAGTCGAATTCCAATCCTGAATCATATAAGCACTGAATTTTAGTGCCATTACATGTCACTTCCTCACAGACAGGGGGATGATGGAGGTCATTCTGACTAACTGCCAGTTCCTTCCTTCCCTTGTTCCCTGTTGTAAGACACGCAGCGAGATAAGGAGGGTTCTTCCTTCTGCAGTCTGCAGTATTGTGGTTACTCATTAGACAAGTTTTACACCACTTTCCTTCCTTCCGGTAAGGTGTCTTATCCGATCTTAGAGGGTTTTTGTCCTTTTGGTCAAATCTTTGTTTGTTTCTTGTGGTATGGTCCTTTTGTTCATATTTGGTATAGTTTTGTGATGATTTGAAGTTTTCACCCTGCTTCTTCTTATTTCCTAATAATTCTGCCTGAGCTGCTTGATATCTCTCAGCAACAGTTACAATATCTTCCAATCTCTCTGCTCCTTGTTCCATGATAAACTTCCTCATTTCTTGAGGCATGGACTCTTTCACTTGCTCCATCATTATCATTTTTTTTTCAGATCCTGACACTTTCCTAAACTACTCCATTTTTCCAAATAGGTTTCCAATCTAGCAGAGAATTGGTGATAGTTTTCTCCTGGAAGAAGTTTAGCTGTTCGGAATTTCTTTCTATATGATTCTGAGTTCTTTTCATATCTCACAAGCAGTGCCTGCTTCAGGATTTCATAATCTTCCTGGTCATCTCTTGAGAGCTTCAAATATACATCGTAGGCCACACCTCTCAATCCCTGAGATAGTTTAAGACACCACTTTTCTTTCCCTAAGCCATAGGTAGTGGCAAGTCTTTCGTATCTATCCAGGTACGACTCAATGGCATCTTCTTTCTCAACAAATGGGTCCAGATGAAAATTCATGGCCCCACTTGAGGTGCTCTGGCTGGAGCTACTCTCAGAGTGACGTGAGCTACCACCATTATTGCCAGTAGTTGCCTGAATTTCGAGCTTTTTTAATCTCAATTGATGGTCTCTCTCTGCTTGTAATTTCCTTTCATCAGAGTCAATTTTCTTTGCCTCATTTTCAGCCTCCAATTTCTTGGCTTCAATTTCTAATCTTTTGGTTTCTTTCTCAGCTTCCGCTTGCAACCATCTTACTTCAGCCTCTAATTTTTTACTTCTCTATCAGCCTCTAATTTCTTTGGTTCAGTCTCTAATTGCAACTTTCTTTCTTCCCTATCCATGTGTTTGTCCGCTTCTGTTGGGACATACTGAATATTAGCATCACCTGTAATATTTAATTCCTTACCCATCTGCATGACCGCAGTTCTGAACTTGACTAGATCAGCCATGGCGTTACTTAGAGAGAGTATGTAAATTTACTATATCCAAATATTATAATTAAACTTAATTAATTTAAACGAACAATTAATTTCAGTGCAACTTTGTGAGCACCAACTATTTACTGAGTACTAAATGGTACTCCTCCTAAGAAAAAAAAATTTAAAAAAAAATCCTATTATAGAATTTTTTTTCAAAAATTTGTTTCTTTTGTTATCTATGGGTGGCACAAGATAGAATGTAGATAGATGAATAGACTAAGTATGGCTCAAAGTATATAGAAATATCCCAGGAACGAGCCCCCAGTGTGGCGTGATTTTATTAGTATACACTATCTACTCTTGTGCTGAAGGGTGAATGTTGAAAAATGGAATGTAAATGGATTTGTAAGTTTACATATGATTTATAAATATTTATATTTTTTATAAAGATAGATATAAAGGGATATATATTACAACAAGTTTTCCAATTATAGGAACGAAAAATTTATATCAGCTGTGCTGTTATTCAATTATAGTACATTTTGTTTCGTTATCAGCTGTGCTGTTAATTACGTCTAATTACCTTTATAGCTGTATGTTAATGCTTGTCTCTTGGGGGGGGGGGAATACGCTAAATCACTTTTAAATTCACTACACTATACTTTTAGACGACTAATCACAATGCCCACAAATACTGGAACTACTAATGTGTACTTCCCTCTCTACAGGGTCCGTTCTTCTTTTAGTTTGGTTCAAACAACACACCCTATCAGGATCGTTCCTTTAGCCCACCAACTGAGGGGACATCCGCCGATGTAGCCTGTGCAACCTCTATAGCTCCAGCGGATAGTTTCCAGGCAGCTGGATTGTACGAAGATATCACCTCAGATATAATGACAGACTCGAATAAAACCTGTATACAAGGAAAAATAGGGTAGGGCTAATTTCTGTCCTCAAAGAACAATCTATTTCTAGTGTGGGTGAATAAGAAAGCGTAAAATCAGATGTCTGCATGTTTGATGAATGACAACATCGCACAGTATGATTTAGCAATAAAGAATGACAGGTTCTACTTAAGCAAGTACATTCTTTCTGATAAAACTTAATTGCGATGGATACATTCAATAATATAAAAATCAATGCTATGAATACATTCAATAATATAACCCTAGGTGTGATACAATAAATTTCCTTCCCCTATAATATACCAGGCCCCCTTGGCAAAGACAAAATATGTGGGAAAAGCTAGCTGTAACATATCTTTGCGTTATCCTAACCAAATTTATTGTTATGTTCTTTTGAAAAAGGTAATATGAGACGAGACCCTCATCCGTTTTAATATTTCAGGTGGTTTTTTATCTGAGATAATAGACCCTTGAAATTATAGGAGACATAGATTGAGGGTTATAAATTAGACAATAATAATTGAAATAAATCAAAGTTCAATAAATCAATTCTCATTTAAAAAATAATGAGGTAGTTTAACGTCTTACAAAACGTCTTATGTGTTAGCAATCTTTTTTTATACCTAGCTTTTATTAGGGTTACATAACTGCGTCCTTAGGCAACCGTCGTACAAGGCCTAATATAAGGTCGTGCTTGGGCCTGGTAGCCTTATCATGTAAACAAATTTCCACAAAAACCACCACTGCAGGAGAATGTGAATGCTTGGTGCTGGCTTTCTGATAAACCAACTATAGTGATGGCAGCTATAGTGATGGCAGCTATAGTGATGGCAGCTATAGTGATGGCAGCTATAGTGGTGGCAGCTATAGTGGTGGCAGTTATAGTGGTGGCAGCTATAGTGATGGCAGCTATAGTGATGGCAGCTATAGTGATGGCAGCATGTTCTATAAGGAACGTACCGTAGCACAGTTGGTTAAGATTGATGTCAAAGTGTTCAGTGTAACATTTATATATAGCATCTCATTGTTGGGGACTGTTTCGGGATGTGAAGTAACTTGGATGGTTAGTATTTTTCGGTATCGAAGTTTTTGCACCGCGAAACACCCCCAACTATATATACGTGTTAACATGCAATTAGTTAGGATGAATGATGATGACTTACACAAACAAGAAAAGTTTATATCCAGGCGGGATTTAGTAATGCCTTGATAAGTGTTCAGAAACAGCCATGACATGACTCACGATCACGTGAGTTAACGACTGTTCACGACATTCAAGTAATTTTGAGGACTGTCGTGAAACGAAGTGTAACCCACTACTTTGTTAATCAATATGTCGAGATACAGATTTGCTTCAACCAATCAACTTGCACCGTTCACCTGTCTCTGAGACAGAATAAATTATACTGTTCACGCAGTTCACGCAAGATGGCGGATGGAAACTGAATAAATTTAGGCTGTATGAGCAAAAGACGAAACCGGAGGAAACCAATCAACTTGCTCCGCCAGGAACCAACCGAAAGCTTTCCTCAAGTATTTACCTGCCTATATAATCGGGCGGATTTTATGCTAACCACGCAACCCCGAACTTGACGCCAGAGATACTGACTGAAGAGGAAGAAGCTGTCACGATTTATTGCTTACATGAGGGCATCGACCTGCAACCTACTTCACTAGTCGAGTCAAACTGGTTTTTTTTAAATCTTGGAGGATTTATTCGTGTCCTAAAACCTGAGGTCGTATGGTCGAGTCAATCCCGCTGCCTGTAACTCTGCAGGAGCATAGAGGTTGACCAGACTCTACATCTTTGGTCCCCCTCAGTCTTGGGTGGGCTAAAGGAACGATACTCTGCCGGTGTTGTGTGAACCAAACAAAGAAGAACAGACTTAAGAGAGATGAGTACACATTAGTACCATTTCTGTCGGCATTGTGAGCATAGAACTGTCAATGAAGAAAACGTGAATTAGCGTAGCAAGAGACAATAATAAGATCATAGTGGATAAATTATACGAAAATAACAGCACAGCTGATATAATTTTTTTTTTCCTATAATTGGAAAACTTGTTGTAATATTTATTTACATAACTATATAAATATAAATATTTGTAAATCATATGTAAACTTACAAATTCATTACATTCCATTTTTCAACATTCACCCTTCAGCACAAGAGTAGATAGTGTATATACTAAATAAATAATAAGGAAATTGTATTTGAAGACTTGTCAATTTTATCTTTGTTAAGTAAAATCTGTTTCCTTGGTTTTGTTTAATATCACAGTTAGTTACACAGCGGAGGTGGCACTTTATGTCGGTCTCCTCTCTACTATTGTTTCGAGATCAGAACATTCACAGCCGTAACTAATTTGTGATACCAGTAGTCCTCTCAGACACTGAGACTTCACCATTTTCTGCAGAAATTCTATTTCTGTAATTGTCAGTACTATACTGATCCAAGAGCCAAATAAAACCTCTCGCCACACTGGGGGCTCGTTCCTGGGATATTTCTGTATATCTTGAGCCATACTTAGTCTATTCATCTATCTACACTCTATCTTGTGCCACCCATAGATAACATAAGGAAATTGTATTTTTGAAAAAAATTCTATTTTAGGATTTTTAAAACAATATTTTCTTAGGAGGAGTACCATTTAGTACTCAGTAAATAGTTGATGCTCACAAAGTTGCACGGAAATTTTTTGTTCATTTAAAGTAATTAATTTTAATTACAATAATTTGGTGATAGTAAATTTACATACCCTCTCTAAGTAACGCCATGGCTGATCTAGTGAAGTTCAGTACTGCGATCATGCAGATGGGTAAGGAATTAAATATGACAGGTGATGCTCTTACTCAGTATGTCACAACAGAAGTGGACAAACACATGGATAGGGAGAAAGAAAGTTGCAATTAGAGGCTGAAGAAAGGCGGTTGCAAGCAGAAGCCAAAAGACTGGAAGCTGAGAGAGAAGACAAAAGGCTGGAAGCTGAAAGAGAAGCCAAAAGACTGGAAGCTGAGAGAGAAGACAAAAGACTGGAAGCTGAGAGAGAAGACAAAAGACTGGAAGCTGAGAGAGAAATCAAAAGATTAGAAATTGAAGCCAAGAAATGGGAGGCTGAAAATGAGGCAAAGAAAATTGACGCTGAGGAAAGGAAATTACAAGCAGAGAGAGACCATCAGTTGAGATTAAAAGAGCTTGAAATTCAGGAAACTACTGGCCATAATGGTGGTAACTCACCTCACTCTGAGAGTAGCTCCAGCCAGAGCACCTCAAGTGGGGCCATGAATTTTCATCTGGACCCATTTGTTGAGAAAGAAGACGCCATTGAGTCGTACCTGGATAGATACGAAAGACTAGCCACTACCTATGGCTTAGTGAAAGAAAAGTGGAGTCTTAAACTATCTCAGGGATTGAGAGGTTTAGCCTACGATGTATATTTGAAGCTCTCAAGAGATGACCAGGAAGATTATGAAATCCTGAAGCAGGCTCTGCTTGTGAGATAAGAAAAGAACTCAGAATCATATAGAAAGAAATTCCGAACAGCTAAACTTCTTCCAGGAGAAAACTATCACCAATTCTCTGCTAGGTTGCAAACCTATTTGGAAAAATGGAGTAGTTTAGGAAAGTGTCAGGATCTGAAAGAAATGATAATGATGGAGCAAGTGAAAGAGTCCATGCCTCAAGAAATGAGGAAGTTTATCATGGAACAAGGAGCAGAGAGATTGGAAGATATTGTAACTGTTGCTGAGAGATATCAAGCAGCTCAGGCAGAATTATTAGGAAATAAGAAGAAGCAGGGTGAAAACTTCAAATCATCACAAAACTATACCAAATATGAACAAAAGGACCATACCACAAGGAACAAACAAAGATTTGACCAAAAGGACAAAAACCCTCTAAGATCGGATAAGACACCTTACCGGAAGGAAGGAAAGTGGTGTAAAACTTGTTTAATGAGTAACCACAATACTGCGGACTGCAGAAGGAAGAATCCTCCTCATCATGCTGCATGTCTTACAACAGGGAATCAGGGAAGGAAGGAAATGGCAGTAAGTCAAAAAGACTTCCATCATCCCCCTGTCTGTGAGGAAGTGACCGTGAATGGCACTCAAGTACTGTGTTTATATGACACAGGATTGGACTTTGATTCAGTTGTGTGCTCTTCTCTAGTGAGTCCTGACCAGATAACCACAGAAACAGTGGAAATCAGAGGACCGATCAAGGGAGCAAGAACCATGACACTACCCATAGCTCGAATCAACATAAGATCACGCTATGTGGAAGGAGAAATCAAAGCAGCAGTGATGGACGACCCTATTTACCCTTTGATTTTGGGGTGTAGGTATGTTTTCCTTGGAGAACCTATAAAACCTGTAGTTATGGCAACAGTCCAGACCAGGGAAAGCTCCAGGAAAATGGAGGAGAATCCTATCAATACTCATCCAGAAGAGATGAAAAAGGCTCAAGCAGCAGACAGCACATTGAAGCCTTGTTTTGGCAAATTGCCTAAAGCACATAACCCTCCAGAGAAAGGAGACTTGTATATGAAGAATGGCCTACTATACAGAAAAGCTGGAACAGGACCTAAAGGGCATGGACAGCTTGTAGTGCCAAAATCTTACAGGGAGAAGGTTATGACGCTAGGACATGCTATACCCTTCAGTGGACATTTGGGAATAGGAGCCACTGGACAAAGGATAGCCTGTCACTACTTTTGGCCAGGAATTACAGAGGACATAAAAAGATATGTAAGATCCTGTCCAGAATGCCAAATAGTAGCTCCTAAGCATAGGACTGCACCAGCAACACTGGGAGAAATGCCTATTATGGGAACCCCTTTTGAACGTGTTGCAGTAGATATTGTTGGACCCCTCACTAGGACCAAGAAGAGAAATGCTTACATCTTAACCTTGGTTGATACTTGCTCTATGTGGGGAGAAGCAGTGGCCATGTCAGCTATAGATTCAAAGCACGTGGCAGAGGCCCTGTTGACAATATTTACCCGATTAGGTTTCTCGCATCAGATATTGACTGACAATGGGTCTCAATTTAAGGGAAAGCAAACGCAAGAAGTATACAGGATATTTCAAGCCAGGCACTATCATTGTAGTCCCTACCATGCCCAAGGGAATGGTCAAGTAGAGCGGTTCAATGGTACGCTAATTTCAATCCTTAGAAAGCTGGCGAGTGAAAAACCTGATACTTGGGATACATACTTACCCGCGGCACTATTTGCATATAGGGAAGTACCCCACAATTCAACTGGATTGGCTCCAGCTACATTGTTGTTTGGAAGAGAATAAAAGGTCCACTGGAAGCATTGCTGCGGACATGGACTGATGAAAAGGCAGAGGAAACAGTGACTTCCTCATACCAGTACGTCAACGAGTTGACATCTCGATTGAAAGCAGGTTGGAAACTGGCCAATGATAACGTAAGACAGGCCAGGAGGAAGCATGCTGCCTACTACAACAAAAAAGCAAAGGATAGGGAACTGGAGGTGGGTGAAAAGGTGTTATTACTGTTGCCAAGCAGCAATAATAAATTGCAGATTGGATGGCAGGGACCCTATTGATAAGGTTGGATAAACGTGAATAACGTTGGATTTTTATTCCCGTTAATGATATCCACCAAAAGATAGATATAAGTGAATGGAAGCAGACATCATCATCATCATCAGTTGATAAGATCTCTATGGTGTTGTTTGCTCCACTGTAGTGTATGGAATGTCAACTTGACCTACGCAGTGGTGTGTAGACATGGATTGAGTGTATAATGTGCGAATGATGATAAGGGTTCGTGTTGTTGACAAAAATTGTTCTTTTCTCACACTCATGTATGGCTGGAAGTCATCGACACCAACGACTGTGTACCTTTTCTAAAGTTTAATTGGACGTACACACTCGACAGCACAGATAGTGACAAATCACAGGTTGCCATAATACATCATAGTACAGTGGATAAATGGTCTTGCAATGTTACATGGGCACTCATGTAGAATAAGTGTATAATGGACTGTCAGTAGCCAAGCACTCAGTATCGCCCATACATATATATCATCTGACTTCACTGACTGAGCACGTCAGCTTATAAACAATATTTCAGATGGCTTCTAAACCTAATCTCGTCTAGCGACGATTCTTCAACATAATGTTCAGCACATATTTTTCCATATAATAATATTGAACCGCTAGCAATGGGTTCTCATGTGTAGCAGTGATCTCTGGACTAAACAAGCGATAATACGGGCATCCCTTTTCTCTTCTTGAAAGTCACTACATGTTTTGGTTCCAAGATGGCTTCACTCGTGAGGTGACACTCACGTTTGGATACAGATAATGAATCTGTCCTAAAGTTAGTCATTCATAAAACATTTCATTGCTCTGTAGATTTGATCATGAACAATTGACTGCAATCTACAGGATATAGTGCTGCTAGGAATCGAAGTCGTTTTCATCGAGTCAAATATATTCTCTTAGACATTCAAATCGTAACTATCGAAAATGGTGGCTTCGATCGAGAGTTCATAAGAGTATCTTTGATTACCTTGGTATAGGAATTATGAAACTGCCATTCCTTGGCAATACGACTAAACACTGGGGTAAAGCATACACGATAGGTTTAGACAACTATCACCTTCCCCACAAATACTGAGATCACTTTTTCCCCGGCGACAGGCCGACATGGAGAACACACAGTCCCTATCAGGACGAAGCCAAATCACCCCACACTCTAGCGACACATCCGCCGAATAGCCTTCGACCTCTCTAGAGACAACAGAACATATAGTTCGACTTAGATATGTAAAGATATACAGATATAAGACAGACTCGTCCTACTCAGACAAACAATACACATAAATTCAGGCCATAGATATTCTGAAGCAAGAACAATCTATTATTACCCAAACAACGAATAAATCGCAGAAAAATGGATTTATCCGCGGAGTTTGATCGAAAGAGCCGACACAACTTTCAAGGGAAGTAACACAATAATGACTTTCCCTTAAGCACCATTTTGCTTTCAAAATATTTGCGAAGATAACAAGAATACCAATGTATAATATTGTAAGATATCAAAGACTGCACGTAACACCTATGTCATACTGGAAAAACTTTCCAGGACCAATTATAAGATTGACAAGAAAGGAAAGGAGAAGGTATATCATGTCAATCTTCTTAAAAAATACTATGACAAGGAATCATCAGAAGTTGCACATATCATGACCCTAGCCATTGCAACAGAAATGCACGGTGAACCACTTCACTCTATGGAGTATCCACTCACAACTACAGAGGATTATGTTCAAGTAAATATTAGTGAACATTTAACTCCAGAGCAGAAGAAGAGGGTTCAGAAAGTGTTGGAAACCCATGCTGATGTGCTCACAGATAAGCCATGTCGTACGAATCTGTTAGAGTACGACATGAAGGTTACCGACCCTACCCCAGTATGCATGAGAACATACCCTATACCCTATGCGAAAGCCCAAGCACTAAGGGAGGAAGTTGATTATCTGTTGAAGGAGAAAATTATCTCGAAGTCAGACTCTCCCTATAGCTCAAGTGTGGTGCTATTAAGAAAACCGAGTGGTGAACACAGGTTATGTATTGACTACCGGAAGCTTAATGCGATCACAGAATCTCAGGTGGACCCATTACCTGACACCAACCATCTGTTCTCTACACTGAGTAAGGCTAGGTATTTATCGAAGGTAGATCTAAGCAAGGGACACTACCAAATACCAGTGAAACCAGAAGTTAGGAAAATGCTGGCATTTAGTACATCAGACGGACACTACGAGTTTAATGTACTACCCTTTGGGCTGAAAAATGCTCCCAGTATCTTTTCAAGAATGATGAGGAAATTGTTGGAACCTCTACAAAATCCCCATATCACTAACTTTATGGATGACATTCTTGTTGCTACAAACACATTTGAAGAGCATATAATAGCGCTCTCCATGTTGTTTGACAGACTGAGAGAAACTGGATTGACTGCACGTCCAACCAAGTGCTATATCGGTTGTAAGGATTTGGAATTCTTAGGTCACACTATTTCTACAGGTCATATGTCTCCTGACCCAAAGAATATAGAGAAGTTAAAGAAGGCACCCAGACCTCAAACGAAGAAAGATGTGAGATCATTCGTGTCATTATGTGGGTTCTATCAGAAGTACATACCCCACTTTAACTCTCTGTGTGCACCGTTAACTAACTTAACGAAGAAAGGACAGCCTGACAAAATCCAATGGAATGCTGATTGTGAAAAAGCTTACACAGAGCTAAAAGCAAAACTCACCAGCAAACCTATCCTTACGCTACCCGATATCACACAGGAATTTGTATTAAGGACGGACGCTAGCAGTATAGGGATTGGTGCAACTCTCTTGCAGAAATCAAAAGCCCAGCCGGAGGAACTTTTACCAGTCGCCTACGCCAGTAGGAAGCTGAATGCAGCTGAGTTGAATTACTCGACCATAGAGAAAGAATGTTTAGCTCTAATTTGGTCCATCAACAAATTTTCACCTTATCTGTATGAAACACACTTCATTGTCCAAAGCAATCACCAACCTTTAACATTCTTGGCTGCATCTAAAAAACTAAATTCGAGATTGTTAAGGTGGAGTCTGCTTCTGGCGCCTTATTCCTTTACCGTGAATTACATTCCGGGAAGAGACAATGTAGGAGCTGATTTTTTAAGTCGACACCCTAGTACTCTGGAAGGACAGACGCAAAAGGATTAACCACAGCAGGGGTTTACACGTCAGCTATGACAAGTCATAGCTAGGAAAGGAGGGGGCTATGTCGTGAAACGAAGTGTAACCCACTACTTTGTTAATCACTATGTCGAGATACAGATTTGCTTCAACCAATCAACTTGCACCGTTCACCTGTCTCTGAGACAGAATAAATTATACTGTTCACGCAGTTCACGCAAGATGGCGGATGGAAACTGAATAAAATTAGGCTGTATGAGCAAAAGACGAAACCGGAGGAAACCAATCAACTTGCTCCGCCAGGAACCAACCGAAAGCTTTCCTCAAGTATTTACCTGCCTATATAATCGGGCGGATTTTATGCTAACCACGCAACCCCGAACTTGACGCCAGAGATACTGACTGAAGAGGAAGAAGCTGTCACGATTTATTGCTTACCTGAGGGCATCGACCTGCAACCTACTTCACTAGTCGAGTCAAACTGGTTTTTTTTAAATCTTGGAGGGTTTATTCGTGTCCTAAAACCTGAGGTCGTATGTTCGAGTCAATCCCGCTGCCTGGAACTCCGCAGGAGCATAGAGGTTGACCAGACTCTACATCTTTGGCCCCCCCTCAGTCTTGGGTGGGCTAAAGGAACGATACTCTGCCGGTGTTGTGTGAACCAAATAAAGAAGAACAGACTTAAGAGAGATGAGTACCCATTAGTACCATTTCTGTCGGCATTGTGAGCATAGAACTGTCAATGAAGAAAACGTGAATTAGCGTAGCAAGAGACAATAATAAGATCATAGTGGATAAATTATACGAAAATAACAGCACAGCTGATATAATTTTTTTTCTTCCTATAATTGGAAAACTTGTTGTAATATTTATTTACATAACTATATAAATATAAATATTTGTAAATCATATGTAAACTTACAAATTCATTACATTCCATTTTTCAACATTCACCCTTCAGCACAAGAGTAGATAGTGTATATACTAAATAAATAATAAGGAAATTGTATTTGAAGACTTGTCAATTTTATCTTTGTTAAGTAAAATCTGTTTTCTTGGTTTTGTTTAATATCACAGTTAGTTACACAGCGGAGGTGGCACTTTATGTCGGTCTCCTCTCTACTATTGTTTCGAGATCAGAACATTCACAGCCGTAACTAATTTGTGATACCAGTAGTCCTCTCAGACACTGGGACTTCACCATTTTCTGCAGAAATTCTATTTCTGTAATTGTCAGTACTATACTGATCCAAGAGCCAAATAAAACATCTCGCCACAAGGACCTTGGAGGAATAGAGAATAAGTCAGTGAGTTTTTCGCTTTTGAGTGAACAAGAGGTGTTCTACCTTTCATGTGGGTGTGACCCATGCCACCTTATTCCTGGACGTGGAATTATCATTGATTTGTGTATGTGAGTGCGTGAATTCTACTGAATTCTTATCGATATATGCAATTGTAGCCGTGGGGTCGTTCGTTTGTTTATCCTTTAATATAGCAGCTACTTTCACGAGTTCGGCAGACGCCGCCTGTACGACGGATGCCTAGACTATGCGTCTACGTTACCGGGTCAGTAGAATCACTTGAGCCTGGGGCCAGTTTTAAGAGTGTCAGACAGAAGTTGACGTGTCGTAGTAAACACGTTGTGTTTGCGTGAAACTTAGTTAATAGGTTCTATTCTAAAGGACAAACAAACGAACGACCCCGCGGCTACATTTGGCTGTTGCGCGTGACCAGGATTCGAATCCAGTAAAATTATCAGCTGTATGCGCGACACCAATACAATCAAGAATTTAAAGCTCTCCTATCATGAAAAGCCAAAAATTGCGAAGAATACTAAGGACGGTATGTTAACCTTCATCGTTTTTTCCACTTTTGAAAATCCAAAACTCGCATTGAACGTTGCTGCAGGACAGTATGTTAACCTTCAACGGTTTTCCATTTTCGAAGATCAAAAACATGCATTGAACTTTGCTGAACGATAGTACGTCAACCTTTAACGATTTCTACGTCAAGCCTTACTGAAGACAAGTGCGTTAATCATTAATGGTTTTAAACTGTGGAGAACCAAAAACTCACCTCGAACCTTGCTGAAGCCAGCACGATGATTTTAGACCTTTGGAACATGAACTTCTACTGAAAACGGCGATGATCACTATACCTTTCTGAAGACAACATGATGAATTTTCAACTGAGGACAAGAACCAGACAAGTGCCAGTGGAAAGGGAACGATATGGTCAGGCTTTATGGTGGTTACAATTAGATTCCATTAGCTTAAGTGATTAACTGTGCTAAGGAAACAAAACGGTTAGATAAATCAGTTCACATAATGGTATGTTATTCGCCAAATTATGTGACCGCGTTAATGTAGTGATTATTATATCTTCTTCTTTCCGTCAAATGTCCATCAGGTGTTATTACTAGCCGTCCGCTAGAGATGTAGATTCTTTTGGAAATGTGCCAGGTTCGTTCTACTCTCGTTAGTTGTTGTTAAGGAGCTATAGTGGTGTACTTCTAACAAAGTTATAACGTTGCATTCAATTCGACAAATCTGCATAACTCAGCTGAGTCACATAACAAGGTTTATTTACAGAGTACATAAATAAACAAATGTAGCTGGAAATCTTGATGTCTTTGCCTGCCCCGCCGTCTGGTGTTACTATGCATCCTAGGTATGTGAAGGTGTCTGTCTGTAACAGTTGCTGATTCCTTACTGATATGCGCTCAGGGTTGCTCACATTGAGCGTCATGACCTCTGACTTCTTTAAATTGATGTTCAAGCCAACCTGCTGGCTAAACTTGTTCAGTCTATCCGTTTTTTCCTGGATGTGTTGATGTGAATGTGCTAGTAGTGCAATGTCATCTGCATATTCCAGATCTTCCAATGTAGAAAATGTAGTCCATCTTATTCCTCTTGGACTGCTTTCTGTTGTCTGGCGCATCACCCAGTCTATGACGGTTAAAAACAGAGTGGTTGATAAGGGGCATCCCTGTCGTACTCCTGTCTTCACCTCAAAGGTTAGGTTGCTCTGCCCAACACTACACGTAAAGTTGGCATAGAGGCTTTTTATGATTGACACTATGCAGCTTGGAATTCCATAAGCCCTCAGTATTTTCCATAAACTGTCCCTATGTATACTGTCAAAAGCCTTTTCAAAATCAACGAAATTAATGTACAGCTGTCTTTGCCATTCTAAGCACTGCTCTATAATGTTCCTGAGGGTAAATATGTGATCTACACATCTTCTGTTCTTTCTAAATCCTGCTTGTTCTTTCCTCAGTTTGTGGTCTACTGCTTTTGAGATTCTCTGTATAATTATCCTGCCTAGTATTTTGCGGGGAACTGAGAGAAGAGTTATTCCTCTCCAATTATTGCAGTCTGCAGTATCTCCATTCTTATGCAATTTGACAATTATTCCTTTGTTCAACTCTGATGGTGTTTCCCCGTTTTCCAGACTTGTGCAAATAGTGGTTGTAATAGTTCTGCTGCTAGCTCAGGGTCTGTCTTAAATAGCTCTGCATTTAAGGTATCATGGCCAGGAGCTTTTCCGTTCTTTAACCCTTTGATTGCTGGGATGATTTTTTCTTTTCGTGGAATGTCTGTATTTACATCTAGATCGTTTTCAGCCTCAGGAACATTCAATTGTGTCTCTGGTGGTTCCTTGTTCAGAGTTTCTCTGAAGTGCTCTTGTTTCCTGTCCCTCTCCATCAACATCAGAATGAATAAGGCAAGAACAGTGTCGTGTGGTGAGTACTGGGACAACTACGACAGTAGTTTTTGCCAGGAATAGTCTATGAGATATTAGATATAAGGTCTCTAGAAATTGGCTCATTAAGAAAGAATAAAGACCTATTCGAGATAGGGACAAGAAGACAGGAATGCGAATGCATTCCACTGGACAGTGTTCTCTAGTTAATTATTTAAAGAGTTTTTTTTCCCCACGACCTTAGCTTCTGCCCTTAGATCCCGTACAGAAAAAGCCCCCAACCTCATCTGCGTAGAGAAATGTTCCTATATGTGAATATGTAACACCGACAGCACGAGTGATACATTAACAAATTAGATAATGATCAAACGATCGTTGGGTTTATTAATGAAATATCCACACATATAGGGTTAGTAATGGTTAGAACGTGATGATGGTGAAAGAAGATTCACACAAAACACACAGATGAGATAATAAAATTGCAGTTAATTAAGTAATAGTTAATTAAGAATGAACTGGTGTAAAGTGAAATGATGATGTGATATGATACGTGTTACCAAAATGGTGAGTAATCTACACAGTTCATGTGTCTCTAAATGCTTCGCATTGATATGATGATTCACGTGTAGGCATACAATGTCCCAAGTTGTTATACGTTATGTCGAGTGGGGTATCTCTAAGTCGAGGACGTTCTGATGAATACTGTTGTCGTACGGAGAACTCTGACGAGATATCTATGTATATTCCTTCACTGTTTGAGTATATCTCTGTAGTGTGGATCAACAGTTAATAGTTGTCATATGAACAAAAGGTCTGTTGTCTAATCTACCGAGGGTAATGGCCAGAC
This sequence comes from Oreohelix idahoensis, assembly GCA_024509875.1. Taxonomy (NCBI): domain Eukaryota; kingdom Metazoa; phylum Mollusca; class Gastropoda; order Stylommatophora; family Oreohelicidae; genus Oreohelix; species Oreohelix idahoensis. The sequence continues at coordinate 250,200 of JAMPIV010005417.1, read as the reverse complement.
TGGATATCTTCACGAAATGTTAGTGATATGTAGACTCATAATCTTGCGTATGTAGTCGTGATTCATAAAATATACTTTAGAGTCTGCTTCATAGAATGCGCTTAAGAGGGTGTTGCACTTGGTATAAATATGCGTGTCCTCTTTTGAGCTCTTTTGCTTGACTTCAGATAATAATGATCGTTCGAGTGATTTGAATTTATGATGACTCTGTATTGAACTTGTGATAACGATGTATTGAACTTGTGAGCCAGCAGTATATGGGTGACGAAAAATGCTGCGTCAACCTTCTGACTTGTGGGTGAGACAATATTCCTTTTTAATTGAGGAATAAAAGATGTCATATGGCGAATTCTGCTAGCCAAATGTCCGTTTTTGATAATTTATTTCTGGTTAGACGTCAGACACGTTGCGTGTAGACTCAGACTTCTGATGAACTTCTTTTCCCTTCGCAAAATCCTTTAAGAACACAATTCATCACAGAACTGAATTATATCCACTCTGAATAAACACGTGTATTAGGCTGTTCCAGGGAACAGTCGAAGGTAAACGGAGAAGAGGAAGGCAGAGAAAATCCTGGGCTGATAACATCAAAGAATGGGCAGGACACGGTTTTTCCACACTTGTACGCATTGCTGAGGATAGAGAGCAGTGGAGGACCCTGTCTGCTGATGCTTCCACCATGGCACCCCTACGACCCATGACGGGTTACGGGCTGAGATGATGATGATTAGGCTAGGCGTTTTTGGGTTTAATCTCTTCCTCACAATGTAAAAACTGGACTCCTTCCTCTAGCAAACTACGCAGTAGATTATATTTCTGGAAGTCCAATGTGTGTTTCTGGGATCCGACATTTAGCTCCGCCCATACCAACCAATTCTTAATAGCCCCGCTGGTCACTCATTCACAGGATCGCTCTTTTCCCCTGTCAGTCCAAACGTGGGTGTGGGTTGACAAACAGGTATGGAGATAATTGGCGGGCTAATGCAAAAGTGCTGTCAAATTGCTGTCACCTTACTCTCTGATTGTTTATTGTTCACCTGGCCAAGCTGGGTGTCCAATGTGGTAACCCAACGTTTGTCTGAACAGCGGCCGACCAAAGATAACACCATTACAGCATGAGACGTTTTCACCTGGCCAATCTGGGCGTCCAATGTGGTGTCACAGAAATTACAGCATGCCCAGATGTCTGATTGGGATGACCAGATGTGTTTTCACCAGATTTATCACGATGCAATGTGGGCTTCAAACGATAATGTCAGGTATTGGGACTCAATCAAAGGACTTTATTTCCCCCGATGAAAGAACAAATGTGGTTCTCAAGATATCAGTCGCGAGTAATAACAACGATGAAATAGCAAATATGGGATAGCAAATGTTGGATGAAAGAGCAAATGTCGGAGAAAATACAATACGAAAGATGTAGGAAAAGATAGAGCAATAAGGCCTTTGCGCTCGTTTATCACAATAGCCCCCTCCTCAAGTGTGATGTCAATCATACTCAGGAAAGCTTAGCCTTCTTGCTCAGGATTCATTAATCCTTTTCTTCATCTTCGTTTTTCTCTCCGGTTTCCACCCCTTCCTCTACTTGTCTGTGCTCTCCGTCCTGCCTTATAGGATGACGGCTTAAAAAATCCGCTCCTACGTTATGTTTTCCTTGGATATAGTCCACTTGGAACGTGTAAGGTTGTAGAACAAGCGACCACCTCATCAGTCTAGCATTCAAATTCTTTGAATTGGCGAGGAAGGTCATAGGTTGTGATCACTCTGGATCGTAACTTTCCTTCCGTACAGGTATTCTTGAAAGTTTTGTATTCCCCAGACGAGGGACAAACATTCCTTTTCGATTGTGGAATAGTTTTGTTCTGCTCGGTTTAACTTCCGACTCGCGTATGCGACCGGAAATAGATTTGGTGGGCTTCTGTCTTCTGGCTGTAGTAATGTAGCCCCGATTCCAATGTTACTGGCATCTGTGCGCAAGATGAATTTTCTAGTTAAATCCGGGAGCCGTAAATAGGTTTTGTGGGGAGTTTCTCTTTTAAGAGTGCATATGCATGTTCACATTCTGCTGACCATGTGACTTTATCTGGGTTTCCTTTCTTGGTTAGCGATGTAAGCGGCGCACAGAGGCTATTAAAATCCTTTATATATCTCTGGTAGAATCCACAGAGGGATAAAAATGACCGGACATCCCTTTTTGTGGACGGTCTCAGTGCATTTCTCAGCTTCTCAACATTTTGAGTCTCGGGGAACATGGTCCCATGAGATATAGTGTGTCCTAGGAACTCTAGCTGTTCACACCCAATTTGACATTTGGTTGAGCGGGCGGTTAGTCCCGCTTCTCTGTGAGTCTGTTAAACATCAAGGATAGCGCTGATATATGTTCTTCAAACGATTCAGTAGCTACTAGGATATCATCCATAAAATTGCTGATGGCAGGATGATTCAGAGGATCCAATAACTTTCGCATCATCCCTGTGAAGACACTAGGAGCGTTGTTTAGTCCAAATGGCATCACATTAAACTCGAAGTGTCCATCTGGAGTACTGAAGGCTAACAGGTTCCTCACCTCAGCTTTTACCGGTATTTGATAGTACCCTTTACTGAGATCGATCTTTGAAAAATAGCGAGCCCTGCTCAGCTTAGTAAATAGCTGGTTCCGGTCCGGTAACGGTTCTGGCTGGAACTGTGTTAATGCATTCAGCTGTCGGTAGTCGATGCACAGGCGGTGTTCTCCACTGGGTTTGCGTAACAGCACCACTCCCGCACTGTAAAGGGACTCTGACTTCAAAATTATGCCTTCCTTAAGTGAGTAATCAATTTCTTGCTTTAATGCCGTCGCCTTGGCATACGGAATCGGATAGGTTCTCATTAGGACGGGCGTAGGATCCGTGACTTCCATGTCAAACTCCATCAGGTTTGTCCGGCCCGGTTTGTCTGTCAGAGATCGGCGTGGTTTTCCATCAATCTCCTCACTTTTTCTTGCTGGGCTTCCGTTAAGGTGGAGCTTATTTTCCCATCTAAATGTGATTCCTCCTGTATCACCGGGTACTTTACGGATGATAATGGCTCTTCTTCCATTTGCATAGCAATGGCCATAGTCATGAGGTGCGCTGGTTTGGCAGGGGCTCGCTCGTAACTTCTTAAGCAGATTTAAGTGATACATTTTCTGCTTTCCGTTCATGGCGATTTTATAGTTGGTGCGAGAAATCTTTTCCACCACTTTGTAGGGTCCCCTCCAGCAAATCTGCAATTTATTACTGCTACTTGGCAGAAGAAGTAGCACCTTCTCTCCTACTGCTAGTTCTCGGTCTTTCGCATTGCGATTGTAGTATTTGGCATGTTTCCGCCTAGCCTCCCGTACTTTCACTGTGGCTAATTCCCAGCCAGTCTTCAGGCGTTGTTTCAAGTCTGTGACGTACTGGAAGGCTGATGTGACAGTGTCGTCTGCCTTGGCATCTGTCCATGTTCTTAGTAAGGCTTCTAAAGGACCTTTAATAGGTCTTCCGAAGAGTAATGTGGCCGGAGGGACTCCAGTTGACGCATGCGGTACTTCCCTATAAGCAAATAATGCAACAGGAAGATACTGATCCCAAGTTTCTGGCTTCTCCTGTGCCAACTTCCGAAGAATAGAGGTGAGCGTCCCGTTAAACCGCTCTACTTGCCCGTTACTTTGGGAGTGATAGGGCGAAGTATGAATATGCCTAGTCTTGAATATTCTAAGCACCTCCTCTGTCAACTTGCCTCTAAATTGTGACCCGTTGTCTGTGAGAATTTCATGCGGGAAGCCCAATCTAGTAAAGATATTCAGTAAAGCGTCAGCTACATGCACTGAGTCGCATGCTGGCATGGCTATGGCTTCTCCCTACATGGAACAGTTGTCCACTCGTGTAGGGATATGGGAGTTCCTCTTCTTAGTTCTCAGCAGAGGTCCAATTCTATCCACGGCCACTCTTTCCAATGGGGTGCCCAAGATTGGCATCTCCCCAAGGATCGCGGGTGCCGTCCAGTGTTTTGGGGCAACTTTCTGGCACTGAGGACAAGACTTGACGAAACGTTCAATGTCGCCGGTGATCCCTGGCCAATAATAGGGGCAGGCGATCCTTTGAGTCGTTGCGCTCATTCCCATGTGTCCACTAAATTGGATAGAGTGCCCCATCTCAAGCACCTGGTTCCTATAGGTTGCAGGAACTACTAATTGGTTGTGTTCCTGTCCTTCATTTCCAGCTCGGCGATACATCAATCCATTTTTCATAAAGAAGTCTCCCTTGGTAGGTGGGTTGTGTGTCCTAGGTAATTTTTTAAAACAGGGCGCCAGTGAGGAACTTTCCATTTAAGCCCTCTTCTATTCCTCGGGGAGGATATTGGTAGGAGGTTCCTGCTCTGCGACTTTTTTTGACTGTCTTCTAGTTTGTACGGCCGCTATGACTAGTGGTTGAGTAGGTTCTCCAAGGAACACATATCTACATCCCAAGATTAAAGAGTAGATTGGTTCTTCCATTATAGCTGCACGAATCTCTCCTGTCACGTAACGAGATTCCACTCTGATAAGTGCAATTAGCAGTGTCATGGGTGCAACATCCTTCATCAGACCTTGGATGTCGACCCTCTCGTCTGTTATCTGGTCAGGGGTAACAAGAGATGCCCTGACCACCGCATCGAAAGCAAGTCCTGTGTCATAAAGGCACTCCACAGATTGTCCGTTTACGAGGACTGGTTCGATGACGGGAGGATGAGAAACGTTTCCTGTCCTCTGCTCCTTCCGAAGTGACGATTTTGTCTGCAGACAGGCAACATGTTGGGGAGGAGGTCTGCGCTTGCACTCATTAGTGTTGTGATTGTTCAAGCGACAGTACTTGCACCATTTATCTCACTGTCTCTGGTGTGACGCAGCATTTTTTTGGTTTGGCTCTTTGTAGTTATCTTGTTTTGCGTGCTGTTTATGCGAGATGTGTGGTCCTTTGCTTTGTTGGTCTGGTTGGGAGCGAGCAGGTTGCTTTGGCGCCTGATACGAAAACTTCTTTCTGGCTCCTTGAGACTCCATGAGAGCATTTTGGAATCGCTCTGCCAGTGTAAGAATATTTTCTAACCGGTCAGCGCCGTTTTCAGTGAGAAATCTACGCATTTCCACCGACATAGACTCTTTTAGTTGCTCTATCACCATCAGCTCTTTCAACCCGTCATAGTTCTCCGTAAATTTTCCCAGTGTACACCACTTCACTAGGTAGTCTTCAATACGGGCTGCGAACTGTGAGAAAGTCTCTCCAGCCTCCTTCCTAGAACCTCGAAATTTTTTCCGGTAAGCCTCTGAATGAAGTTCGTACCTCACCAAGAGAGCTTTTTTCAATGCCTGATAGTCATCTTGCTCTCCGGCCGGAAGTTTATTAAAAACTTCGTAGGCGGCTCCTCTTAGGCCCTGGGAAAGTTTCAAGTTCCACTTCCGTTCTTCAAGTCTAAACCCTGTTGCAAAGCGTTCGAAGCGGTCTAAAAAGGCGTCCATGGTATCGTTCCTTTCTGAAAAAGGTTCCAAGGGAATGTTCATGGCATTGGGTGGCGCAGGTTGCGAAGTAGGCACACCATCTGAGCGGGGTGAGTACCCTCCATCACAGTTGGAAGCCGCTGCACTTTTGCCAGCTCTATCTGATTGGTCTGTCCCTGGATTTCCAGTTGCTTCATCTTAAGTGCATGCTCTGCTGCGGCTTTCTCTTTACGCTCCGCTGCTTCTGCTGCTTCTTTCCGCTCCGCTGCTTCTGCTGCGGCTTTCCGCTCCGCTGCTTCTGCTGCGGCTTTCCGCTCCGCTGCTTCTGCTGCAGCTTTCTCTGTCCGCTCCGCTGCTTCTGCTGCAGCCTTCTCCATTGTAAGTTTCTGCATTTCCATCTCTCTTTCATGGAGTTTATCAGTCTCCTCACTTACATATTTCATCAGGTCTTTTCCACTTAACCCGAATTTACGCCCTGCCTCCATTAAACTAGTTCTAATTTTTGCGGCATCTGCCATGATATGCAGTACGGGTTCGCAAAGGAAAAAATTGGCAGTGACCTCCAAACAAATTTATTAGACTCGCACAAGTAATTATCTCTTTAAAACCAGCTGGGTTTAAATTAGTAATCAAGTTCAAATAGTTCTTAAAAATCACTCACTCAGCGTATTCTGAAAAATTATATAACAGATTATCTCGAAGTTTTCTATGAAAAACTTACTAAATATTTATGATAAAAATTTTCCCAGCAGTTACAGAAAAAGAAAAAAAAAATCAGTTCCCTACAGTATACTCTGTTCTCAAAAAGTGTTTACTCTGTCCGTTTGATACTTAATTTAAAAAGTATCACTCGTGCTTTAGAGATATAAATTATCCCCCCTATGAAATAGACAAATTATAGTGAAAGTCAGTCTAGAAGGTAATCCCTCAAAATGCCAACAAATTTTGCAATTATCGCAACAGTATAGCAGGGATGAAAATGTGATTTATCACTCTTCTAAGTCCGGGTTCACTAATCCCAAGACGAGTCCACAATTGTCGTGTGGTTAGTACTGGGGCAACTACGACAGTAGTTTTTGCCAGGAATAGTCTATGAGATATTAGATATAAGGTCTCTAGAAATTGGCTCTTTAAGAAAGAATAAAGACCTATTCGAGATAGGGACAAGAAGACAGGAATGCGAATGCATTCCACTGGACAGTGTTTTCTAATTAATTATGGAAAGAGTTCTGTTTCCCCACGACCTTAGCTTCTGCCCTTAGATCCCGTACAGAAAAAGCCCCCAACCTCATCTGAGTAGAGAAATGTTCCTATATGTGAATATGTAACACCGACAGCACGAGTGATACATTAACAAATTAGATAATGATCAAACGATCGTTGGGTTTATTAATGAAATATCCACACATATAGGGTTAGTAATGGTTAGAACGTGATGATGGTGAAAGACGATTCACACAAAACACACAGATGAGATAATAAAATTGCAGTTAATTAAGTAATAGTTAATTAAGAATGAACTGGTGTAAAGTGAAATGATGATGTGATATGATACGTGTTACCAAAATGGTGAGTAATCTACACAGTCCATGTGTCTCTAAATGCTTCGCATTGATATGATGATTCACGTGTAGGCATACAATGTCCCAAGTTGTTATACGTTATGTCGAGTGGGGTATCTCTAAGTCGAGGACGTTTTGATGAATACTGTTGTCGTACGGAGAACTCTGACGAGATATCTATGTATATTCCTTCACTGTTTGAGTATATCTCTGTAGTGTGGATCAACAGTTAATAGTTGTCATATGAACAAAAGGTCTGTTGTCTAATCTCCCGAGGGTAATGGCCAGACTGGATATCTTCACGAAAAGTTAGTGATATGTAGACTCATAATCTTTGCGTATGTAGTCGTGATTCATAAAATATACTTTAGAGTCTGCTTCATAGAATGCGCTTAAGAGGGTGTTGCACTTGGTATAAATATGCGTGTCCTCTTTTGAGCTCTTTTGCTTGACTTCAGATAATAATGATCGTTCGAGTGATTTGAATTTATGATGACTCTGTATTGAACTTGTGATAACGATGTATTGAACTTGTGAGCCAGCAGTATATGGGTGACGAAAAATGCTGCGTCAACCTTCTGACTTGCGGGTTGAGACAATATTCCTTTTTAATTGAGGAATGAAAGATGTCCTATGGCGAATTCTGCTAGCCAAATGTCCGTTTTTGATAATTTATTTCTGGTTAGACGTCAGACACGTTGCGTGTAGACTCAGACTTCTGATGAACTTCTTTTCCCTTCGCAAAATCCTTTAAGAACACAATTCATCACAGAACTGAATTATATCCACTCTGAATAAACACGTGTATTAGGCTAGGCGTTTTTGGGTTTAATCTCTTCCTCACAATGTAAAAACTGGACACCTTCCTCTAGCAAGCTACGCAGTAGATTATATTTCTGGAAGTCCAATGTGTGTTTCTGGGATCCGACATCTAGCTCCGCCCATACCAACCAATTCTTAATAGCCCCACTGGTCACTCATTCACAGGATCGCTCTTGTCCCCTGTCAGTCCAAACGTGGGTGTGGGTTGACAAACAGGTATGGAGATAATTGGCGGGCTAATGCAAAAGTGCTGTCAAATTGCTGTCACCTTACTCTCTGATTGTTTATTGTTCACCTGGCCAAGCTGGGTGTCCAATGTGGTAACCCAACGTTTGTCTGAACAGTGGCCGACCAAAGATAACACCATTACAGCATGAGACGTTTTCACCTGGCCAATCTGGGCGTCCAATGTGGTGTCACAGAAATTACAGCATGCCCAGATGTCTGATTGGGATGACCAGATGTGTTTTCACCAGATTTATCACGATGCAATGTGGGCTTCAAACGATAATGTCAGGTATGGGGACTCAATCAAAGGACTTTATTTCCCCCGATGAAAGAACAAATGTGGTTCTCAAGATATCAGTCGCGAGTAATAACAACGATGAAATAGCAAATATGGGATAGCAAATGTTGGATGAAAGAGCAAATGTCGGAGAAAATACAATATGAAAGATGTAGGAAAAGATAGAGCAATAAGGCCTTTGCGCTCGTTTATCACAATAGCGCCTCCTCAAGTGTGATGTCAATCATACTCAGGAAAGCTTAGCCTTCTTGCTCGGGATTCATTAATCCTTTTCCTCATCTTCGTTTTTCTCTCCTGTTTCCACCATTTCCTCTACTAGTCTGTGCTCTCCTTCCTGCCTTTTAGGATGCCGGCTTAAAAAATCCGCTCCTACGTTATCTTTCTCTTGGATATAGTCCACTTGGAAAGTGTAAGGTTGTAGAACAAGCGGCCATCTCATCAGTCTAGCATTCAAATTCTTTGAATTGGCGAGGAAGGTCATAGGTTGTGATCACTCTGGATCGTAACTTTCCTTCCGTACAGGTATTCTTGAAATTTTTGAATTCCCCAGACGAGGACAAACATTTCCTTTTCGATTGTGGAATAGTTTTGCTCTGCTCCGTTTCACTTCCGACTCGCGTATGCGCCCGGAAATAGATTTGGTGGGCTTCTGTCTTCTGGCTGTAGTAATGTAGCCCCGATTCCAATGTTACTGGCATCTGTGCGCAAGATGAATTTTCTAGTTAAATCCGGGAGCCGTAAATAGGTTTTGTGGGGAGTTTTTTCTTTTAAGAGTGCATATGCATTGTTACACATTCTGCTGACCATGTGACTTTATCTGGGTTTTCCTTTCTTGGTTAGCGATGTAAGCGGCGCACAGAGGCTATTAAAATCCTTTATATATCTCTGGTAGAATCCACAGCAGGGATAAAAAATGACCGGACATCCCTTTTTGTGGACGGTCTCAGTGCATTTACTCACTTCTCAACATTTTGAGTCTCGGGGAAACATGGTCCCATGAGATATAGTTGTGTCCTAGGAACTCTAGCTGTTCACAAACCCAATTTGACATTTGGTTGAGCGGGCGGTTAGTCCCGCTTCTCTGTGAGTCTGTTTAAACATCAAGGATAGCGCTGATATATGTTCTTCAAACGATTCAGTAGCTACTAGGATATCATCCATAAAAATTGCTGATGGCAGGATGATTCAGAGGATCCAATAACTTTCGCATCATCCCTGTGAAGACACTAGGAGCGTTTGTTTAGTCCAAATGGCATCACATTAAACTCGAAGTGTTCATCTGGAGTACTGAAGGCTAACAGGTTTCCTCACCTCAGCTTTTTTACCGGTATTTTGATAGTACCCTTTACTGAGATCGATCTTTGAAAAATAGCGAGCCCTGCTCAGCTTAGTAAATAGCTGGTTCCGGTCCGGTAACGGTTTCTGGCTGGAACTGTGTTAATGCATTCAGCTGTCGGTAGTCGATGCACAGGCGGTGTTCTCCACTGGGTTTGCGTAACAGCACACCACTCCCGCACTGTAAAGGGACTCTGACTTCAAAATTATGCCTTCCTTCCTAAGTGAGTAATCAATTTCTTTGCTTTAATGCCGTCGCCTTGGCATACGGAATCGGATAGGTTCTCATTAGGACGGGCGTAGGATCCGTGACTTCCATGTCAAACTCCATCAGGTTTTGTCCGGCCCGGTTTTGTCTGTCAGAGATCGGCGTGGTTTTCCATCAATCTCCTCACTTTTTCTTGCTGGGCTTCCGTTATAAGGTGGAGCTTATTTTCCCATCTAAATGTGATTCCTCCTGTATCACCGGGTACTTTACGGATGAAATGGCTCTTCTTCCATTTGCATAGCAATGGCCATAGTCATGAGGTGCGCTGGTTTGGCAGGGGCTCGCTCGTAACTTCTTAAGCAGATTTAAGTGATACATTTTTCTGCTTTCCGTTCATGGCGATTTTATAGTTGGTGCGAGAAATCTTTTCCACCACTTTGTAGGGTCCCCTCCAGCAAATCTGCAATTTATTACTGCTACTTGGGCAGAAGAAGTAAGCACCTTCTTCCCTACTACTGCTAGTTCTCGGGGTCTTTCGCATTGCGATTGTAGTATTTGGCAATGTTTTTCCGCCTAGCCTCCCGTACTTTTCACTGTGGCTAATTCCCAGCCAGTCCCCCCCCCCCCCAACCGTACCCTAACCAACCCCCCCTCAGAGTCAACCTGTGACCCCCCCACCCACTACCAAAACCCCCCCCCCCCCCCCCCCCTTTTAATTCCGGTAATGACCCCTAAAAGGTCTCCTCTTAGAATCCACCCCCCCCCCCACCCAACCCAACCCCCCTTGATTACCCCCACCCAGTGTCATTGATTGCCTGGCCCCCTACTACCCCTTTGCCATTGTAGTCCCCACCCCCCCCCCCCTGGGGGACCAAACACTCCAACAAAAGTCCTCTAACCACTTCAACCGCTCCCCTTACATATCCGCCCCACCACACCTTAACCACCTCACACCCCCGAGATCCCACACCCCCCACCCCCCCCCACCCTATCTTACCCCCCAACAACATACCCCCACCCCATAATTCCTCAAACCCGGGGAACAATGGTATGCATCCCCACCCCAAATTGTTACCCCCCCCCCCCCCCCCCACCTGGCCTCACCCCCTATCACCCCCCCCACCCCCCCCCTTAGCCGTTCAAGCAATCCACCCCAATCCCCCCCCCAAAAATAAACACAACCCCTGTTAAAGTAATCACTTCTCCCAGCCCCCCATCCCCACCCTGCCGTATACAAAAAAAATAGTAAATCTATATATCCCCAACCCCACCGCCCCCACCACTTCAATATATCCCCCCAACCATCCCCCCACGTCTCCCCAACACCACCACCTAACACCCTGAAACCCGCCACTTTACACGTTAATTGCTCTAATTGCCCCAATTTTACCCCCCACCACCCCCACCCCCCCACCAAAAAATACTCTGACCCCCCCCACCCCCTCATCCAATCACCCCAAACCCCTATCCCCCCCCCCCCCACCCCCCTAGTACCCCCCCCACCACCCCCCAACACCCCCATCCCATTCCAACCCATTTTGTCCAACCCCACCCTAACAACCATTACCCCCCATAACATTCTCCCATTACTCAACACCCCACCCCCCCCCCCCAACCCCCCCTTTCCCCCAAACACACCCCCATGACCACACTACCCCCCACCCCACCCAACCAGACCTATCTTATGAGGCGAGCACCACCCCACCACCCAGCTAAGACCATCGTTTAACACATTCAATACTCCTGTACTGTTCTCTGTCGGCAACCAAATAACTAAGGATCTTAGTAATACAGCAGTGTACATTTATCACAGTAGAAGAGCTCACCGCAGTTCTCGTGAAATGTACACAGAGCACACATAGCCACACACACACACCACCTACATCAACACACATACACAGAGGCTACACACATCAACATGGTGATTTTCAAAAACACACCCATAACACATGGTCCTTCCTCTCTCACGCGCAGCACAACACGTTAATTAAGACTAAGAGATGCGACTTATTGCTATATTAGATTAATATGAATGAGCAATATGGAATGAAATTTGAGCAGAAGATCAAGAGAAATTGATTAGCTGATTTTATTTTATCTTCTCGTTATATATTTTTTTGCGGGTAAGGAGTTCCTGACAGTTGCTTAATTCCATAGAAAGCCATTGGATTGGGGGGATTTAAATGTTGCGTGAGAATTCTATCCACGGCCCCCTTGTAAGACTTGTGTGATAATATAAGATGGCGCCGCGAGAGTTAGTTGTCTTGGTATGTAGTATTGGGATTAGAGTAGAGGATAAGCGGGTGCGAGTATAGGTTTTGAAGCGGCAGAGTTAATAAGTAAGCACTGATTACATTACGTTGTTCTTGAAACGATCAATAGTCAGCCGGTGATCCCTGAAAGAGCAATAATAGAGGCAGGCGAATCTGTTCCTGGAGTCATTGGGCACAACCAAGTAAGTATTATAAAATAAAAGGAATGGAAATTAGCAGCTAAGAGAGCAAACAAAAGGGAAATAAGTCCCAGTGTCCAGTATATGGTAAGAATAGAGTGCCCCATTCTCCAAGCACTTAGGATAGAAGAGAAAAGTGTTAGCAGGAAGCTACTAAAGTGATATGTAAAGAATAATGAGACTTCATTCCATCTCGCGAATGGAGCAAGTTTAGAGTCAGGATGTAAATTGATTTGGTAAGTAAAAGAGAATTAAAAGATTTGAGCCATGATTGGGTTGAGTATGTCAACAGATAATGTATATGTTTGATAGCAAAATGGGGGCTCAATATATATAGTGTTCTAAATATAAGAAGCAAAAGTTTTGCCTCGATAGAATTGGGTCAAATTAGAAGATAAGGGGGAAAAGCGCAGCAAGTGCGTATCCATCAAGGAGTAGAAGGAGTCAGAATGGGGGTTGCTATGTGGTGCAACCTAGTAAGCGATGCAAAGAGGAGAGGAAATTGTAGTGAAGGGTGCGGGCGGGTGAAAGAGACCGTACCACCGAAAGTTATGCACGTGCCCCGCACAGACTAAGCCAAAGAGACCCCCCTACCCCCTCGTAGAGGACCTCCATGCGCAATAAAGACGACCTATCCAGAGAACCCGTGCAACCCACCCCACAGCAGACAAAAACAAGCAAAAGACCCTTGGTGTGGTCAAGAGCGGTACAGTATGGTATTTATCCCCGCCTTCTCGCTAGCCAGACCTCCCCCCCTGAATAGATTAAATCTGTGTATAATTAAACAGATAATATATATTAGAGGGTTTGTGCCACCAGTTGCTGAGATCCAATGTTTCAAGAAAATAGTGGAATAAGTTAACGCCGACATCTGTAAATCAAGCATTCCCGTGGGTTAGAGTTTCGTAGTCGGCTTCCCCCAGCTCCTTGGGAGATATTACCCCCGTCCCGTTTCCTCGAATTCGCAAAAATGGAAAGACAGCAATAACCTACCAGAGATCAGAAGAAAAAGGAAGAGGAACAAGAGAAAGTGCGAGTACCAGCTCTTCAACATCTTTCCAAAGTAGATCCATACACGTGGGGGACTAAAAAAAAAAAGAAGAACATGTGCCGACTCATGACAACAGTAGCAGTATGTATTGTGGAATACAGATGCAGTTACCCCAGTGGACAGAAAGACCCACCCAAAGATTAAGAATAAGAGAAGTAATAATGATACAACCCAGCGAAATAGCAATCATGTCACGAACAACTATTAAGAGAAGACACGACAACGATTACAGATCCCACACTGAAAAAAAAGAAAAAGACAAAAAAAATGCTGGAACATCCATACAAAGAAAAAAGGAAAAAGGGCGAAAGTAAGAAAAAAGAAGGACCAAAGAAGTCATCAAAGAGCAAAAAAATAGGAAGACAAAGAGCCAAAGCCCTGAAAAACCGTTTACAGATAAAAGAAGAAAATGAAGTCCTGATGTCATAGTTATTCGCAATACCACGAAGAAGCAGGGCGCCCCTGTAAGCCGATAAAGAGCGGTCATTGTTGATCGATGACGGGAGCGATTAAAACGTTTCCTGTCCTCTGCCACCTGTCCGAAGAGATGAGGCAATTTGGCGTAGCATGCCCTGAGGCACACAAGATGCAGATGAAGCCTCTGCCGTCTTTGCCACCTAGCAAAGAGCCGCTGTGAATCCAGTAGCAAATTACAATAAACTTTCAGCATAAATTTGTAAGGCAAAAAGAAAAAAAAGAAAGAAGTGAAAAAAAAAGAATTTTTTGGTAATAGCAACAGAGAAAAGTATAAAAAAACTTGTTTTTTGAAGAAGAGAGAAGAGAGAGAAGGAATAGAAAAGGATAAGAGCAAAAGACAAGTGAGTGGGATGCCTTAGGGATAAGGAAGGAAAGGCAAAAAAGTTTTCTCTCGAGAAGCAGAAGGTTCCTGAAAATACGAGCAGAGGAGGTAGAGGCCTTATAAAGAGAAAAAGCAACTCAATAAAAAGAATGGAAGAGAGTATCCAAATAAGAGCAATTACTAATGAAACCTGTATCTATCTCACGAAATGCTGCATGCCTTATTAAATAGGTAAAATATATAAAATGAAAGATTAGCATTTAAATCGACATATCGTGTAAAGGATAGACTGAAGGAGGCGGGGGGCTCTACAACACTGTGAAAGGGATAGGAAGGAGTAGCAAAGTAGCACGCATCACTGAGTTCTGAGTTGCTGTTCGCGATCTCGCTCTGAACGTTAAAAGAAATAGGAGAATACATATGATTGATTGAGCATAAACTAGAGCGATAACAAGAAAGGAAGCCAGAGAATCGATAGTGGAATCATAATGTTAAGCGAGGCCAAAAAAGTAGCAATTCTTTCCATCGCCGATGATGGCTAGTGTAAGATATGGATTTATGGGAAAGAAGACTGTTGAGAAGAATGCTCAGCCTTGATTCCATTACTTCTCTAGTTAAGTATCTCTATCTAATCTGGAACTTGATCTCTCTACAAATACTTGTTAGTGGACACACATGTTAGAAGTGATAATGTTAAATGGGGGGGTGGGACAGGGGATAATAACGAATTTGAGAAGAGGGGGGGGGGATAGGGGATAGGGGGGGCAGGGGGAAGGGATTTACTGGGATACGGGAAACTGTCTGGATAAGGGGCATTAGCATGTGACTTCAGGCGCGTATAAAGGAAAATATATGGAAGAGATAGACAGAAAGGAAGAGATGAACGCGGGAAAAGTACGATGGGGACAATTATAGGAGATATGGAAATAAGGCGAAAATATTTTCTGGAACTGTAGATTTAAACGGACGAGAGAAGTCTGGAGAATTATATTAGAATCGGAAATTTATTGGGCACGTGTAAAGGAAATATAATTGAAAGCATTGGGATGATGGAAAGGCAACAGGTACAAATTTGGTGAAACAATATAAACTATGGAAGATATGTAAAGAAGGAGGAAGAAAGGAAAAAATTACAGTCGAGTATTAGAGGGAACGAAGAGGAGGACAGAGGAAAATTATTGCGAGGTGCGGAGAAATGTTGAGGAAGGAAAATACGAGGGTTGAAAGAGGAGGAAAGAGAGGGGTATGAATAGTGGGTCATTGAAGCACAGGGAGGAGAAGATTAAGGGAGACAGTGATCGTTCACAGCAATCTTCTTTGGAAGGGGGCCGGTATAGACTATAGACATAGGGGAGAAAGTAGATAAAAGGGGAATAAGAGGAAAAAAGAGCAAAAAAGAGGGATACGATACAGTTCGAAAGAAGTGAGGGGAATAAAAGGCCGAGATTGCTACGAATGGGCCACCAAAGTGCGTAACAGTTAAGAGGAGAAAAACATAGGAAAAGGATAACTGTTTAGGGTAGTTAAAGTTGGAGTTTTTTTTAAAGTTTTGAGTGATGGATGACGTTTGCGGGAGAATTGTGTAGTAGTACAGGTATATGATGATGATTCGAATGTAGGTCTTGAGTAGATGAGTTGAATAGAGGGTTTAGTTTTGTTACAGGGGGGTAAAGACAGGAGAATATCGAGTGGAAGGAAAGTTAAGGGTTGAAAAAGTAGAATGATGTGTGGGGGGGTTAAATAAAGAAAAGAAAGTTGAATGTTAGGATAGTTGGAATGTTTATTTAGGATAGTTTGGGGGTATGTAGGATTTGGTGAATTGGAAAAGGATTAGGTTGGATTGAGAGGTATGAGGAGGATTGAGAGATTAGATTTAGTGATTATGAGTTGAGTGATTGAAGATAAGAGGAATTTAGGATGAGGATAAAGAAGATTTTGGATAAATGATGATTGATTGGGATTAAGAAAAGGATTTTGAAGATTGCAATATAATCTGGTATTGGATAGTGAAAAAAATTATATATAATGTTTTTTTGAGTTTTGGTAACATATATTTTTCAAATATTGGTAAAAATATGGGAATTGGGAGTTTAAAAAATAAAAAAAAACAGTTCTAATCTTTGCGGCAATCTGACACATGATATGCAGTAACGGTAGCAATGGAAAAAATTGACAGTGACCGCCAAAAAAATCTTTTTAGACTCGCAGAGGAAAAAAAGTCTGTCTTTAGACAACCAAGCTGGGTTTAAAGAAGTAATCAAGTTCAAATAGTTCTTAAAAATCACTCACTCAGCGTATTCGGAAAAAATTATATAACAGATTTCTCGAGAGTTTTCTATGAAAAACTTACTAAATATTTATGATAAGAAATTTTTCCACAGTTACACAGAAAAAGAAAAAAAAAATCAGTTTCCCTACAGTAATACAACATGTTCTCAAATTGAAAGAAAAAGAAATAACTTCTGTCAACAAAGTTTGATACTTTTTGGAAAAGAAAAGTATCAAAATCGAAAGCTTTAGAAGGATGATATATTATCCCCCTATGAAATAGACAAAACTTGATAAGAGATAACAGAAAGTCAGCTAGAAGGTAATCCCCCCCCCTCAACCTAGAAAGTAAAGCGTGGGGGGTCAAACAAATTTTGAACAATTATCGCAGGCGGGGAAAGCAGGGATGAAAATGTGATTTATCACGCATCTTCTAAGTCCGGCGTTCATACTTTGAATCCCAAGACGAAATCCAAAACCTTGTCGTGAAAAATAAAAGTACTGAGGGGGAACTACGACAGTATTTTTTTGCCAGAATAGTCCACCCTATGAGATATTAGATAAAGGTCTCTAGAACTGTGGCTAAAAAAACTTTAAGAAAGAATTGAAAGAGACCTCGTTCGAGATAAGGGGTACATAGAAGATGCAGCGAATGCGTAAAAAATGCAATTCCACTGGGACAGTGTTTTTTCTAATTAAGTATGGAAAGAGTTCTGTGATCCCCACGACCTTAGCTTCAAGCCCCTATGAATCCCGTCATGAAAAAGCCCCCAACCTGGGTCTTGAGTGATTAGAGGGGTGGGGGGCGCTATATGAATGATCTATGATAACACTTGACAGCACGAGTGAGATACATTAACAATTAGGAGGGATGATCAATACGATCGTTGGTTTATTATGAAATATCCACACAGTACTTGAAAGGGTAGTTATATGCCAACTAGAATCGTGATGAAGGTTAGAAAAGACGATGGGACACAAAACACACAGGATGAGAGAATAGAAATTGGCAGTTGAACGTACAGTAATAGTTAATTGTGAGAATTGACTGGTGTAAAAGTGAAATCTATTGATGTGATAGTGACCACGTTGTTTGATACATCAAAAAAAAAGTGAATTGACGAATATATCTACACAGTCCATGAATGAATCTCTGAAGATGCTTCGGCATTGGATATGATGATTCAACAGTGTAGGCATACAATTCCCACAGTTGTTATAAGCGTATGAACTTCCGAAGTGGGGTATGCTCTAAGTCGAGACGGTTTTTGACTGAATTCTTTTGAAATATTCGAACGGGGGAAAGACTCTTTTGACAGATATCTACTGTGATATTCCCCTTCATCTGGGACTTTGAGGATATATCTCTGGTAGTGTTGGAATCAACAGTTAGATATTGGATTGTCATGGTGAACAAGAAGGCTGTTGTCTAATCTCGCCGAGGGTAAAGTGCGCCAGACTGGATATCTTCACGAAAAGTTAGTGGGGGGAGTATGATAGACTCAATAGAAACATTGCGTAAATGTAGTCGGTATTCATAGAAATAAGCTTTTTGACTTTATCTTTTAGAAGAAAAAGCTTCATAGAACTTTGAGCGCCTTAATCTTAGGCTGTTGCCACTTGAATAAAATTTAGAAATATGGCGTGTCCTCTTTTGAGCTCCGTTTTGCTTGACCTTCAGATAATAATGATCGTTTTCGGATAAAAATTGAAATTTATGATGACTCTGTTAAGTGAAGAACTGTAACTTGTTTGATAAACGAAAAATGTTATTGAACTTGGTGACACCAGCAGTATATTGTTACGCAAACTCAATGGCGTGCGGTCAATCACAAGCTGCACTATGGCGGGTGAGATCAAAAGCTGCGACTTTTTAATCTGAGCGAATGAAAGATGTCCTGAAGAATTGGGAGAATTTCCTTTGAGACATAAGCCAAAAATTGTCCTGTTAAGATGACTGTATAAATCTTTGAAAAAAGCGAGCGCACTTTGAATCTGGAATTGAGACGGGTCAAGAGCGGGCAATACGGAGACATTCTATGATAGTGCGTAGCAAAAATTGCAGGAGCAGAATGTATGATCTTGACTACTTGGAATAGAAAAGCGAGGGGGGGGGGGACTATTCGTTGAGACCCACGTGCGAGCATTCTCTGGGTTATAGACCGTTTACATAGAGAGGATCATCACAGCTTCTCCCTCTTCATCTACAGTAATCTACGGTGTGAAGTCACAACAAATCACATTGCAGGAGCATCTAGAAGGAGTACACATGTAGACAACTTGTATGAACACACACAGGTACTTTGTATAGGTCATATTTCTAAACTCTAACCACAGTGATGCACGAATCTAGCATCCCAGACCCAACCCGTACTGTAGTGGACGTCTCCCGCGCGCACTAATTCGATGTTCATTCTTCTCGAGCACAGATTGAGGAGGGATAGGAGATCTGGCACTCACCATTAGTGTAGTAGCGAGGGTGGAGAGTGGTGGGGGGGGGGGGGGGTGGTGGGGGGGGGGTGTGGGGGGGGGGGGGCTGGCACTGCTACGCAGTAGTAGGTGTAAGGTTATGATCTCTTCATGTGAAGTGCATCTATCGGCGAGATTGTCTGGATGTTGAGTCTGGATTGCTCACATAACTACTGCCGCGCACAGTGGCCTTCTACTGCTCACACACAATCTTCTTTCCATCAGCCATACCACTCGGAGTTCGACTCATTGGTTTTGGGGAGAAGGTATTGGGGAGAGGGATGAATTATGGAGTGAAATGTGGGAGTGGATCACACGGTGGTACACGTCTAGTGCTCATCTGTCCCCACTTAGAGTTTACAAGTTAGTCTTCCAATAAAAGATGACAGCTGGGGGGGGGGGGGTGGTGGGTGATGGGGGGTGTGGTTGGAGGGGGATGGGTGGGTTGGTGGGAGGCGAGGGCGCACGAGGGGGGGGTAGGGGGGGAGGTTGGGGGGCCATTACAGCATGAGACGTTTTCACCTGGCCAATCTGGGCGTCCAATGTGGTGTCACAGAAATTACAGCATGCCCAGATGTCTGATTGGGATGACCAGATGTGTTTTCACCAGATTTATCACGATGCAATGTGGGCTTCAAACGATAATGTCAGGTATGGGGACTCAATCAAAGGACTTTATTTCCCCCGATGAAAGAACAAATGTGGTTCTCAAGATATCAGTCGCGAGTAATAACAACGATGAAATAGCAAATATGGATAGCAAATGTTGGATGAAAGAGCAAATGTCGGAGAAAATACAATACGAAAGATGTAGGAAAAGATAGAGCAATAAGGCCTTTGCGCTCGTTTATTACTGTCACGTAGACATTTATGATCTATAAATTGCCTATATCTTCTTCTTTTTCTTTCACTCGTATCCTCTATTTTTATTATCCCTCTTTACCTTTTTCCTGTATTTTTCGCATCCATTCGTTTGCGAGAAATAATATTTTTCCCATTCTCACTTTCGCTAGTTTCGTTTCTCATTTAGAAACGCATTTCATTGCTGATTGAACTGAGAACGCAGTTATGACGTAACGTGTCATCCCTATCCGAGACGCAGAGTGTTAGAATGCATTCCGTCAGACAGGGGAGCAGACAGCTGTCTACAGTTTCGGCTAAGTTTCTGGGCCTAAATTGTGGAAATTCACTCCGTCAGACATGATGAGGAGACATTTGTCTGGTAGTTTGCAGCTGACATGTAGTTTCCAAGGTAGATTCTCAGTGTCAGGTGATATGAAACACGCTCCACGTAGTTTAAGGTGCCAGAGTGTCAGATTCTCAGTGCTAGTGAATATCTGACCTAGTGGTTTCTTGGACGGAGGTGTCAAGACGCAAGGTGTAATTCTGTTTGGAGGTGACGGAATATCATATAAATTAAACGTTTTACCTCTTTGTAAATAGATGTGAAGTTTGTTTAAAGTGTTAAATCGCTTATTTCATTTTGCTAGTTAGATTTGTGCAGAGAGTTATATTTATAAGTCGGTTATATTCTCTAGCTGATGAGTTACAGTGGAAAGCGGAATAAATTATACTTCTAGCTTAAACTCAGTCGGCTAATAAAGGAGTTTAATTTTACTGCTAAAATAATCAGACGAGAATATACTTTCTAAACTTACTTATAAATGCTAGAAGCCTCATGAGTGTTGACGGAATACGCACGTATTCCTAATTCATGAGGATAGATGATTTTTATATAACTTATTCCAAGGGAAGTGTTAAACTATAAGACAAGCTAAGCTTGCAGTTTAAAGTATCAGTTATATTGAGTACATATATGTAAATTATTCATATGTGTTTTTTTCCTTTATTCAGTGAATACTGGGGTGACCCAATCTTTGCCAGCGTTCTAGTACGTGAACATTATCTGTGAAGAATTTAAGCACTTTCATTACATGAACTATAACAGTTAAATGAAGTAAAAGGCCTATCACGCCAGATTTAATTCTTCCAGAATAACATTTAAGTACAGTTCAGCCCGTTGTGGCAAGCAAAATATCAGTAACATTCCGACAGAGTTTTGACTAGTAGCGTGGTGACCAAATATAGTCATATACTGAGATAAGGCACCCGACCTGACATTCCACATTTCTAGAAAACCTAAGCTAGTGACACTGTGCTCTGTTAACTTTCGTGCCTGGACAAATTTTATGTGACTTAAACAGACATCCGAAAATAAGAACACCCAAGGAATCGTTCCCTGAGACAGAGAATTCAGTACGTCTTTTTTGGAACTGGGGGTTTCTTGGTCAAGACTGCATTTACGGGTCTGTGTGAAGGTCCTAGAAAAGATTATGTTCCCAGAGGCAGCGATCAAGGCTGTAAGTATAAATGTGCGCACGTGGCCACGGCTGAATGAATAGAGTGAACGCAGGTCTGAGTGTTATTTTACCGTTATATTTTGGCACCTATTTGCTGTCATAACTTTCTTCATGCAAGTTAGTTTTGCTAACAATATTTTCCCTTAAACTATATTATAGTATCAGGTCTGTTCATACCTTAAACGGGGAAAACTCTTAGACTCAATCATATGTATCTGGGACTCTTTGTGCTATCATCTTTCTCCTAACGGGACTGTGGGCTAACCATCGAGGGAAGATCATAACTGTGGGTCTATCAGATCTTGTAGCATTCCTTGAGTTGTTTATGACTTTGTGTATATGTTTTTTATTTGATGAAATTTTACATGTTGTGACGTAAGTTTACTATGATAAATAAACTTAACAATAAATTAATCAGCGTGTTGGTCAGCTCGTTCTAAATATTCATATAATCTTTGTTATAGTTTTCCCACGTCTGTACGTCTAACTGTCGTCGTGTATGTGCGTGCACGTGAGTGGATAGATATATATTAATATATATATATATATATATATATATATATATATATATATATATATATATATATATATATATATGTCTAGACTGTCTGACTCCTCGAAAGCTGTCGTAGAAGATAGGTGAGAGAGAGAAGATTTCTCGATCTCAGAGACAGCCTCTTGATCCCATTCTACCACCTCACTCGTGGAAATCTATTGCTATTACTACTTCTCACTGTGACTACCACTTATTCTAATCTATTCAGAAGGGACCAACCCAGTCTTAATTCTCCTATCAAAAATCTACGACAAATGGGGTCTCGTCTATCCGGATTTTGAACTTTGAATAAGAAAACGAGACGACAAATGGTGGCTCGTTTTTCCGGGAATTGAACTGTAGTCTTGAGCAAATACGGATATCTGCTCGTTTGCAGGATTATTTTCTTTATTCTGATATAGAGTAAGAGTGTGATGTTTTGAGAGAGTTGTATCTCTTGAAAATAAACTATCCCCTAGACATATCGATCTGTTTTATGGGCGTGCTGACCACAAGGCTAATAAATTGTTTTTCCACAGCATTAATGAGCATTATACATTTGGTTTACAGGTTGATTTAGTCGGAATATATGTTAATTACGGATTTTGTAATACTAAACGCTGGTAAAGTTTTGTGAGTGTATAACATTCACAAGGGTTCTGAAGCAGGAAGGTGTTTGAACTAAGTTAAGGAGTGAGTTTCGGACTATTTGTCCAGATTAATTGCCTCCCTTACCCGAACTGTCTTCAGGGGTGAATTTATAGTGGATTATAAATTAAGGGATTTTTTTTCTCCTTAAATTTTTGCAATAATTATTTTGTTTCCACTGTAGCAACTTATTTTTCAGTGAGTAATCTTAACTACCATTTATTTGGCGTAGTCGTCTATATTAGGTGCTTTATAGCCATACCAACGGGCTGATCACCCGTTTGCCAGTCACTTCGATTACGGAAACAACAGCAAATGGGTTGATTTGCCGTTGCCCTAAAGACGCCATTAGGCGTGATGGGAAATAATGGCAAAGAAAACCTATCTGCTGTTGCCCTAAGACGCCACTAGGCGTAATGGCCACTGACTGCTTTGACGGTCGGTGGCTAAGGACGGAAGAAGAAGAAGAAGAAGATAGCCTATTAATAGCAGCGATAGTTAGATAATAATTTTTTGGAGGAGGTATCCCAGGTTATAAGTATATCCTCTGTTTGATTTTTGGTATTTTCTCGCAAGTGGTAGGAACCAGCGTATCTTTTTCTTCTTGTTTTCTCGACTTAGTCTCAGCCACTGACTTATTATGGCAGAAAAGGCGAAGCTTAGACAGCTCCTCAGGGACGAAGCGAGACAAGAGGGTTTGGACGGAGACGAAGCGAAAGCTTTTGTCATGGACGAACTTGAGAGATATGACGCGGAGAAGAAAGAAGAAGAACTAAGGAGGAAAGAAGAAGCAGCGGAGAGGAAAGAAGCGGAAGACCGTCTATTAGAGCAGAGGAAGATGGATGAGGAAATGGAAATTCGCAGGGCGAACGAAAGAGAGAAGGAGAGACAGCATGAGAAGGAGAGGGAACAGAGGCAGCACGAGTTGGCGCTTAAAACTCTAGAGTTCCAAAGTCGTGGTGCTGCCTCTACCTCCAGCAATGGAGAGTCTTCTCCTCATTCTTCCTTAACTGATCCTTCTAATACTCAATCTACTCACCTCACTGCTATGTCTTTCGCTCTAGAATCTTTCCCTTGTCCTAACGAGAAGATTGACACGTATCAAGAAAAATTTGAGAAAATTGCAACTCTGTACGGTTTAGAGAGGTCGCGTTGGAATATGAAGCTTTCTCAGGCGCTGAAAAGCAATGCGTATGATGTTTACGCCTAACTGGAAAGCAGCCAACAAGACAACTATGACGTGTTGAAGAAAGCTTTGCTTGAGCTATTTGAAATGAATGCTCGCAAATTTTTGCAACTCTTTCGCAACAGCAGGAAGGAGAGCTCTGAAACTTTTCTGCAGTTCTCATCTCGTTTAAAGGGATACTTGACAAAGTGCCTTGAGCTTTCACAGCTCCCCTCTACCTATGAAGGTCTTGAGGAATTTGTTCTAACCGAATAAATAAAGAACACGTTGTCTGCTGATACCCGGAGATTTCTAGCTGAGCAGGGGACAGTCTAATCAACCCGACCGCCCTTCATAGCACCGCAGCCAGAAAGGACAAGGTGGCAAAGGAAGAACTCCTGCGCACGGGACAGATGATCAGAGTGAGCACACCGAGCCTAAACGCATCGGGTGCTTACTAACAGTCTCGCAAGGCGGAATTATTGACAGTGATTCCCAACCTGTTAGGGATACACCCTCAACGCGAGGTACTGTTACATTGAACGGTTCTCAAACTTTTTGTTTATTTGACACGGGGCTTTCCTATGATTGCATTGTTGCCAGAAACCTGGTTAAACCCGGTCAAGAGACAGGAGAGACCGTCCAACTTTGTGGAGTTTCTAAGAGTGATGCACCTACAGCGCTTCCCATAGCATTGGGGGAGATACACTCTGAGTTTGTCAGAGGAGTGATCAAAGCGGATGTTATGGATGATCCCATCTACCCAGTCATACTTGGCGGGAGACTATTGGGAAACCGGAAGAGCCGATGGTGGCAGCAGTAACTACAAGAGGGCATACCATGAAGAAACGGGAGCCTGCGCCTAATTTGTTACCTATGGAACTTAAAGAAGCACAATACAAGGACCCTACTTTGGCACCCTGCTTTAGGAAACTGCCCATGGCTAAGGAACCCACACAGCACGGGGACATTTTTTCTAAGTATGGCGTACTTTATCGCAGAACGGGCAAGCCTGACCAAGGTTACAATCAGCTCCTAGTACCGAAAAAGTACAGAAGCCAAATCCTAGAAATGGGGCACTCTCTTCCCTTCAGCGGACATATGGGACAGAACGCCACAAACCAACGGATAACCACTCATTATTGGTGGCCAGGAGTAAATACTGATATTATCAGGTATGTCAAATCCTGTGCCCAGTGCCAACGTGTGCCACCCAAGCAACTGGCACCCCCAGTCTCTTTGGGTGAAATGCCAATAGTGGGAACACCATTCGAACGGGTTGTGATCGATATTTTATGGCCTTTCGAAAAAACTAAAAGAAGGAACAGGTATATCCTCACCTTAGTCGATACATGCACTATGTGGGCAGAAGATATACCGCTAACATGCGCAGATGCCAAGCATGTCGCAGAAGCCCTCGTGCAGATTTTCACTCGGTTGGGATTCCCTCATGTCCCTCACCAAACTGTTGATGATAACGGAAAAACCACGCACAAAGCACGCTAACCGATACAGGAAAGTCGCGAAAGAAAGAGAACTGGAAGCAGGAGAGAAAGTTTTGGTGTTACTCCCTACCGGAAACAACCAACTGAGGATCGGATGGCAAGGGCCGTTTACCGTCCTGAAAAAGATTTCTAAGGCTAACTACCAGATCTCTATTCAAGGAAAGGAAAAGGTTTTCCACTTAAATCTGCTAAAGAAATTCGTGGAAACACCAGTGCCAACCTCCGACCATCTCCTGACGATCGCCAAAGCTGACGAAGATGACGATAGTGGCAGGGAAATTCCACTGCGCACACACGAAATCTTTCAAAAATGTCAGAAGCAGCGACGCTCTTTCAAGCGCGCATGGGAGACATTCCAGAGAAAGGAAACTTTGGGAGGAGACGTGAGTAGTAATTGGACAGAGATGGAGGGGGGAGATGAGAGGGAAGAGGACAGACACCCGGAAGCTACGGATATATGAAATTTATTTCCATAACGTAGACATGGAGTGATTCCATATCTTAAAGGGAGGACGTTCTGTCACGTAGACATTTATGAGCTATAAATTGCCTATATCTTCTTCTTTTTCTTTCACCCGTATCCTCTATTTTGATTATCCCTCTTTACCTTTTTCCTGTATTTTTCGCATCCATTCGTTTGCGAGAAATAATATTTTTCCCATTCTCACTTTCGCTAGTTTCGTTTCTCATTTAGAAACGCATTTCATTGCTGATTGAACTGAGAACGCAGTTATGACGTAACGTGTCAGCCCTATCCGAGACGCAGAGTGTTAGAATGCATTCCGTCAGACAGGGAGCAGACAGCTGTCTACAGTTTCGGCTACGTTTCTGGGCCTAAAGTGTGGAAATTCACTCCGTCAGACATGATGAGGAGACATTTGTCTGGTAGTTTGCAGCTGACATGTAGTTTCCAAGGTATATTCTCAGTGTCAGGTGATATGAAACTCACGCTCCACGGCCAGAGTTGGCGTAAGGTGCGAGAAAGCAGAGTGTCAGTTATGGTTCTCAGGATGAGTTTCTTGAGGAAGGTGCAGAAACTACCCCTGCAGTGCAGACTGGTGGTCTACATTTGTATCTGACACGTAGCGCTTCGGCCGTTTCTTAGACGGAGGTGTCAGAGACGCAAGGTGGCAGTTACGGCATGCGTTTGGGTGTTAAACGTTTTGCGAAATTAAACGTTTACCTCTTTGTCTGGAAATAGATATTAACGAGAGTTTGAAACTTTCTTTTCATTCTCCAACTTGCAGTAGACAGAACCACTCGTGCTAGTGAATGAAGCTTGTATAGCGAAGTCATTAGTTTCTCGTCAAATTTTGCCGAGCTTCTAAATACCTATCTAGTGAATTATCCTAGTGGTTGTGAAACTGTAATTCTGTTTGGAGGTGAAATATCATATATTATTCTAGTATTTTGTGAAGTGTTTAAAGTGTTAAATCGCTTATTTCATTTTGCTAGTTAGATTTGTGCAGAGAGTTATATTTATAAGTCGGTTATATTCTCTAGCTGATGAGTTACAGTGGAAAGCGGAATAAATTATACTTCTAGCTTAAACTCAGTCGGCTAATAAAGGAATTTAATTTTACTGCTAAAATAATCAGACGAGAATATACTTTCTAAACTAACTTATAAATGCTAGAAGCCTTATGAGTGTTGACGGAATACGCACGTATTCCTAATTCATGAGGATAGATGATTTTTATATAACTTATTCCACGGGAAGTGTTAAACTATAAGACAAGCTAAGCTTGCAGTTTAAAGTATCAGTTATATTGAGTACATATATGTAAATTATTTATATGTGTTTTTTTTCCTTTATTCAGTGAATACTGGGGTGACCCAATTTTTACCAGCGTTCTAGTACGTGAACATTATCTGTGAAGAACTTAAGCACTTTCATTACATGAACCGTAACAGTTAAATGAAGTAAAAGGCCTATCACGCCAGATTTAATTCTTCCAGAATAACATTTAGCCACGGCTGAATGAATAGAGTGAACGCATGTCTGAGTGTTATTTTACCGTTATATTTTGGCACCTATTTGCTGTCATAACTTTCTTCATGCAAGTTAGTTTTGCTAACAATATTTTCCCTTAAACTATATTATAGTATCAAGTCTGTTCATACCTTAAACGGGGAAAACTCTTAGACTCAACCATATGTATCTGGGACTCTTTGTGCTATCATCTTTCTCCTAACGGGACTGTGGGCTAACCATCGAGGGAAGATCATAACTGTGGGTCTATCAGTTCTTGTAGCATTCCTTGAGTTGTTTATGACTTTGTGTATATGTTTTTTATTTGATGAAATTTTACATGTTGTGACGTAAGTTTACTATGATAAATAAACTTAACAATAAATTAATCAGCGTGTTGGTCAGCTCGTTCTAAATATTCATATAATCTTTGTTATAGTTTTCCCACGTCTGTACGTCTAACTGTCGTCGTGTATGTGCGTGCACGTGAGTGGATAGATATATATTAATATATATATATATATATATATATATATATATACATATATGTCTAGACTGTCTGACTCCTCGAAAGCTGTCGTAGAAGATAGGTGAGAGAGAGAAGATTTCTCGATCTCAGAGACAGCCTCTTGATCACATTCTACAACCTCACTCGTGGAAATCTATTGCTATTACTACTTCTCACTGTGACTACCACTTATTCTAATCTATTCAGAAGGGACCAACCCAGTCTTAATTCTCCTATCAAAAATCTACGACAATCACAAACAGCCTTTTTTAGCCTAAACAACACCTGGAAATCTTCTCAATACAGCACAAGCACAAAATTAAGATTATATCAGAGCTGTGTGCTTTCTGTGCTTCTCTATGGTGCGAAATGCTGAAGAGATACAGAGAAGGAAATGTCGAAATTGTCCTCTTTTCACACAACATGCCTAAGAAAAATTCACCGAATCTTTTGGCCGAATACCATCACGAACCAAGATCTGCTTACTCGGAGCAAGCAAGAGGACATGCACACCATCATAGCTGGCAGACGCTGGAGCTGGGT
Source organism: Oreohelix idahoensis (assembly GCA_024509875.1). Classification (NCBI taxonomy): domain Eukaryota; kingdom Metazoa; phylum Mollusca; class Gastropoda; order Stylommatophora; family Oreohelicidae; genus Oreohelix; species Oreohelix idahoensis. Next base: position 221,996 of record JAMPIV010005417.1, on the reverse strand, counting down.
TGGTCATGTCCTCAGAAGAGACCCCGATGCCATCACAAGAACAGCTATGCTTTGGACCCCTGAAAAAAAAACGAAAGAGAGGCCGAAAAAAAAACAACTTGGCGGAGGACTGTGGAGGCTGAGATGCAAAGAATGAACCAGAGTTGGGGCACTGTACGAAGGATGGCCACCGACCGAGCAAAGTGGAATCAATTTGTTGTTGCCCTACAAGAGGCCACTAGGCGTGATGGTCACTGTCTGCTTTGACAGTCGGGAGCTAATGATCAAAGAAGTAGAAGAAGAAGCTGGAAATCAAATCAATATTCTTTATTGTGAAGGTAGTTTACTGTAGGTGTCCGTATTTACCTTTCTCTCTCCGTAATTGTATGAGTTACCCAAAAATCTCGTGCAGCTCATGATCTAGGTCACTTTGACCTTTGCTTCCACAACATTTCGGTACAAGTAGTTGCGACTTTTACCTTTAATACTTAAAGGTGCTATTTTCTTCAGATGATGAAACTTCAATACATCTGTAGTTGTTTCTTGGTTTTCTTCCTTTAATAAAAAACAATTCTATCTGGGGACTGAAATAAAGTCGAGATTGTACTTACATGTGTTACCACTTTACATAGTCTTTCTTCCTAGTACAGAAATAAAGCGACCGCGTACATTCTGTTGTGAAAAACGATATCATTAAACTTTACACACAATATGCTTCTTTCTGAAAGACTTCTAGAATTTCAACTTAGAACATATCTTTGTGGTTCTACGAAAATGAGACAGCTCAAACATGGCTTCTCAACAACTCACAAGTACAAATCACAACCTTCCCCGAGGCCGTCTACATGGAACTGCTGTCTTTAAAATGTTAACTTTTCGTTAGCTCGACGGTGTTGTGAGCTCTTGTCACCGTCAATGATTGTGATTGATCCTACTAAAAATGTGTGACCTTATCTCATTGGCACGTATAATGCTGGGGCAACACGCCTCACTGTCATGCTGAAATGATATAAGAAAAGGTAATTAAAGTAGATTTGGATTAAATCTAACGTTAGATTAGGCGACTAGCTGTACTAACGAGATGAACACCAGTCCAGAAAATTAGTGTTATGGGTGAAGAGCTGATGTTCTTTGTAATTATGCGATTTATTAGTTAGACATCGTCATAATTAATATATATGCTACAACGGTTAGCTAGACGAGAATAACTGATGTAAGGGTAATAGTTTAGCATGAGTAGGGGAACGATTTGTTCACGTATCATTCAATCTGAATGATCCGGAGCGAGAGAAAATTAGTGTTATGGGTGAAGAGCTGATGTTCTTTGTAATTATGCGATTTATTAGTTAGACATCGTCATAATTAATATATATGCTACAACGGTTAGCTAGACGAGAATAACTGATGTAAGGGTAATAGTTTAGCATGAGTAGGGGAACGATTTGTTCACGTATCATTCAATCTGAATGATCCGGAGCGAGAGAAAATTTTTTATTACTTGTGGGTCGTCCTAGAAGTTAGTTTAATTAGTGTTAATGACTGAAATTGTTAAGCGTAGAAGTATATTATTAATCATAGATGTTATTTTAAATTGATGTTTCAATTTTCTTTAAAAAAAATTAATTTATGAATAATAATAATCATTTTTCAAGAAATCAAAATAAAAATATCGAGATGTAGCTTACTAATGGAACTTCCACTTTTGCTACCGACAAAGTGAAAGATTAGACTCTTTATGTGAAGAGTTAAGGTTGTTAAATTGTTAATTGATCCGGTTAACGAATTTATTTAAAAGAAGTGTTTAAAATGGTTATGTAATAATAATTTTTTTAAAAGGGGGAAAGAAAAAAACGGTATAAATAAAAATTCAGAATGTATGCAGGACATACATTCTCATCAATAACTGGTGGGTGGATGTGGCAGTGAACTACCACCTCGGAATTTAAGGGTCCGCGATATGACATCATAGAGCGATATTCGACTATTAACCTCTACGACAAAAGACCAGGTAAAGGCATTCGCGTTTTGCCTTTAATTGATTGGTGGCTAGTAGGCGCGCTATATGAAACAATACGTAATATTGTTCGTTTTGGCGTTGCCTGGGAACGGGAGCTTAAAAAGAGAAAAAAAAAACTTTTGTACTAAAACCTCAAAACGATGGCTGCAATCCTTTCACTTCCATAATGGGTTACAATAAACCCACTTACTTAACGCAGACAACGGGGAATTTAGTATGCAGGGTCATATTAGAAGGAAACATTGGTGCTAACTGGGCATCGGTGCTTGCTTACAATCATTATTCCGTAAATTGAAGAATTGATTTTACCTTCTCTTCGCTCGTTACAGATCTGGTAATAAAACCAGAGAATTTTTACATGTGAGTAAACGCATATTTAATTACAGTAGGTAATTGAGATAAGATTATAAGTTGATTTGAGCTACACCTACGAAATGAACCTAATTCGACGACTGAATCAAATAGTACTAATAAGTTTTCTTTTAAAAGAATATTGGTAAGACAGAGACTCAGTATGCACCTTACGACGTTATAAATGCACCGGGATCATATAGCGACGTTTTGAGTCATGTTGTTTGACAAAGATGACTGACTACTGCCACTAAGATGTTGAATCATCTTATCGTGTTGACTCCTGAGATTATTACTGCAAAAAAAAAAAAATCAAAATCCATCAGAAATAAAACAACAGTAGTAAAATAAAAGAAGAACCTGAGCATTGAGTTGAGATGAATCTTTACGTTGAAATAGAGTCTTGCTCCATTAAGACTTTTGTTGAAATTCCTGCACTCAGACTTTAATATACCTACAGCACACTGCTGAGTTTTCTTGTTGACTTTATTGAGTTGTCGCCAAAAGGGTTAGAATAGAACCTTTTAACTAAGTTTCACTCAAACAAAACGTGAGTACTACGACACGCCAACTTCTGTCTGACACTCTTACAACCGGCCCCAGAATCGTGATTCTACTGACCTGGGAACGTAGACGCATAGTCTATAGTCCGTTCGGAAATTCGTGCCCACACATTGAACGTTGTAACTTTGCAACCCCTTGACGGATGTTATTGAAATTTGCTACGTGCCCTACTGATATCAATGCAGTTATTAATATATTTTTTGCCCTTACAAAACACATGTCATGTTCGAATTTTCTTCTTTAAGTTATATAAAAAACTCTTACCGTTGTCTGGGTTAATTTTTATTAGTTCTACAGGAAAGTTACAAGATTCGTTCACAAATTGCGCACTTATTTTTTGTTGCAGCACAGCACAGGCGATGAAATGTGCTATTCAATATTTTTTTTTTGTTTGAATTAGTGTAGTGAGTACATGTCCGCACGAGTGCGCACATATTGTACACAGTCGCGAGTAATTATTTCAGCGGCGTATGCTAATTGCAATGAGTTGGCTGCAACGAAACAAAGAGACACCAGCGTATAATATATTAATAAACTAAACTGCATAATTATGAAAAGCGCAATGAATCTGAAATGCAAATTTATCACTTTGCAGAAGGTAACTTTTATATTGTACAGGCATGTTCGCAGAGAGGCTAAGATGGGTTGTTTATACCACGACATCCAAGAACCAGGTAGGAGAACACGAAAGGCCCTGGGTGTGGATAGAAGAATACAAAGAGAAACTGCTTTGATTTTGAAGATGTTTAATGCCAATCAACTTGATACTCTCCGCATGCTGAAAAGCCGGCTGCAAGCAGAGTGCGATATTAACGTCTCAAATCAACTCTATGGCAACTTGTCAGAAGTGTCGGCTTCACTTTTAGACAAACGTCTGGCGGAAGGAATTTTTTAATGTGAAAAATCACATCTGGTTGCAGCTCGAAGCAAATACCTTAGGCAGATTCGTGAGAGAAGGCAAGACGGCTATGATATAGTGTATTTGGACGAATATTGGGTTAATGCTCATCATACGAACGAGAAAGAATGGCAATCTGTTGACGGAGACCATAGAAGGAAAATTCCCAGCAGCAAAGGTCAACGCATTATATTAGCACATGCTGGCAGCAGACAGAATGGGCTTGTCCGTGATGCAGAGCTTATTTTTCAGTCAAAGTCTGTAGATGGTAGGGACTACCACAGTGAAATGAATGGGCAAATTTTTCGAGATTGGATAGTGAATACACTCCTCCCGACTTTAGATAGGCCGTCTTGCCTGGTGATGGATAATGCGTCCTGTCATAATGTTCTAGCGCAGGAGGATAAAACTCCCACTTCGGCAAGCACGAAAGACGAAATCAGGAGGTGGCTTGTGAATGAAAATATCTTTGCTGACAACAGCTATTTAAAACCAGAGTTGTTGCAGCTTGTGAGACAGAGGAATAAGACAAAAGTGTATCTGATTGATAAAATCATACAAGAGCAGGGTCATATTTCTCTTTGACTCCCACCTTACCATTCTCACCTTAACCCAATAGAGCTGGTTTGGGCTAGAATTAAAGGGCAAGTGGCCGCCCAGAACACCACTTTTAAAATGAGCGATGTTAAAGACATGACTCGTGAGGCCCTTTCACAAATAGACACATAGTACTGGGCTAAATGTGAAGAACACGTGTTCCAGGAAGAAGAAGATTACTGGCAGCGAGATGGCTTGCAGTTTATCCAACCAATAACTGTTGTTAACTTATTGGAGTCGTCCGATTCGGAATGAGGCACGTCGATCGCATTCCTTCGTTTGAGATAAACTAATTTCATATGCCAATTGTAGCCTCGCTTTTACTGGGGTGTGAACCGCTGACTAAAGGATGTTGATGGTGTCGTAGTGACAACGGTCCAACACGGGCGATGCTATTTGGACTTGACAATAATAACGCGAATGTTTCTTTCTTGGAACGTGAAGGAAGGACTTCAATAACAAGCAGGCACGTCAACGAGTGCCAATGTGTATAGGGACGAACTCGTTAGGTTTACTGACATCATAATTTATTTAGGACGAAATACGTTGACAACAACAGGTTACAGTACTTCAACATGGATTCCATAGTAAACGTACATGTAGCATATATATAGGCATGGTACAGGCATCATACTGACTTCCTCACATAAGATCAGGGTTTGACCTTGCGTCAATGTCATGACCGTTAGGACTATTCAACCATAAAGATCTTGGAATAAATATATTGATTCTGTCCTACAATTCTGGTCGGGTACTTTAGTAGCTTGGTACCCCTGACATGGCAGATCCATACATGCTTGCATATAATATAAACAACGAAGGTTATGTCCTAGTGCTTGGCTAACCTCTCTTCGTCGCCGTGACTCGTGCGACGGCAATCCACATAATATTACAATCCAATAAACCGTGAAGGATGAAGCCTTGAATCCTTCATAATATTAAAATGCTTTTCAGTGAAAGTCCCCGTTGATCCATTATAACACCCCTTTGCAGAAAAGGTGCTAGCTAGATGCCAACGAAGGATGGTGACACGAAAGTTCAAGTAAACAAATCACTTCTTACCAAAACTGGTTCGGACTTACGTGTAGTGTAAGCCGACAATGGCTTCTACCAAGAAGTCATTGTACCAGAAGAATACCTAACCCAACACCCTGGGTATATATAGGAATATAGGCAACAGACTCAATGTCTGGCTTGAGATGCTGGCTTTCATTTTTAACCTCTGACGTCATCTGCCTTGCTTGGACACAAGCGCGCACGAATTCACCTACACCAAATTGTGCATATTCGTGCGTGACAGAAGACATTTATAAAAAACAAACATCAACATAAGTTGGTGTGTACTCACTCAACCGAAGTAGACCCTGATGACTACCCGTGGCTTTCTGTGGGCACGAAATTCCGAACGGACAATAGGCATCCGTCGTACAGGAGGCGTCTGCCGAACTCGTGAAAGTAGCTGCTATATTAAAGAATAAACAAACGAACGACCCCGCGGCTACATAAGCTCAAGGTAGAAGCTGATTCACCCGTGTGTTACCGGGGCCCGAAAGGGGAGCAAAGAATAGTAACACTCCCTACCACGCATGTCGTAAAAAGCGACTAAGGAGGGTATGGGCATGGGGCTGTTTACCCCATCCCGTAAAGACTTCGCACAGTGGGCTGATCACCTGCTTGCCAACCAATCTGATTACGGAAACAATGATAGATTGTTTGGTCTGTATTTGTCCCACAAAGACGCCACTAGGCGTGGTGGAAACAGCGATAGATTGATCAATTTGTTGTTGCCCTAAGACGCCACTAGGCGTACTGGCCACCTACTGCTTTGTCGGTTGGTGGCTAAGGATGGAAGAAGAAGAAGAAGAAGAAGCTGATTAACTTTAACGTGATGGCTTATTGAAGTATTTATATGTTCGTTAGAGAAATTATTTTATAAAAGAGGTGCTTTATCTGCACAGAAACCAGGGCTTTATATAGCCGGAGACATGTATTGAATACGTATTCTTTTTAGAGAAATTTATCGTCGTTGTGGCTATTTTAAAGTAGACAATTAGCTGAGGCCGGAAATTTGAACGCCTGCAGTGTGTTGTCTCTCCACACTGGTTCTTAGTGAAGTCTTGAGTGTTTCTTCTCTCTTTAGGAGTCGAATGGCTGGTTGTGAGCACGTTCCTTGAGTTGCAGGAGTAACTACCTCATTTGTCGCCGCTTTGAGTGCCCTCTTAACCCGTCTGTTATAGGTGGTCGCTATAGCTTAGTACTAGTAACTAGTACCAGGAAATGAGAGAATATAGAAAATCGTATCTCCCTTAAGTTTTATGTCTCCTGATGTAAGCATCATGAGACCTAAGCTTTCCTCCACCATTTCATCTTCCTCTGAATTTGAACCGATGTCCATGAGCATAAAATGTCAATGCCAATAAATCATAATTACATACAAATACATCAAGATGAAATAGAGCATTGACATCTCAAATATACATTATTGTATCATCATCCTCTTTCTGCTCCATATGGAGCATGGGGCTACCTCTGCCATTGGTTCCTTGTGAAGAAACCCTAACAAAGCAGTAACTAGCTCTTCCACTGTTGGTTTATGTGGCAACTTTTTTATATGACGAAGTTGCCAGCCCTATACTCAACTTTATAGACATAAGCATGTTTTTAAAACAAGAAAAGTACATGTTACAACTCATCCTATTTGAGACGCGGTAACGCAGTTGTTAATGCACTGGCTTTCTAGCTCAGTGGTCAATGGTTCGATCCCCAGTTGAAGTGGGATTTTTTAGACCACAAACGGGTCTGGGGTCGACCCAGCCTCTTGAATTGGGTACCAGAGCAACTCTGGGAAGATTACGGCGGCCGGCGTGATGCTTACCACACCATCCCTAGTGTTCCGGTGGTCAAGAAAATATGGGCCTAACACCTTATTGCCACTATTCCTCAATGGGCATGTAAACGGAATCCTTTACCTTACAACTTATCCTTTCATATGAATGGGTGATTATACAGGCTTGTGCACATAATATCCGATAGAATGTCCGGCAGCTGTGTAAGATGCAGTCGTTTCCCCGCGAGCTACTGAGAATTGTTATGTTACAAATTCTAGCTTCTAACACAGGGGCACATTTAGAGGGGTTGGAATTATAAAAGCTGTTAAAGAATTATGGTACATGTTTAAATATTACAGAGTGTATTCTGGCTAAAATCGCTTCCTACAAAACCTTCTATCCCCTAATCTTGGTGTCTGATAAGCAATGGAATCTCAGTGTTTTGATTTCAAACCTCAGGTATTTTAAAGTTAAAATTTGCGATACTCGACCTCGCTAGTTTCTTTTGGGAGGAACATAATCACAATTTAGATTAGTCTATTTTCTAATTTTAAGCCAACCGCAAGGTAGAGCGTCGTATTTTAATAAATTTTCCACCTACAAAGCATGATAATTATTGGCATGGCCGTATAAGTTAGTGCAACTAATAGTTACCCTTACCGGAAAAAATTATATCATTCGGCCTGCCCTAATTTTTTAAGGTTTTTGTTATCATGATCGATGATCGACATAAGGATGGGCTATTTGTACAAATCATACCTGCAAATTAAACACTCGTTTTCCTTTAGATCACTGTCTTCAACCAAGCTGACCAGAAACAAATATGCAAAAGTGGTGTCCAGATACTCAATTCGTGATAACAATACCCACTAGGCTAATTTTTGCGGTTATCTTAACAAGCACTCCACACTTGGTTCTAAGCGACCAGGCATGTATTATCCTTTGTTTATTGTCCCCCGCCTGTACGAATCAGTAACTGTATGGTTCACTTCTGGTTAAGCAGGTCAAATATGGAATGGTTTTGAGGAGGGCTCTTCCTAGGAAAGATAATTACCGGCAGATGAATGCGTAAGACCTGCAAATTGTCATCTTTCCACACAATCTGTCTAAAGAAAATTCTCGGAATCTTTTAGCCGAATACTATCACCAACCAAGAACTGCTTATTTGGAGGAACTAGGAGGACATGCACACGCTAATAGCTGGTAGACCCTGGAGTTGGACTGCCCACGTTCTCAGATGAGACCCCAATGTCATCACAAGAACAGCAATGCTATTGACTCCTGAAGGAAAGCGAAAGAGGGGCCGACCAACAGTAACTTAGAGGAGGACTGTGGAGGCCGAGATGTAAAGAATGAACCAGAGCTGGCTCACTGTACGAAGGATGGCCACAGACGGATCAGAGTGGAAACAGTTTGTTGCTGCCCTACAAGACGCCACCAGGCGTGATGATCACTGACTGTTTTGACAATCGGTGGCTAAGGATCGAGGAACAGATGACGAAGGCATAACAGGAAACTAATACACGGATGAAAATAAAAAACATTGATCGAGTTTGTGACGTTCTGTCTGTTTTGTCACAAGGAGATACCACCATTCAAGTCCTGTATGTCTTCTATTGTTTCTATTTTTACATGCTTTACTTTAGCTTGCAACGTATGTCACTCTCGTTTTTCCTTCAAATCTTGCATACGATTTTTTCAATCACTTCCAGATGAGCAATAGCTCAGAAACTTGGCATAGTTGTGTATTCCCCATGACAATACAACAATCAGTCGTAAAAATAATAAAATGAATAAATTAAAATTAATATTATTATTATTTTTTTTTTTTTTGTATTGTATCATCACTGAAATGGATGATAACTGCAAATAATCTATATGTATTCTTTCCAAGAAGATTGTCTCTCTTGAGAGAAATGTTGAAACTTCTCACACCCCCCCCCCCCCCCCCCCCCCCGATCCCTGCCTTCCACACACACAGACATACACACAACTGACAAATACATTTAAAAAATTTAATTTACACCTCTTATCAAAATTTAACAAAAAACATAAAACAAAAAAAAAAAAAAACATTTACTTTCCGTATAATATACTGAATAATGAAATCCACCTCCTGTTTTCTGAACTCGTTTATCGCAAAATGATAATGTTATTAGCGGATCGATTACATTTGACTTATATTTAAAAAAAAAAAAAAACACTGAAAAGAAGAAAATAAAAAAAAATTTAAAAAGAATATTTTAAACACAAGCTTTTAATGCACTAAAAAGCCACAAATAATGTTTCAGTGAGTTTATAGCTTGCAATCAAAAAATGTAACATCAAATTGAGAAAAAGCCTGGGGCGCTTAAGCGTTTATCATATATTGTTTACTTAAGTGTGTAATGAAGTATAAAGCAGAAGTTAATTTCATGTAGAATCAGCGTCTCAGGCTTTTTGTCAATTTGATGTTACATTTTTTTACTGCAAGCTATAAACTCCTTGAAAACTTATTTGTGGTTTTTTAGGCCATTAAATGCCTGTGTTTAAAATATTTTTAAAAATATTTTTTACTATGTTGTTCACGCTAGCAGATTGCCCTTTCGTCATCACCTTTATTGCACTCTCTATTTCCGATTCGAGAAGTCATATACTTTGGATATTTAAAACGTAGAATTCGTGTGCTGAAAAATGTAATATTGATAAATTCTTGAACTACGAAATTAATAACTTTGACAAAAATCAGTGTAAAAAAGAGAAAGACAAGATTTACATAGAAATATGCATACTAAGAATTATGACAATATATATGAACCAAGTGATGCATTCTCCCCACCCCAACTGTGACGAATTATTCGTACATTACATTTTTGTGTGACCTTACTCTTTTCTGTGCAATTCCTTCTGTTTGTTTCTTCAACCGCCCCTCATGTTTATGCAATAACACATATTGTGCACACGTTCCCTTGTAGATGAACAGTCGTTATTGGAGATAAGGTGTGAGGCACTATTATGACTCATTTCATAACACCGTTTTTGGTCGCCCCCAAACTTGGTTTGTTGGGCTGATTTCCTAATTATTAATCTTTGTTACGACAACACAGGAAGGACGTCACGATTGTATGGGTATTTTTCCGAGCGGACGTGGTTTTGTGGGCTATGACGGTTCTGACGATCTAGTCACCGTGTCTCCATTGTGAGAATGCTGTGTATTCTGTGCTCCTGGGTATGTACTTGAAGTACTGGTTTTATATGTGTATTTCAGCTAAGTAGTCTAAGTGTTAGAGCCTAGTCTGATCATATTTCATAAGGACGTGTCAGTGCTGATTGGAGTGGAATGGTTGAGTATGTTAATATTAAATATTTCAGCATGATGACGGACATTGTTCCTAGTCTACAAGACGTTAGACTTACTTATAGACAGGCTGATGAGAGCTTATGTCTTGTACATTTGATGCATTTTAAAAGGAGCCAGTCATTGTAATTAAATTCTACATTTGTGAAACGTTCACCAGGCATTATTCAGTTTTATACTGTTTCAACTGTCAAGTACGTTTCTTAGAACTCTGCTGAATGGACTGTAGTTCAATAACCCTAGACGCCATGGACATCAGAGTCCAGTATCTCCTTCTACTCTGAAAAGGACCCACTACATTTGGGGAGCCAAGCCGGTCGTTTCATTTTGGGAAAGTCAAGCCGTTGATTTGCAACTATTTGGAGCCTTAAACCGGCAGTATTAGGACATTTATCCTTATTACAAGCCAACTAGCCTCAAAAGTTGTACTTCGATCAAGTTTTTCAAAATGGCGTACCTGTCATCTGCTAACATGTCCAGAGTATGAAAGGCCGGGAAAACAGTTCTTCATTACGCAAGTTCCAAAAGTTTGCAAGTTATCAAGTTTATCACAGCTGCATCATTAGACGCAAGTTTGCATCTATTTTCTGCCAAAGATGGCGAATTTTTCTGACTTCGAGCAATAGAGTGGATGTTGGATCGAGTCAGCTGCTTTCTGTTTCTAGGCCTAGTGAGAGGCATTGATTCCTGTTCGCATCAGTGCTGCTAGGAACAGCCGTGGAACTAGGAGGATTTTGGGCCAGGCATAAGATAAGTCACGTTTATCAGACTCATACATATTGTGACATACAGTATCTTAATTGCCGCCAATTTTTCAGCTTTATGTTTTATGTATTCAATGTCATGTTGTATCTAGTCTGTGGGTGGTAGGCGGGACTTATGCTTCCATTTATACCGTTTCGACTGGTCGATAGAATCATAAGCGTGTCCGTAGGGTTTGGTAGGTGATTGTTTCACATAGCGGGGCCGGTATTTCATCGCTGCGTGAATCTGCTGCTACTGAAATAATCATAGCCTATGTGCGTTAGCAGTGATGTCTCGTTAACTGTTATTTTGTAATTGTACTCCAGTTTTGTAAAATTTTCCTCAGTTTTGCTCAATTTTTGTTTGTAAAATCGTTTTCTTACCTTGCTATCTCTGATTTCATACATGTTATTCATGTTGTAAGAAAAAAATCGTCATGTCTTTTGCTATTTGTTTATAGGGCCATATTTTAATATTGTTCAATTTATGTCATTTCTGCCTTAGTTTTCCACATTTGTATTTGCTTCTTTTCGGCTCTGATTGCTGTAACTTTGTCTACTGTTTGTAACATCCATTTTGCTCCATTACTTAACATTCTGCATCTTACTATTATAAATTCATCAAGTGATTGAAATTTGAAGTGATGTTATAGGTATTTAAATATTATTCAGAAAGCAATAATAATATATATATATATATATATATTTACCTTATCTGTTGCTATTGAGAAAGCACATTAAGAGTAAACATGGCAACCTTGAAAGATATAGTAAAGGTTGGAAAAGATTGTGGTCTGAAGGGACCTGCCTTGCAAGAATATATTGACAAGGAAATCAAAAGACAAGAAGAGAAAGAGAGAAGACAGGAGGAAATGGAAAATAGAAGAAGACAGGAGGAAATGGAAAATAGAAGAAGACAGGAGGAAATGGAAAATAGAAGAAGACAGGATTAAATGGAAAATAGAAGAAGACAAGAAGAATTAGAGGAAAAAAGAAGACAAGAAGAATTATAAGAAAAAAGAAGACAAGAAGAAAGAGAAAATAGACGGGAAGAATCAGAAAAAGAAAGGAGAGCTCAGGAGTTAGCTCTTGAACAGGACAAAGTAGCCTATGCTCAGGCTGAGCTAAAACATGCTCAAGAAATCAAATTGGCTGAGTTTGAACTTGATAAATTAAAAGTGCAAAAATCTCAGGTAAATTTAAGAAATATGGATGATGATATCGGTTATATCTAGAAAAGGAAGTTAGTTAATGAGGTGAGCTCATTCATGAACATATTTTTTGAAGAAGAGAGTGTCAATGAAAATAAACCTATTGCTACTAATACTATTTTGCAGATAGATTGCAATACACATGTTACTCAGATTCAGAGCCTGACATCTGAGGTTGCTCTTTTGAAAGAGAAGATTAATATGCAATACATGATTAACCAGAACATGAAAGGTTTGGATAAAAAAGTAGCAGAACTTGATTTGGCTAATCAAGAACTCCGAAACCTTCTGTGTCAACAAGAAAAAGTGACTCAGGAAAAACTGGTGAATATTGAAAAATTACTCATGGAGGAGAGGAGTAAAAATGAAAACCTGACGAAGGTGAATAAGTTGCAAAGTAAAGAAATTTCACTAAAAGACTCGGAAATTGCTAAGGCAAGGAAAAGGGTTGATGGATTAATAGATATTGTTTGAACAAAGATATATTGTTGAACATGAGATATGAAAAATCTCTGATACAGCATGCCAGCAGCACCAAGTGTGGTAAATTCAGGTTGCCACAACATGAGAAAGTAAAGGTATCTTGTCGAGGCAGGTACAACTTCCCTCGACAGCAGTCAGATACCAGTGGGTCTGGTCCCAATAATACTGCCTCTTCTAAGATTGAGTCTTGGCGACATGCTACTGGCAGTGAAAGCAGAATAACAGATAATATAACACATCTGTCTATGCTCGCAAGTAAAAATAAGGCTGATGGTGAAGCTATCCATCATCCTCTTTGTAAACTGCATGCTAACAGTTTACCTACTCTTAAGAGTGTTAACAGGGGTGTGAAAGATGACACTAGAGTTAATAATGTTACACTTGCGGATGAAAATAACGTACCTATGCAAACTTATACCGGTGCATCTGAAAAAAAATGTTTTAGGATGCCTATTAAACTGTCTTCGCAGACAGGTTTTCAACCTACAGACAAAAATAGAGAAATGTGTCATGCTCAGTCTAGCCAGTATGTTCCACCCCACCATAAAGATATGGCATACAGGAAGAATAAACTTATCCATGGGTCTCATGTGACTCGAGGTGCTTGTTCACGCACCGTGCTAGTGCGAAATCTGCCACCAGATACAACATGGCAGGCACTTGGTGCATTTTTTCAATCCACAGCCGACGTAAAGTTTGTACGTCTTGTGCCAAGCGACGGCCTCATTGATATGGAGGCACTTATTTATTTTTATTCAGTTCGGGATGCACGCATGGTTGTGGAGCATGACAACGGAGTTTTCTTTCGAAATTATTGTCTTGATGTGCAACTGCTGCATCTTTCAGCTCCACGTAGATTTTGATGCATTCTTGTGCACATTTTTCTTCTGTGATTCTATCTATTTCATGTATCTCCTTGAGAACAAGTTCAGACGTGTCTTGTTCTAATTATTCTTTTTACAGGTTTGCAGTCTGTTAGATCTAGTTAACTTCTACAGACAATTTTTACCTAATTTTTAGTGATATCACTTCAGTTCTGTCCGCGTTGCTGAGGAGGGATGCGGCAAAGAAGGTAGTGTGGTCTCATGTGTGTAATGAGTCGTTAAATGCGATTAAACTTGCCTGTTCGAAATCGCCTATATTAAGACTATCTAATATTTGTCTACCTTTCTCACTCTCAAGACAGATCAACGAACCCTGGGTTATATTTCAAACAGTGCGTTTCTACGGGTCTTATCATAACTACGCTACCCGCTAGGACACACGATGATGCTGTTTGAAACACCTTTTTGGACGAGTAGGATATCGTTTGTCTCAGATTATTGTATACACTCACAGTACACCTACATTTGAACTGTCAGCTCTACGTCACTTATATGAAAGTCCGAAAGCTAGTGATCGCACAGTTAGGGTGCGTAACGTGCCACTGAGTGCTAGTTGGCGCACACTCAGAAGAGTGTTTGATGAGGTCGCGCCGGTTAGGTTCGTGGAAGTATTGTCGTTACGCGACAATAACAAAATGGCACGGGTGACTTTTGCGAATAGTTGGGGTGCGCGTAAGGCAGTTAGGCAGAAGCATATGTCTTTGCTTTGGAACCATCTGCTAGTAGTTCAGCAATAGCTAGGGTTAGATTTCGGGTTCGTGATCAGTAAGATGTTTCGGTTAATACGAACCGAACCTGGGTTGCTCTGACCAACGCAGTTCTATTCTGATATCATATGAGAATTTTGAAAATTTGTAAAGATTGTGAGATTTCTTGAGATGCTTGTTTATGCTATGACATGTTATGAGATTGTAGAGATTATGTAATGCTTTACAATGCATAGTTATGCTGTATTATGCTATGTCGTGCTTTGTATTAATGTAGCATGATGCCATAAAGGCATACTGTAGGCAGGCACGCTGTGTGCAGATACACTGTAGGCAGACATACTGTAGGCAGGTGCGCTGTATGCAGGTATACTGTAGGCAGGTGCGCTGTGGGCAGGCATGCTGTAGGCAGGTGCGCTGTAGGCAAGCCCGCGGTAGACAGGTGCGCTGTGGGCAGGCATGCTGTAAGCAGGTGCGCTGTAGGCAGGCACACTGTAGGCAGGTGCGCTGTGGGCAGGCACACTGTAGGCAGGAATACTGTACGCAGGTGCGCTGTGGGCAGGCATGCTGTAGGCAGGTGCGCTGTAGGCAAGCACGCAGTAGACAGGTGCGCTGTGGGCAGGCATGCTGTAGACAGGTGCGCTGTAGGCAGGCACACTGTAGGCAGGTGCGCTGTGGGCAGGCACACTGTAGGCAGGTGCGCTGTGGGCAGGCATGCTGTAGGCAGGTGCGCTGTGGGCAAGCACGCGGTAGACAGGTGCGCTGTGGGCAGGCATGCTGTAGACAGGTGCGCTGTAGGCAGGCACACAGTAGGCAGTAATACTGTACGCAGGTGCGCTGTGGGCAGGCATGCTGTAGGCAGGTGCGCTGTGGGCAAGCACGCGGTAGACAGGTGCGCTGTGGGCAGGCATGCTGTAGACAGGTGCGCTGTAGGCAGGCACACTGTAGGCAGGTGCGCTGTGGGCAGGCACACTGTAGGCAGGCATACTGTAGGCAGGTACACTGTAGGCAGGTGCACTGTGGGCAGGCCTGGCGTGCATTTATCAGAGAACTATGGAATATGGTCTTGTAATATTTAAGGGTGATGTTGATACTTTACTATGCATTGTTCTGTAATTTACATGTCATGCTTTACAATATATGGCAGCCGTAAGCTGTTACCAGCAGAAACCCATACTCTACAATTGAGAGGGAGTGCCTTGCTATTGTCAGGGCGGTGTTTAAGTTGGTACGATATCTGTTGGGGGCACATTTTTTCCTCCAAACAGACCACAAACCACTGCTATTTTTGCAGTCGGCTAAATCCACCAGTGCTAAATTGTCACGCTGGGCATTATTGCTACAGCAATTTAACTTTACTATTTTACCAATTCAGGGTGTATATAACATTGTAGCAGATGTCTTGTCCAGGTTGTGAAGTTGGTTGGACATTTATAGTCTATGGGACAGGTACATCTGAAGAGAGCACTTATTACAATTTATGTAAGAACGAACGAACGAACGAACTTTATTTTCGAAGGGTAAAGAATTTGGCACGCAGGCCCGTCTAACATTCTGCCCTTCCACTCTCATTAATCTTGCATACTATATCCTTTCATTCCCACATGATGCTTTAAGCATTAATTTAAAGGCATGCAACATTATAAAGTTACCATAACAGCATTCCTTTACAGTATGCAATCATAATAAAAAACTAAGAAATGTGTTATGAGTATTAGAGTGATATTACATGATGATGTATTATGGTATACAAGGTATTTGTTATGCTGACAGAAAGGCAATATTTATGAAGGTGTACTCAATGTGTAGATATATTATATTATCTTATACCTACAGCTATATTATGAGAGATGATTGTCGATACGATGACTTTTTGTTCGATGGGTGACAATTAGTTAAATAGATTTGATGTAACATGCATTGTGTTTAGACTATTCCAGGATTAGTCAGTCGTTGTTATTTTTCACGACTGCCAGTACCTGGTGTGGATTTGTACATGTTCCTTGTATCTAGTCTAGTGAGTGAGAAGGCATGGATGACAATAGTATTGGACAACTCTGGCATTCTTTAGCTACATGAGGAGGGGCTTTCTTGGTATTTTGTTCGTCCATACTCTGAAAGGGGTTGGGCGTGACTCCTCCTGCGGAAGAAAACTTCGTTTTCTTTCTTAAGAGGGGGGGTGGGGGGTGGATTTCACAGTACGGACATTCGCAGAAAATTGTGAGTTGGCCACACTGTAGAGTGGCGACCCTGTTACTAATTTAAAACCCGTTTGGCGAGTTAGGCAAAACGGAAGTCGCTATGAAACTTCTTGGCGCAAATCATTCTTCTAGATGTCCGCCGTGCTGGTAGGACGTTGTTGGCCTTTGTCAGCAGTTTTTGCTGGGGATACATGAATGCCACTTATGTTGAGTGCTTGCAGATTGTTTCAGGTGTCCAGGATTATTGGCAGTTTACTAGAATGTGGTTATGATTTCTAGTGGTTTTTTCCTGGATTGTATTTACGTAGAATCTTGCAATTATGTACTGCTTTACTGTGAGCGATAGTCAGTGGGTGTAGCTACTGGTTAGATTATGTCGGTAACCATTTTTGCTAGTTTATTGAGCTACAGTGTTCAGCAAGTTATTTGGGCATTCTTCATTGCATTGTGTATTGCATTTCTTTTGATGCGTATTGATCGCTGTGTGTGTGTGTTATATTCATTAAAGGGCCAGTACCTTATCCAGGTGTTATGGGTTAATAATGTCAGCTATTGTGTGCTGTGGTCCTATCTGTAGACAATGAGCCATGTGTTAAATCCACAGTACTAATAGGGTTAGATCCAACAGCATCCATAGATTGTTGTTCTGACAACTATAATTTATAGGGACCAAACACACGGTGGTGCCCATATGTGAAGGGTGTATGCCGCACCAAAGTGAATATATTGTAGCCAATACATTAGTAGGTCAGTAGCAGATGTTTCATTCGTGCCAGTAGCTTTGTACTTTTGTTTCTGAAGCCTAGGACTATGTTGTGGAAGTATATACAAACTAGTAAATAACCTGTCATATTTAACGGTTTTTTAATTATTGTGTGCTCTTTCTCTTACATAACCTAAAGACGACACTATTTCTACTTTGGTCATTTCATACATTTACATTTCAAGTCACCGCCATTACATCTTTTTAGTTAAAATTATCTGGATGCATTAGATGTGAAGCCATGGGGCAACGTTTCAAAAATGATATGGAGAGAAGTAATAATGAACAAATGGAATGAAATTTGATAAATTTGGCCATACATTTAGAAGAATTAAGGTTTCATACCGCCGACGCTATTGTGGCAGTTCTTCAACCCACATATAACACAGCCCTACCAAAAAAAAAAAAATTTGGTGCCAAACATTTTAATCTTGATTGTACATAAATGAGGCCTGTTCAATCCAAATATCCCATTTACTTGTCTGTAGCAGCTCTAGTTTTTGAGATACAGACATTTTTGTATTTCATTAATACAGGGTGACCTCAAAAAAAAAAAACGGGCCCGCACGCGCACTTTTTATTACAATATTTTCTATATAAGGCTACGTAAAAAAAAAAAACTATTGCTGTCTAGTCCTTTACAAAAGAAAACTGCTTGTTTACTCTCAGTTTCAGTTTTCCAAGAATCTTCCCAGAATTGCCTTTTTTAGATTTTAAGCCACTGCATGCATGTTAGTATGCTACTTATTTTATTACACTTCTAACAGAAAATGGCATCATCTTCAAGAAGAGCATGTTTTCTTTCACCGCATTTATTTTGTTATATTTGTGGAGAGTACAGTTTCAAAGAAGAACATAGGAAGCATATTAATGTTTTTGTGAAAAAGGCATACTTTGCTTACTTTAGAGTAAAACTAGGTGACCAGGACAAGTCTTGGGCTCCTCATATTGTTTGCAAAACATGTGTTGAATACCTGCGACAGTGGACTTGTGGGATAAGAAAATGTTTAAAATTTGGAATTCCAATGGTTTGGAGAGAGCCCAAGAACCACTATGATGACTGTTATTTCTGTGTTGTGAATATTAAGGGAATTAATGGAAAAAAATCACAAAAAGTGGAAATATCCAGATTTAGATTCTGTTAGGCGACCTGTTCCACACGGAGATGACATACCAATTCCAACTTTCAGTCAGATTTCGGATTCCCTGCTAGAAGATGAGACAGCAGCGGCATGTGGAACGACAAGTGACAGTGATTTCGAAGATGATTTTTCAGATGCTCAACGCTTCGTCTAGCTTGAACTAAATGATCTAATCCGAGATCTATATCTCTCCAAGGAATCATCAAAACTTTTGGCTTCAAGATTGAAAGAAAAAAAATTACTGACTGCTGAAACAAAGGTTACATTTTATCGCAGCAGAGAGCAAGGTTTTTTCCATTCTTTTGTAAAGAAAACAACCTTGTGTTTTGTACTAATGTAGGAGGTCTTGTTAACAAAATGGGTGTAAGTTATACACCAGATGAGTGGCGACTTTTCATTGACAGCTCTAAAAGAAGTTTGAAGGGTGTTCTCTTACACAATGGTAACAAATATGGCTCAAGTCCAATTGCTCATTCTACTACAATGAAGGAGGAGTATGCTACAATAAGAACAGTTCTGGAAAAATTGAAGTATTTAGAACATAACTGGATGGTTTGTGTAGATCTTAAAATGATGAACTTCTTGCTTGGCCAGCAAATGGGATTCACCAAATATCCATGCTTAATACGTTTTTGTGATAGCAGGGCAAAAGATATGCACTGGACAAAGAAACAGTGGCCGTTGAGGGATGAATTTAAAGTTGGAGAAAAAAATATTGTCAATAAGCCTCTCATTGATCGAAAAAGAGTTCTACTACCACCATTACATTTAAAGCTTGGCTTGATGAAGCAATTTGTTAAGGCACTGAACAAAGATGGTAGCTGTTTTAATTACTTATGCAAAAAGTTTCCAGAATTGAGCATAGACAAACTTAAAGCTGGAATTTTTGATGGACCTCAAATTAGAAAGTTAATAAACGATCCAAATTTTATTGATTCCATGAACAAAACAGAGTCCACAGCCTGGTCATCATTTGTTTTAGTTGTGCAAAACTTTCTGGGTAACTTTAAAGCAGACAATTATTCTGAATTAGTTGGAAACATGCTGTCGAGTTTTTGTGAACTTGGATACAACATGAGCATAAAATTGCACTACCTCCATAACCATTTACATTTATTTCCGGAGAATCTTGGCGACTTTAGTGAGAAGCAAGGGGAAAGATTTCACCAAGATATAAAAACAATGGAAGAGAGATACCAGGGACTTTGGGATGCCCACATGATGGCAGATGACTGTTGGACCCTTAAGCGTGACTGTCCGGGCATATCACATTCCATGAAGTCCTCGAAAAGATCCTTTTTGCGTGTTGACTAAACAAGTGCTAGTGATAAGGTTTTATTACATTTTTGTTAATATATGCACAGTAATTACATATAATATGAATGCAGATTAAAGTCAAAATGCCACTGATAGCACCTAACTCTAGGATTGTACATAACAATTGCCCTACTAATATTGTCATTGTTAGCGTACAATTTAAGCTTTCTTATTTGACCACTACAAATGTTAAGGTGGGATTTACGTATGACATGTAGGAACGTAACACTCTCCTTGCTGTGTACTGTTGTAGTCCGTCCGACCTGGGCCAAGCAGCTTTGTTATGCATGAATAGCTCACCAGGCGTTGAGGCGCTGAAAAGGGTGTCATGTTGACATTCGAACATCAGACATTTCATGTATGTAAGGTACTCGAAGGTTGTGTGGTTGACAAGTGAGGTGGGTGTGTAGAGACACGAATGCGTATAGGATCTTTGAAATGTAAACAAGGCACCCACTCACTCACATGCAGTAGTCAGTAATTGTAGAAAACTGCTGGAACTTTCAACCATTTAATTACGTGACACAGTGACATCAACAGGTACAGTCAAATGGACGAGAATCAAGACACATCATGTATATTGGATATGACTGGCAAAACATCTGGTAAATAAGCTTGAACCACTCATCTATAAGGACGTTATCGACAATGGTCTGTCCTTTAATAACTGTTCATAGGTGGTAATAATTAATAACATTGAACATCATCAGTTCTGTATAGCTCGTAGGTATGATGCTAATAACGCTGGCTTGACAAGCCATTCTTTTCCTACTGTAACTCAGGGCCTCTGACTGAACGCGTCAGGTAGTCCTTAAACAAATATAGTTGCTTAATATGGAAGTCTGAGAACTTGATAATAATGTCAAGACTTCCTCTGGCTCCACCTTTCAGGTACTTCTTCTGCTCCAAAAGTTATAGGCCATAATGACGGACCTTATAATGTTTGATAAACAACTGTACATTTTTCATAAGCATGTATTATCTTTCATGCTGAAACGTACCGCCATCCTGCGGGTTTCATAACAATATATGGTTATTGTGCTTCTTTAAAGTACTTCAACGAATAGGCCTAACTGGCTACGTCGAGCACACATAATGGACTCTGGATCCCAAGAACTGTGAGCGCTACTCACAGGTTCATACTAAATGTTCTGCAAACTTTGCGTAATAATAAAGTAATTTTACCTTGGACAGAATTCCAAACACTACACAATAACACCTGTCGTCATTCCAGACGAACAGAATAACTCTGGGGAAATCACTAATATGACAAGACTATCTTTTCCCCAGATAATGCAGAGAAGACACAACGGACATCTTCGTCCGGCAGAAAACCAGCTCATCACTCTCACAGACGGAAGTCTGTTCGGTTCGCGCTAATAACTAGCGCATGCGTAGACAGAACAGATTTGAGAACAGTTAACTATCCCGTCTTAAGAAAGAATAAACACAGGGAAGGTAACCCCTAATCAACCTGTGTCAGGGAGTTAACATAGAGTTCTGTACCTTCGACCATCAAAAATATTAAATAGATTTACATCTTCTGGAACCGACAAAAATGACGGTAACAGACTACCACCCCCTCCGGATAAAAAAAAATGATACTTTTTTTTGAAATACATCAATGAGCGAGATGCAACAAGCTCATAACGCATGAATGATGCGCCGATGAAAGGATCAATAAATATAATGACATAATGTCAGACCCAATCAACGCACAATAGCGCGTCTAGTGAAAACAAAAGTTCACCTCACATAATAAGAGAAAATATTTTCTCCAAGTAAAATATATCCGGGAGGTACCATCAAATAAACATCTGGCGATGCTAACAAAAATCACATACATATCAAAAAATTGCAATGTTATATTAATGCGAATGATAACATATCTTGCAAAGTCATACAAACATATATATAAAAGCATCATGTTTTTTAATGACTATCATCTAATGGATGGACATAATCAAAATTTGTAAAGTTATTCTATATATATGTGACAATTCAAGTGTATACTCTAACAAAATTGAAGATGACATCCACAAAGTATCAATCAATTCTGTATGTGGTAGATCATGTAAGTAGCATAGTCATGATTCTCAAAAGCACTCCGTACCTGGTACTAGTTTGCGCTGAGAACAATATAAATAACACAATTAGCAACATGTTATAATGTACTATAATTACTAATGCATGTTACATGTGGCCGCATTAATTTTTTTCGACCTTTATATCATGTCAACTTAGCCTTCTCCATTACACTAAAGATGGTAATAGAGAAAGACAACAATTAATTTACCACTCTAAGTTGACAACAAATGTGTTAATATATATAGGTATAGTGAAGAGACATATGTCTATCAGTATATCAGGAAAAACTTAAGTGGACTCATGTGGGCATCTAGACAGTATGTCTGCCATCACATTATCCAGACCACGGATAGCTCGCACCGTGAAATGAAAAGGTTGAAGAGCAATAGCATATCGAGTAGATCTCGAGCTCTTCAAATTCTTACACTGAATAGCTGTAAGAGCTTTTTGGTCTGTTTCCACAATGAAATGCGCACCAAGAAGGAATCTTTGCAACTTAAAGATTGACCAAACCATAGCCAACAACTCACGGTCTAAAACCGAGTAATTTCTTTCTGCCGCATTCAGTTTTCTAGAAATATACATTACAAGATGCAGAGTTCCTGAATACTCTTGCATTAGTGCCGCTCCGATCCCTGTGGATGAGGCGCCACTACGAAGAACAAAAGTCTTATCAGCAATAGGTAGCTTTAAGATAGGTGGGGATGAGAACAAATTCTTAATCTGATCCAATGAAGCTTGACATTCTTGAGACCAACGCACCATGTTAGGAGACCCTTTCTTCAATAGGGTTGAGAGTGGTGCCATGATAGAGGATAGATTCTTAATGAATCTTCCGTAGAATTGTAGTAATCCAAAAAGACTACGTACTTGTTTCTTTGTTTTGGGCACAGAGATATTTAATATCTTAGAAATGTTTTGGTCCCCTGTCTTCAATAGACCATGACCAACTCGATGACCCAGGAAAGAAATTTCGCTAAACCCAACAAAGGTTTCAGAGGGTTTCGCAGTCAAATTATGCTCGCGTAGAGTTGACAGTAATTCATTCAACCCCAAATAGTGATCTTCCCAAGTATTACTGAAAAGACAGATGTCATCTAAGTATGCAATGACATCTGAACGATATGAGAGAGTTCGACGCATCATGCGTACGAAAGTAGCCGGGGCGTTCATAAGCCCGAAAGGCATACAATTCCACTGAAACAAACCCCTAGGTGTTGAGAAATCAGTGAAAGGTTTGGCGTGTTCAGTTAACGGAACTTGCCAATAGCCTTTTGACAAGTCAAGCTTAGTAAAGAATCAAGAGTTAGAAAGTCTAATAAGTAGATCTTCTAATAAAGGCATAGGTTCAGCATCGAACTTCGTAAATTGGTTTAATTTGCGATAATCTACGCAAAGACGTATGTTATTGTCTTTCTTTCGAACAATAACCATGGACGAAGAGTATGCTGAGGTGGATGGTTCAATTATCTTTAATTGTATCATTTCATCCAATTCTTTCTCGACTTGTGCTTGAAAATGAATAGGAATAGAATATGGTCTTACTCTGATCGGATTATGATCAGTAAGTATAATATCATGCTCAATGACATGTGTGTGTCCAGGAATGTCGGTAAGGACATCCTGAAATACTTGTAGCGTAGAAGATATTTGTCGCTATTCTTCAAAAGACAAATTAGAAGAAACAGTAACGTTTCTCCATGATTCCGTAGAAGTAAGAGGAATCATAGGAAGAGGTAGGTTAACATCTGAAAAAGTAGTTTCCTCATCCTGTATAACCGACAGGGATGAGATATGACCTTGTTGGACTGGAGAATCGTCCGTCGCCTGAAAAATAGGCTGCAAATAGTCTGATTGCTCAGGATATTCCGTAAGCATATTTATATGGAAGGTTTTATGCCTTCCATCAATATCGACAACATAGTCGACATCGGAAATCTTCAAGACTATAGTATATGGACCTTTCCATGTAATAAGCAGTCTGTTCTCCCTAGAAGGAAGTAAAACAAACGCTTTGTCTCCAGGACAAAGTTGACGTAGGCGTCTCTTCTTATTAGCAAATAGCCTTGCCTTTTCCTTAGCAAATTCGGATGATGAAGTTGCTAGCTTGCATGCTTCAATAATTTTCTTTCTGAGAGCAATGACATACTCATATGAAGATTGTGTGTCATTGTCGATATTATCAGCAGTTATAAGATCATGCAGCAAAGACAAAGGACCGCGCGGTCGCGCGCCAGAGACAAGTTCAAAAGGAGAAAATGCTGTATGTTCGTTGGGGACCTCCCTATAGGCAAAGAGAGCCGCGGGTAGGACCCTGTCCCAATCCTGAGGATGATCCTCAGTTATCTTCCCCAGTAAGTTCTTGAGTGTCCTATTAAGATGCTCAACTAACCCATTAGACATTGGGTGATAAATACTACTCAGAGATCTCTTAATGTGCAGAGTAGACATTACCTGCAACATTGTCTCTGATATCAATTGTGTGCCATGGTCTGACAAAATTTCCCCAGGAAACCTAAACGAGAAAATATAAGCCAAAGAGCGTCTGCGATATCAGCAGTGGAAATGCTCTTAAGAGGAATAGCCTCTGGCCAACGCGTGCACATATCAACGCACGTAAGGATAAATTGATGTCCCCTGGCCGATTTAGTCTTAAAAGGGCCAATGATATCTATGGCCATCTTCTGAAACGGCCGGATGGGAATGTCTGCAGCCTGAATAGGCGCAGCATGCCGTGGACATCTAGACTTTACCTCTTGACATATTTTGCAAGATCGGCAATAAATTCGAATGTCTTTATTGACAAATGGCCAAAAGAAAGATCCCAGAACTCTCGACTTAGTTCGGGAAAAACCCATGTGTCCAGCACACTGAGAATCGTGTGCATGTTGAAGAATTAAAGCTCTCATACTTTTGGGCACGACAATTTGAGAATTAATAGTCGCGTCTGAGTGTTGTACCATACGCACTAGTATACCATTCTTCATAGTGATATATGATTTGCGATTTGTATTCTGATTCGGATCACCGTTTTTAGCGAGAAGAAAGAATTTCGTTAAAGAAGGATCTTTTTCTTTAGTTTCACAAACGAGTCATGCGAAATCTCCAAGTGATCATCTTGGCTAACTACTTCATTAACTTCAGTAGATGAAGTTTGAGGGATAAGAGCTTGTGATCTTGTTACCACAGCATTGGCTGTTTGCATATTCTGTTCTTCCCAGGCAGCAATTTGTTGCGGGGTGCATTCCTTAACCCCGTGAATACGCCCGATTATAAGATCCGCAAAAGGGTTAGGTAGAAGACACGCGTGGACATGTCCCGTAAAGAAAGGAGTAGCAATGTGAATAATAGCGGTCGAGTACTTTTCAACTGTGCCACCAAATGTTACACATTATCTATTTTCCCTGCGGCACAGTGAGGATCTATAAGCGATTGTTTAACCCCAATAGTAGTGCACCCAGAATCAAATAGTAATGAGACTGGGTTACTATCCACGAGACCTCTATGCAAGATAAGCGATCCTCTCCCGTCATGAGCAATTGCAGCAGGGAGAGCGGGCAGAGGGTGACCACAACTTAAAGTAGTTACCGTGGTTGGTTCAAATAATGTTAAGCATTGGGTGCATTTAGATGCTCTCCCAAAGTCAAAAGCAGCACAAGTGACAGCATTAGAATTTTATTATCGTTCACTTGATTATTGGCACCATGAGACTCTTGTTGTACAGAGTTTCCCTGGTGATATGAGCTCTTCTTCTTGTACTGAGATCTACCACAATTATTATTACCTCTGAAATTATCATAGTTTGATCTACCTTGATTATAATTTCCTCTGAAATTATCATAGTTTGATCTACCTTGACCACCGCTCTGGTTCGAATCCTAGTTTGCATAATCACTATTGTCATTACCCCAATGATCATAGTGTTTACCTGTTTGGTTACGATGCCCCAGCGAAGGATAGCCTTGAACGTGTCTATAGTGACTACCTCTCCACAAATTTCCATAATTATGGGACCCAAAATAACGAGGACTATCAGATCGCCTCCAGTTCTTTGAAGAAGACCCATTATGTGATGGGTTACCCTGATTCTGATCATAATTACGATTGCTCTTCTTATTGAAGTTGTATTGAGCACCTTGGAATTTATTCATAAAATTAGGGCCATATGGTGCTGCAGAAGCAACCGGCAATTCTTCTTTTACCCTAGCATTGCTAACAGTAGCATGGGGATGTGCAGTTACATACTGGCAACAGTATTCTTCCATGTCTTTTATGTCTTTAGGTTTACACTCATGAATAAAAGCAAGGAAAGACTCATTGACAGATGAAATAACTTTATCTCGAAGTAATAAGTCCATAAGGGCTTCGTATGTTTTTTCTGTTTTAGACAGCTCAGTCCAACGTGTGAATGTAAGACGAATCTTAGTAATAAAGTCAGAGAACTCTACTCCAGTTTCTGGTAGCATTGTCTTAAAACAAAGACGATAATCGTCTTCTTTTAATTGATATCTCTTAAGTAATGTTGCCCTGACAACATCATAATTAGTTCTAACAGTTTCTTCTACTGCCATTACAGTATTCAATGGTTCACCTGAAAGTAAATCCATCAGTTGTCCGACATATTGGTCCTTATCTAACTTATGTGCTACGCATGTTAATTGGAACCTATCCAGGTAGAAGGTTATGTCGTCCTTAAGAGGGTTGAAAGGAGGTAATTTAACCTTATAAGTATTCTCCTTTATCTTACCCGAAGTTGATTGAGGAGCACTCATATTCATTACCTTTAAATTCTCCAACTCCAAAGCTAATAGCCTTTCCTCATGTTCCCTTTGTGCTTTCCTTTCCTCAGCAGCAGCAGAAGCTTGAAATTTTCTCTCCTTAGCAGCAGCTTGAAATTTTCTCTCTTCAGCAGCAGCCTCAGCTTGAAGTTTTCTCTCCTCAGCAGCAGCTTGAAGTTTTCTCTCCTCAGCAGCAGCAGGCATATTGAGCAAGTGCAAACTCTTCCATTTTGTCACCAGTTTTGCCAAGGGATTCCCCTTGCCCAATAAAGACATCTAATGTAGACATCCTGTCAATAGTATGAGATTACACCTGAAAAATTGAATAAATTACCTTATCCCAACCTCAATGGGAGACAAGTCTGTAATCCTAGACTTGTATACTCACTTCACTTTATTCTATCCCAATCTCCGTGGGAGACAAGTCTTTTAATCAAAACTTGTATGATCACCTTGTTTCTTTATAATAATATGATCATAAATAACCACTATCTGAAAAGTGCATCATATCAACAATAATAGTCCATGACCACGTATATATATAGACTGTGTATGATGAACAAATAGACGAAAACAATACAAAGACAAGAATGTATAACAACCGAAAACGTTCGCAGAAGTCGATAAATAAAGCTTAACTAAATCTAATGTTGTAAAAAATTACAATGATAACTGCGAAAATCAAACAAATCACTATTATAAACCAAAAGGATGTATACAAATAAATGAAAGGAAGGAGAGGCGTACAGATACAAACAAAACAAATCAAAAATCAAAGAATGGAAAAAATAACGAAAACAACACTAACACATCTCGTCACAGCTAAGAAAAAAAAATGAAAAGTAGCAACACGCGTCGCTTGCAATTCCCGCTGTGGGAAATATGCGTCGTCCCTATAGAAAACTCTCTCGAGAGAACCTCTGTTTACGTGGTATCTTCTAACGGAGTCACCTGCCCAACCAGCCCGCGGAACACACACTAACATAACATGTAAACAAAGAACATGTAAACAAAGAATGCATTAATAAAGTGTGTTGAAAGAAGGCTCAGTTATTCATAATATAACGGTACCAAGTTTGAAAAAATAACCGCCACTTATCTTAAATATAATCCTGGCCTTAGTCAACAATGATGTTTGAAAATATACAGCAATGCGAGGAAGCTCCACCGTTGACAATTACAGTGATTAGAATTGTCACAACAGCTGAACTTGAATGTAAACACGAGTCATGATCGTTCACAATGAAGGTCATCGACGAGTTTCAAACTGTTGAAGGTGTGTTGCTGTTATGTGTTGAGCAATATAAATGAGCTTGTCCAGTTTCCAATGTGTAGTTCATCATCAAATAATGTTCTCAATCAGTCCAATGAACAGCTTTAGACCCACTGATCTGGCCTACCACAAATGTTAGCGTACAATTTAAGCTAACCAAGAATGTTATGTCCTTTCTTATTTGACCACTACAAATGTTAAGGTGGGATTTACGTATTACATGTAGGAACGTAACACTCTCCTTGCTGTGTGCTGTTGTAGTCCGTCCGACCTGGGCCAAGCAGCTTTGTTATGCATGAACAGCTCACCAGGCGTTGAGGCGCTGAAAGAGGTATCATGTTGACATTCGAACATCAGACATTTCATGTATGTAAGGTACTCGAAGGTTGTGTGGTTGACAAGTGAGGTGGGTGTGTAGAGACACGAATGCGTATAGGATCTTTGAAATGTAAACACGGCACCCACTCACTCACATGCAGTAGTCAGTAATTGTAGAAAACTGCTGGAACTTTCAACCATTTAATTACGTGACACAGTGACATCAACAGGTACAGTCAAATGGACGAGAATCAAGACACATCATGTATATTGGATATGACTGGCAAAACATCTGGTAAATAAGCTTGAACCACTCATCTATAAGGACGTTATCGACAATGGTCTGTCCTTTAATAACTGTTCATAGGTGGTAATAATTAATAACATTGAACATCATCAGTTCTGTATAGCTCGTAGGTATGATGCTAATAACGCTGGCTTGACAAGCCATTCTTTTCCTACTGTAACTCAGGGCCTCTGACTGAACGCGTCAGGTAGTCCTTAAACAAATATAGTTGCTTAATATGGAAGTCTGAGAACTTGATAATAATGTCAAGACTTCCTCTGGCTCCACCATTAAGGTACTTCTTCTTCTGCTCCAAAAGTTATAGGCCGTAATGACGGACCTTATAATGGTTGATAAACAACTGTACATTTTTCCATAACGATGTATTATCTTTCATGCTGAAACGTACCGCCATCCTGCGGGTTTCATAACAATATATGGTTATTGTGCTTCTTTAAAGTACTTCAACAAATTGGCCTAACTGGCTACGTCGAGCACACATAATGCACTCTGGATCCCAAGAACTATGAGCGCTACTCACAGGTTCATACAAAATGTTCTGCAAACGTTGCGTAATAATAAAGTAATTTACCTTGGACAGAATTCCAAACACTACACAATAACACCTGTCGTCATTCCAGACGAACAGAATAACTCTGGGGAAATCACTAATATGACAAGACTATCTTTTCCCCAGATAATGCAGAGAAGACACAACGGACATCTTCGTCCGGCAGAAAACCAGCTCATCACTCTCACAGACGGAAGTCTGTTCGGTTCGCGCTAATAACTAGCGCATGCGTAGACAGAACAGATTTGATAACAGTTAACTATCCCGTCTTAAGAAAGAATAAACACAGGGAAGGTAACCCCTAATCAATCTGTGTCAGGCAGTTAACATAGAGTTCTGTACCTTCGACCATCAAAAATATTAAATAGATTTACATCTTCTGGAACCGACAAAAATGAAGGTAACAGTATGAGCATGTACCAACAGGGACTGACAGATAACGCAACAAATGCGCTCCTAGTGTGATGAACGAACGGTAAAGTCAGAATGGGAAAATAATATTTGTGTCGCAAACGAACGAATGCGAAACAAACAGGAAAAGGATAAAAGAGCGATAATAAAGTAGAGGACATGGGTAGAAAAGAAAAGAATATAGAAAATGTATTGATCATAAATCTCTATGCGACAGATACAAAGTAGGAAATGGAGAGGTTGAGAGTGAAAATGGTGTGTGAAATTTATAATAAATTGTCGATAAAAGAAGCGTATAATGTATACGAAAATCCCAGATAGTAGTGATTACAGAGTATGTTTTGTAGTTAGTATGATATAATTACTATATGATGAGGTAGTGAGAAGAAGATGATGAATCATCATCATGTGACGTATTCTTTCCAGAACGTTGTCTCCATTACAGCTGCTCTGAACGCATCACGATTCTGGGCAAGTTGACCTGCATCAGCTAAAGACAAGTTCAGACTCTCTGTGATGTCCTGGGTCCACTGTCGTCTAGGTCGACCCCTTCCCCTTTTTCCAGGGACCATGCCTTCCATCACTATTTTGTCCAGACTATTATGTCTTTTTATATGACCGATAAATTTCAGCTTCCTTATTGCGATGGTATTTAAAAGCCAATGTTCCTGTATGTTTAGTGAGTGCAGTACTTTTCTGTTGGTCTTTTTTTCTGTCCAGGGTATTCTCAACATCCTTCTGTAGCATTTCATTTCGAAAGATGTAATCTTTTTTGCAACTGTTTTATTGAGTGTCCAAGTCTCGCAGCCGTATGTTGCTACTGGGAATATACATGCTCTGATCAGTTGTAACTTTGTTTCTATGCTTGTGCCTTGCCATAGGTTTTTCATCTGTAGTAGTTTATGTGAAGCAATTGCAAGTCTTCTTTTAATTTCTGCTGCACAGTCGCCAGAGCTGTTGATGATTGATCCTAAGTATTCGAATTCATTAACACTTTCCAGTTCTTCGTTATCAATTTCAATTTCTGGTCTGGTCTTTACTTTGTCTGTTGTCAATACTTAGGTCTTCTTGGTGTTTAGGTATAGATTCTGGGCCTCGCTGTGTTTTTTGGTGGACAGAATTAATTGTTCAAGTCCTTCTGGGTTGGTCGATAGGATATGTACCATATAATGTTATGAAGATTGATGGGTTGGCAGAAAACCGATGGTTGATGCATTCTATCTCTGTTATAAATGATGATGAAACAAACTTCTACTGATAGCAAGCTCTGTAGGACACACTGATGACGATTAATGTCTTTATTAATGTCAATAGGCGAACACTGTGCCTCAATATCAAGTAATTGGACATCAAAACAGTCGTATACGTTGACATTTATAACTGGTCAAGAAGTTGTTCTTGTTTATATCTGCCTACTTCTATATTCTTAAGTCTGGCCTTTGTTAAAAAATCGATAAGTTCTTCTTTATGTAATTTCTACTTTGTTCTTCCGGCTTGGATGTAGCATACTGGTTCACTACCAGAGTTGGAAACTTAATCCATTAGCCGCATAGAATGTTCGTGAATGACACTTGTCTATGTCTATACTGGACTAACACTGCTTGCACGTGGTTCTCGAATTATCTTCAGGTGTGCAAACTAGTAATGGTCTACATACCATTTTCTTGATGAGATGCTTGAGCCAAAATAACCTGACCGTAGCTCGATAACAACATACTGTTGTTTAGAAGAAATCTGACTTGTCTTCTCTGCAAACTGCAGTCAGTACTACATTTGATAATAGTACCTCATGTACCATTGTAAATATACCCGTCAAAATAATGAACTAAAAACTAAAGATAACGCCTTTACCTTTCAGCATTTGCAGCAGTTAAAAGACTCGGGAACTCATTTTGTTTGTTCTGAATGCAATTGTTTTATCAATTTTTCTAAAGTTTTGATAATTTCCAGACTGCGAGTTTGATAGGAAAAGGTTTGTGACGGACGCCCGTGACGGACGCCTAAGAATTATATATGTAGGTTGTGATAGTGGCAACCCAGGTTCTGTGCTTGTGAAGTTGTTCGTTATGTACTGACCCTGTTGTGAGTACGTTCTTGATTAAACCAATGATGTTAGTGACCTGTCTTTGTTCTTGTGTACGCTTGTCTGTTACGTTAACTATTGGGCCTGTCTTTCTAATGTGCCTGCTGAGTGACACCCAATGACCAGACATCTATGATGACTGCACTGACTGATCGACTCGTGTCTGACAACAAAATTCCTTTATTGTTGTCAATAACATATTTACAGCTGGCGGTCTCCGTGCCTGATTATAAAGGTAATAAGAACACATATGACTTCTACGTTGACACTTCATATAGCATGTAATTCACTGGTCAGGAACTTGTTGATTAACGCTTGACCTCTGTTGACTACTGTAATACTATTTATTATTCTGTACTTGTTAATGGGCTGTTCTCAATATATTCAATTTGGCTTCGAAATAATAGCTGGGTCACCACCAGTGCTGAAAACGTATTCTTAGCCACTAGAACTGATCTTTATAAAGTCTACCCTATGCGTCTGACACTGAACGACTGCTTCTAAACACTTGTCCTTGACTATCTGCACTTGATTAACTATTCGAGAGTTTACCTACCAAGGTTTCTTGAATGAACTGCTGGCGATATATTTGTACTTGGACACAGCTCGTCATGAAAACTATTTGTCGTGAAAACATCTTTCGTCTGTCTTCCTTTCTGCAAACTGCAGCGGCACCGTAAATACAATGGTACCTGAGCTGGCCTTTACTTTATAGATGGTCGTTACGGTTAGTCTACGCTAACCTGCTCTCAGCTGTCTACCTGAGCGAAACGACGAGTGAAGAGTGAACTGAAACTCTTCTGTCAGCGCACGGACTTCCCGTGTCGCTGATAACGAATGAACTAAGTCCCGCTACTCAGTAATTATCCCTATTATTCTAATCCCGTTTATCTCCCTTTCCTATCACATTACCTCCCCTGTCCTAAAAAAAGATTTGTCCCCCAGGACAAATTTTTCTCTCCCCTTGATTAAGACACCTATCTCTACATCAAAACTTAACTTGTACTTCCTTGACCAGTAATACCATACATAAGCACATACATAAAATATTCACCATTATTCTACTCACATGGAATAATCCCTTATGTATTCATCAAATCACCTTACACAACTCATCGCACTGCTGTACCAAGAACAACAGGCAGCCGTAAGAATAGAGGGGGAAACATCAGAATGGTTTGAAGTACAGAAAGGAGTAAGACAAGGCTGTACCCTTTCCCCTTACCTGTTTAACATTTATGCCGAGAATATCATGAGAAACTTAAGAGATGACC
This sequence comes from Oreohelix idahoensis, assembly GCA_024509875.1. Lineage (NCBI taxonomy): Eukaryota > Metazoa > Mollusca > Gastropoda > Stylommatophora > Oreohelicidae > Oreohelix > Oreohelix idahoensis. The sequence continues at coordinate 188,892 of JAMPIV010005417.1, read as the reverse complement.
AAAAACATACAGAGTTTGACTCATTTAACATCGGCGGGTACCAGATCCCAGAAATCAGATATGCTGATGACTTAGTCCTCTTATCGACCAACCCAGAAGGACTTGAACAATTAATTCTGTCCACCAAAAAACACAGCGAGGCCCAGAATCTATACCTAAACACCAAGAAGACCAAAGTATTGACAACAGACAAAGTAAAGACCAAACCAGAAATCGAAATTGATAACGAAGAACTGGAAAGTGTTAATGAATTCGAATACTTAGGATCAATCATCAACAGCTCTGGCGACTGTGCAGCAGAAATTAAAAGAAGACTTGCAATTGCTTCACATAAACTAATACAGATGAAAAACCTATGGCAAGGCACAAGCAAAGAAACAAAGTTACAACTGATCAGAGCATGTATATTCCCAGTAGCAACATACGGCTGCGAGACTTGGACACTCAATAAAACAGTTGCAAAAAAGATTACATCTTTCGAAATGAAATGCTACAGAAGGATGTTGAGAATACCCTGGACAGAAAAAAAGACCAACAGAAAAGTACTGCACTCACTAAACATACAGGAACATTGGCTTTTAAATACCATCGCAATAAGGAAGCTGAAATTTATCGGTCATATAAAAAGACATAATAGTCTGGACAAAATAGTGATGGAAGGCATGGTCCCTGGAAAAAGGGGAAGGGGTCGACCTAGACGACGGTGGACCCAGGACATCACAGAGAGTCTGAACTTGCCTTTGGCTGATGCAGGTCAACTTTCTCAGAATCGTGATGCGTTCAAAGCAGCTGTAATGGAGACAACGTTCTGGAAAGAATACGTCACATGATGATGATTCATCATCTTCTTCCCACTACCTCATCATATAGTAATTATATCATACTAACTACAAAACATACTCTGTAATCACTACTATCTGGGATTTTCGTATACATTATACGCTTCTTTTATCCACAATTTATTATAAATTTCACACACCATTTTCACTCTCAACCTCTCCATTTCCTACTTTGTATCTGTCGCATAGAGATTTATGATCAATAAATTTTCTATATTCTTTTCTTTTCTACCCATGTCCTCTACTTTATTATCGCTCTTTTATCCTTTTCCTGTTTGTTTCGCATTCGTTCGTTTGCGACACAAATATTATTTTCCCATTCTGACTTTACCGTTCGTTCATCACACTAGGAGCGCATTTGTTGCGTCATCTGTCAGTCCCTGCACGAGACGATTTAATGTGTGAAAATTCGTTTTCGTCAGACATGAGAGCAGACATTTGTCTATACTTTTCTCATGTCACCGCGCTCTTGAGCTAGATTCTCGACGTAAAAGTGTGAGAATGCATTCTGTCAGACATGGGATAGCAGACATGTGTCTACATTTCCATCTGACACGTAGAGCTACGAACAGTTTCTTAGCAGTAGGTGTGAACGGCGCGCTCAGGAATGAGAATAGTTAGACGAAGGTGTGAAGACGCACTCTTGGCATGTTATGGCAGTCGCCTGATTTAACGTAAGTGTTAAGAAACGGGGAGACGAGGGTTTTAAAATAGCGCACACCCTTTGTCTGGTTTAAGATATAACCGGAGTTTTAGATTTCATTCACTCAGTAACTTCGCAGTCAAGACTAGAACAACCTTCGTTCGATTCCTAAGAATCTCTGTTGATAGTAGATGGCAATTAGTTGGTCGAAGTGGTTTAAGTTCTTAGTAGTTCTGTGTTGAGGTAAATATTATATTAGATATCTAGTATTATTTGTGAGTGATTTAAGGGATAAATCGCCTAGTTCATTTTAAATAGTTTCTTTGGTGCAGAAGAAATTAATTTATTAGTTTGTTATAATCTCTAGCTGACGTGTTTCAGTGGAAAGCAGCATAAATTATAATTTCTAGCTTAAAACTCATGCAGCTATAAATAAATTTATTTTAACTGCTAATAACCCGTCGTGAATATTTCAACTAAATTATAAATGCCCGACTCATCATTGAGTATTGACGAATTACGTATGTATTTCTAATTCATGATGACTGATTTTATGAATATAACTTTTTTCACGGGAAGTTTTAAACGATAAGTCAAGCCTCCGCTTGCAGTTTATAATGCAAGTTATAACCGAGTACATAGTATGTATAAATATTGCATATATGGTTTTTCTTTATTCAGTGAAACTTGGGTGACCCAATTTTTCCAGCGTTTAGTACATGGGAATTCTATGTGAAGAACTAAAAACATTCTTTTTTCTTAAACACTTGGTGTTAAAGTAAAAGCTGTCTGTCATTGCGCTGACATCCAGAGCGACAGAGTACCCATTCCAAGAACTTTAAAGTTAAAATGAAGTAACGCGCCTATCGCGCCATATTTAATTCTTCCTGAGGAAAACTCAAGTACATTTCAGCCCGTGTGGCAAGTAAAGATTTACAATCATTAACATTCCGACATTTTGACGAACTGTGGTGTTAACAATAATTGTCTATTGAAAGAATTTACCAACCGGCCATCTTCCTAACTAAGGGAAACCTCGTGTATTCTTATACTGTGGGCCCGCTTAAAACTAATTCTTACCTGAACGGAGTGAAGTGATACTAACTTAAATCTGTAAAGAAAACTATCGCACGAAGAGGACGCTCCCCGGACCCCGTGAATGAAACCACGATTTGCAGAGCTGGGAATCCGCTTCAGCAAAAAATAGACAGATTTAAACGGTGCGTCATACAGTGCGCCAGACGGCGAACACCAGCAAGCTATTAGGTAAGAACGTGAGCCAGGGTACCCTGATGAAAGAACCGAGTGAAAGTAGACTGAGGGAGGGTTTTTTTATGATAACTATTTATTCACCCACTTTGTAATTCCATTTATGCAAATTGTTGCTAATGCAGGTATATTTTTCCTTAGGATAGAGCATACTACTATCAAAGTCTGTTCATACCTTTAAGGAGGAAAATCATTAGACTACCGCAGATGTATCCGTGACTCGTTGGGGCTATCATTTCTTTTTCCTTCTAACAGGACTGGGCTATCCCTCGAGAGATCATAACTATGGGTCTATCATTCCTGTAGAAATTCGTTGACTTTATGACTATTTTTAAATGCTTTATGTAATTTTTATGTGTTGTGATGGAAGTTTAGTATGATAATTAAACTTCACATACATTTATTCCAGAGCGTCGGTCAGTTCGTTCCCATATATCTATATAATCATTGTTATAGTCTTCCCACGTCTGTGTGTCTAACTGTCGTCAATTGTGTGTGTGCACGTGAGTGGTAATATATAAATATAAATATAAATATATATATAAAATATAAATATAAATATATATATATATATATATATATATATATATATATATATATATATATATATATATATATATATATACATATATATATATATGACTGCGCTGACTTCGGCGTTGTACTGGCGACCAGGTCTAAATCTGTTTTACGGCCGGAAATTTGAGAATAGCCTGAACGGCTCCTGAAAACCCTCTGATAGAGCGAAGCTCCTGACCGGGTTGGAAGGAAAGTCCTCAGGTTCCCCAGCCTCGCAATGACATGTCATTGGGCCGAAGGGCTGAAAGCCTAAGTGCCGCTGGTTAAGAAAAAAAAAAAAAAAAAAAAAAAAAAAAAAAAAAAAATATATATATATATATATATATATATATAGTCAATAGACTGCCTGACTCCTCTAAATCTGTTGTAGAAGATAGAAGATAGAGAGAGAGAGAGAGAGAGAGAGAGAGAGAGAGAGAGAGAGAGAGAGAGAGAGAAGATTCTCGATTTTTTTCAGGGACAGCCTCTATTGATTGCTACCATATCACTCGTGGAAATCTATTTCTATTACGATCTCTCACTGTGACTATCACCTTATTCTAATCTAGTCAGAAGGGACCAACCCAAGTCTTAATTCCCCTATCACAAATCCACGACAAATGTGGTCTCGTCAGTAGGATTTTTTTGAACTTAGAATAGGAAGACAAGACGGCAAGTATCAGCTCGTCTCAGGAGTAATAATTTTTTATTCTGAAATATAGTAGGAGTGTGATTGTCTCGTGGTATTGTGTATCTTTAAAAAAATAACTATTCCCCTAGACCAACGATCTGTTTATGGGCGTGCTGACTACACAATTAATAATTGTTTTTCCACAGCATTTTGAGTAATATACATTTGAGTTACAGGTTGATTTTGTCGGAATATGTGTTAATTATTGACTTTGTAATACTAAACGCTGGTAAAGTTTGTGATTGTCTAACAGTCAGAGGGTTCTGAAGAAGTAGGTGTTTGAGCTAAGCTAAGGAGTGCATTCAGACAATTACGTCCTGTTAATTGCCTCCCTTACCCTAACTGACTTCAGGGGTGAACTTGTAGTGGATTTAAAAATTAAGGGAATTTTTGTTTTCTCCTTAAAGTTTTGCAATAATTATTTTTTTTCCACTGTAGCAACTTATTTTAGTGAGTAATCTTACTATCATTTATTTGGCGTAGTCGTCTGCATTAGGTGCTTTATTGCCGATTAATAGCAGCGATAGTTAGATACTATATTATAGGAGGCGGTATCCCAGGTTAAAGTATATCATCTTTTTATTTTAGTAATTTCTCGTAAGTGGTAAGGAACCAGTGTATCCTTTTTCTGATTTCTTTCTCGTCTAAGTCTCAGTCACCTATTTTCTATGGCAGAGAGGGCGAAGCTTAGGCAGATCCTCAGGGACGAAAATGAGAGAAGAAGGTTTGTACGGAGAAGAAGCGAAAGCTTTTGTCAGGGACGAACTTGAAAAATATGATGCGGAGCAGAAGGAGAAAGCAGCTGAAGCTAGAGAGCAGAAGAAGATGGATGAGGAAATGGAAATCCGCAGGGAGAGACGGCAAGAGAAGGAGAGGGAGGAAAGAGAGAAGGAGAGACAGCACGAGGAAAGAAAGAAGGAGAGACAGCACAAGGAAAGAGAGAAGGAGAGACAGCATGAGCTGGCGCTTAAAGCTCTAGAAGTTCAAAGTCGTGGTGCTGCTTCTGCCTCCAGCAATGGAGAGTCTTCTCCTCATTCTTCCTTAACATATCCTTCTAACACGCAATCTCTTCAACTAAATGCTATGTCTTTAACTCTAGAATCTTTCCCTTATCCTAATGAGAATATTGACACATGTTTAGAAAAATTTGAGAAATTTGCAATTGTGTACGGTTTAGAGAGGTCGCGTTGGAATATGAAGCTTTCTCAGGCTTTGAAAAACAGTGGGTATGATGTTTCCGCAAAACTGGAAAGCAGCCAACAAGTCAATTACGACGTGTTGAAGAAAGCTTTACTTCAGCGCTTTGAAATGAATGCGCGAAAGTTTTTGCAACTGTTTCGCAACAGCAGGAAGGAGAGCTCTGAAACTTTTCAGCAGTTCTCGCCTCGTTTGAAGGGATACTTGACAAAGTGCCATGAGCTCTCGCAGCTCCCCTCTACCTATGAAGGTCTTGAGGAATTGGTTATAACCTAACAAATAAAGAACACTTTGTCTGCTGATACCCGGAGATTTCTAGCTGTTCATGGTGTAGAAAAGCTTGAAGACTTTTTGGAAAAGTCTGAGCGATATCAAAATGCGCTGGCTGAACTACCGGCTACAAAGCGTAAACCGACAGAAGAGCATTTTCGAAAAAATAATCTAGACCAACCTTCTCATGCTTCTAACCAGAATAACCACAGAGAAACTGGACCTCAAACCCCCCTCCTGAAAAATCCAAGTTCTACAAAAACAAGTACCCCAACCACAGTAAACAGTCTGATCAATCCGACCGCCCTACATGGCAGCGCAGCCAGAAAAGACAAGGTGGCAAAGGTAGAACCCCTAAGCACGGGACATATTATCAGACCGAGCGCACCAAGCCTAAACGCATCTGATTCTTATTAGCAGTCTCGCAAGGCGGAATTGTTGACAGTGATTCCCAACCTGAGGGAGAGAGACCCTCAACGCGAGGAACTGTTATTTTGAACGGTTCTCAAACTTTTTGTTTATTTGACACGGGGCTTTCTTATGATTGCATTGTTGCCAGACACCTGGTTAAACCCTGTCAAGAGACAGGAGAGACCGTCAAATTTTGTGGAGTTTCTAAGAGTGATGCACCTACAGCGTTTCCCATCGCATTGGTGGAGATCCACTCTGATTTTGTCAGAGGCGTGATCAAATCGGCTGTTATGGATGACCACATCTACCCAGTCATACTTGGCGGTAGATACGTGTTTATTTGGAAGCCGAAAGAGCCGATTGTGGCAGCAGTAACTACAAGAGGGCAAACCAAGAAGGAACGGGAGCCTGCGCCTAATTTGTTACCTATGGAACTTAAAGAAGCGCAACAAAAGGACCCTACTTTGGCACCCTGCATTAGGAAACTGCCCATGGGTGAGGAACCCAGACAGCACGGGGACATTTTTTCTAAGGATGGCGTACTTTATCGCAGAACGGGCAAGCCTGACCAAGGTTACAATCAGCTCCTAGTACCGAAACAGTAATAATAATAATAATAAATTCTTTAAGCGCCAAACACGGCGCATAAGGCAGAAACCAGTGCTCTCCAGGTTGTTCGTTGTGACGCCACTCCTCTTAGCTCTTGCACATTATTTAGGCCCAACGTTCTTCCTTCTCTTATTATTGTTCTTCTGAGTGTTTCTTTTGGTCTTCCTTTTTTTCCGCTTACCCTCAGGAACCCAAGTGAGCGCCTGTAGTGGTATTCTGTTGTTTTGCATTCGTAGGACATGACCGATATATAGAAAAGTTCATAGCTTTAGTTTTAGAGGCTTTTAGTTTTAGTTTTAGATTAATCCTAATGACACAGAAAGCAGCAGCATCGCTTATCAGCTGGGTACCTATCAATGAGAGGCTAATATTAGCTAGATTTCAGACACGATTTTTCAAGCTCTCAATTGTACAATGTTATGCACCAACTAACGACCGAAACAGTACAGAAGCCAAATCCTAGAAATGGGGCACTCTCTTCCCTTCAGCGGGCATATGGGACAGAACGCCACAAACCAACGGATAACTACTCATTACTGGTGGACAGGAGTAAATACTGATATTATCAGGTATGTCAAATCCTGTGCCCAGTGCCAACGTGTACCACCCAAGCAACGAACACCCCCAGTCCACATGGGTGAAATGCCAATAATGGGAACACCATTTGAACGGGTTGTGATCGACATTTTAGGACCCTTAAAAAGGACTAAAAGAAGGAACAGTTTTATGCTGACCTTAGTCGACACATGCCCTTTATGGGCAGAAACTATCCCGCTAACATGCGTAGATGCCAAGCATGTCGCAGAAGCTCTCGTGCAGATTTTTACTTGGTTGATATTCCCTCAACAAGTGTTGACGGACAACGGATCTCCATACCGAATTCTGTTGATGGATGAGATCGTGAAGATCTTGAGGAACCAACACATCTTCACTAAGCCTTACACTCTGGCCAGAAGTGGGCTAGTAGATCGTGTTAACGGAAACCTAAACATGATGCTAAGTAAACTGGCACAAGTGAAACCTGACGATTGGGATCTTTGTATTCCTGCAGCTTTATTTGGCTACAGAGAATCTCCTCATACGTCCACAGGATTTCCGCAAGCCACGCTTTTATTCGGCAGACCCATTAAGGGCCTACTCGAAGCCTTACTTTGGTCGCTGACAGACCAGAAGGCTCATGAGACAGTGGTCTCAGCAAGTAAATTTGTGTCGGATTTAAAGGAAAGGTTGAAACTAGGATGGGACCTAGCAAAGACCAACTTTAAGCGAGCACGCACAAAGCACGCTAACCGATACATGAAAGTCGCGAAAGAGAGAGAACTGAAAGCAGGAGAGAAAGTTTTGGTGCTACTCCCGACTGGGAACAATAAACTGAGGATCGGATGGCAAGGGCCGTTTACCGTCCTGAAAAAGATTTCTAAGTCTAACTACCAGATCTCTATTCAAGGAAAGGAAAAGGTTTTCCATTTAAATCTGTTAAAGAAATTCTTGGAAAAACCGGTGCCAACCTCCGAACATCTCCTGACGATCGCCAAAACTGACGAAGATGACGATAGTGGCAGGGACATTTGTAGTGAAAAATTCTAATACCCATATATAAATTTGATAATAACTGTAAAAGCATAAAGCAAATATATGAAAGAAAGAAGAATGGTGAAAGATCAGTGCTTTCCCAATAGCGTACGCCTGCGTTGTGGAACGCCATAAGGGCGGAACAAGAGATCCCCTTTTTCTACTTCGTCTGCATAAACTGTAACGCTTCCACGTACGATAGTAAAAGCCTACACGCGTCTCACAGTCGTTTCTAAAAATAAAACTGGTACTGTATTTCTTAGACGACCTTGATATGCAAACTGCATAATGACCTAGATACAAATACTAACATTAATATAATTATACGCACAAGGTTAACCTAAAAAGACAGACGGACTAAGCAGAGACGAGAAAGGATAGACTGAGCGAAGCAATAGTACTACGTCGTCTCGCAATTCAAAAGTGAACGCCAATCACATGCGAAACGCGTGAGGGCGATTTCAAATAAACAGGGATGAAAAAAGTAAAGATTTAACAAAAGGTCCCGAATCAATCTTAGCTCTTATTGGGAAACTGAGGCAAAGCCTAGATATTGCTCCAACGTGTAAAAGATTGTCAGAAAGGAGTATAACTGCATATATATATATATATATATTGGAGTGCCATATATTAACATGACACCTATCCTATTATATGGAAGGGATTAACGCTGGAATTGCAGAGGCGTTGTAACCATTAGGGAGAGGAATACTTGTGTATATATTGTCACATGAAAAGCTAGCAGTTGGCCTACAGCGCTGAACTTTATGTTTGTACTGTCTTGTACTTCAGTGTGGAAATATATTATATATTAGTTAGGAAGAAGGAGGCACAACCTTCTCATTTCAGGGACCGTGGTACTGATGTTAATATAGCAGCACATGGTCTGAGCATTGCTTGATCCAGAAAGCTGGCAGCAGACTCCTTGCCCAAGATATCGGCCATTGTGTATTTTCTATCAAACTGAGAAGCAAGCGAGCAGAGGATACAAGTTTCCTGCAGCTGCTATATGAGATAAGAAATTGTCAGCACGAGCCGCTCAACCTTGAATAACTAACCCTCAACTGTACTTTATTAAAAAGACCAAAAGGGACAGAAATTGTAAAAAGAAAAAGAATCTGTGAACCCTTTAATATTATTTCCACCAGTAACAAACACATGAAGTCGTGATGACAAACAACAACCTAGCTCTAAAAGCCAGTATTACCTCATAATACTACATCACAACACTACACTCATATTATAATAATATTATATGTCTGGACAAAGATCCTTTGTATAAAATTATGTGCATAAATATTGTGTTTACATTTGATTGTGATTCCTGATTCACTTTGAAGTAGGATCAGGATATCTACATATTGAGAAATTCAATACATTGTATACAAGTTCAACCATTGACTTACTTAAGATAGTCTTCTAGAGTGTTATGTGTATGTGCTTGTCATAGTGTTGTAAAGTGTTGTGGATCTTACTTAAGTGTTTATCTGTCTGTTGGTTGTTGTGAACTTACACTTCATCACTATCATAACCCTAGACATTAAACGTAGTCATCACAAAATTCAAGAATAAGTCTGATTGAGGTCTAAATGTGGTAGCAAGTAAGGTCCTCTGTAACACACCAAACTTATTAGATACAGAGACCTTCACAGCTGATCTCAGTCAGTACACTAAGTCCCCTATAACTATATTTATATAATCCCAACTCACCACATATATTCGGGTCCTGTCCGGGATTTTGAACCTTCTCCTAGCACATATATTGGGGGTAGTTCACTTCAGTGAATTATAAAAATTAAAAAGGTATTCTTGGGTGGAAAATAAATAAGGTTCAGCTCTCAGTGCTTGTGGTTGTCCTTAGTATAATTAGTCATAGATAGAATTGTTTAGTTAAACATTGTATAAATTTGCCTGTTAGAAAATGGCTGACCTGGCAAAGTTTCGATCTATTGCTGTGCAGGCTGCTAAAGAATTGGGAATGGAGGGGCAAATTATGATTGCTTATGTCACAACTGAATGTGACAAATTTATTGAGCGTGAAGAAAGAAAATTTGAAGCTGAAAGAAAGTTAGAGGCTGAAAAAGAAATTAAGAGGTTGCAGATTGAGGCTGACAAAGAGGCTGGGGCATTGGAGGCTGAGGCTAAGAAGGTACAGTTGGAAGTAGAAGAAAGAAGGCAAGCTGCAGAAAGGGAAGCAGAAAAGGAGGAGAAGAGATTAGAAAGGGAACATGAGTTACGACTAAGGGAGTTTGAGTTTCAAAGCCATGCTCCTGAAAATGGTGCCAGTCCCTTTACCTCCGATGCCACTGTTAGTCAGGGAGCCTCAACCTCGGCTATGAGTTTTCATTTAGACCATTTTGTTGAGAAAGACGATGACATAGAAAGTTACCTAAATAGATATGAACTTTTAGCTACCACGTATGGTTTAGAGAGAGAAAGGCGGAGTCTAAAGTTATCACAAGGGCTTCGTGGTACAGCTTATGACGTTTTTGCCAAGATGAGCAGAGATGACCTAGACAATTATGACATGTTAAAGCAGGCTCTTTTGTTAAGATATGAAAAGAATGGAGAATTTTATAGAAAAAAGTTCAGGAATGCTAATCTACTGTCAGGTGAGACATATCACCAGTTCTCTGCACGGTTAGAGACATACTTGGAGAAATGGACGGCTCTGGGGAAAACCCAAGATCTTAAGGAAATGATCCTTATAGAGCAGCTAAGAGAGTCCATGGCTCCAGACCTGAGAAAGTTTCTCATGGAACAAGGTGCAGAGAGGCTGGGTGAGTTACTAAATGTTGCTGAAAGATATCAGGCAGCTCAAGCAGAGGTAACTGGTAATAAAAAGAAACAGGTAGACAATTTTAAGGCACCACAAAACTTTAATAAGTTTGATCATAGAGATCAGAACAAAGGTAAGCACCAGTTTGATAGGCCACGATATGATAATAAAAATAAAACCCCACAATTCGATGAAAGGAAATTTGATGAAAGAAAATCTTTCAACCAAGAAAGGAAGTGGTGTAAAAATTGTCGGATGAACAATCATACCACCGAAAATTGTAGAAAGAAAATTCCTAGTTTTGCTGCTATGAAATCTGGGAAGAAGGGAACAAAGGTCAAACCTGCGGAACTACAGGAACCGTACCACCCTTCAGTGTGTGAAGATGTAATCTGTAATGGAGTCACCAAAAGGTGCTTATATGATACAGGTCTAGATTATGATTCAGTTGTGAGTTCTCACCTAGTGCAAGCAGATCAATACACCACAGAAACAGTGGAGATTCAAGCTGCAACCAAGGAAGTAGCGACCATGACACTCCCTATCGCTAAGATAAATGTGAAAACGCGATATGTGGAGGGAGTAATCAAAGCAGCAGTGATAAATGAACCAATCTACCCTCTGATATTGGGGTGTAGATATGTCTTCTTGGGGAATCCCAAGAGACCTGTGATATTGGCCACAGTGCAGACCAGATCTCAGTCTAAAAAGGAGGAGGATAATCCAATAAATACTCATCCAGATGAGATGAGGAAGGTTGCCGTGGCTTTCCCAACCAAATCTTGACTGATAATGGCTCTCAGTTGAAGGGGAAACTAACAGAAGAAGTTTTCAGGATCTTTCAAGCCAAACACTTCCATTGTAGCCCGTACCATCCCCAAGGAAACGGCCAAGTGGAAAGATTTACCGGAACATTAATGTCGATCCTGAGAAAGGTGGCACATGAAAAACCAGATACATGGGACCAGTACCTTCACGCCGCCCTCTTTGCTTATCGGGAGGTACCCCATAGTTCAACCGGTATGGCCCCGGCAACATTATTATTTGGAAGGCCAATAAAAGGTCCACTCGAAGCACTGTTAAGAACGTGGACTGATGAAAAAAGAGGAAAATATTACATCATCCTACCAATATGTGAATGAGCTTACCACTCGTTTAAAAACTGGCTGGAAACTTGCCAATGAAAATTTGAGACAAGCCGGAAAAAACATGCTGCCTATTACAACAAGAAAGCTAAAGACAGAGATTTGGCTGTGGGAGAGAAGGTACTGCTTCTTCTACCCGGTAGCCAGAATAAGTTGCAAATTGGATGGCAAGGTCCATATACAGTTCTAGAGAAGGTGTCTAGAACAAATTATAAGATAGATAAGAAGGGGAAAGAAAAAATCTATCATGTGAATCTCCTGAAGAAATATTTGGAAAGAGAAAATCAGGAAGAGACACATTTGCTGACCTTGTCTATTGCAATGGAGATAAAAAAGAACCACTTTCATCATTTGAATATCCATTACACCCCTGTGAGACCGCTGCACAGGTGAAAATCAGTACACATTTAACGAAAAATCAGAAGGAGAGAGTGCAACAGGTTCTAGATGATCATACAGAGGTGCTAACGGACCGTCCGGGGCATACAGACTTATTGGAATATGATATGAAACTTATAGACCCAACACCAGTCTGTATGAAACCATATTCGATTCCTTTTGCTAAGGAGAAAGCTTTGAAGGAAGAGATAGACTATTTGTTGAAGGAAGGAATCATTTCACACAGTGAATCTTCGTATAGTTCAAGTGTGGTGCTCTTGAGAAAACCCTCTGGAGAACATAGACTCTGTATAGATTACAGGAGACTGAATGCTATCACAGAAGGTCAGGTGGATTCATTGCCGGATACAAATCAGCTGTTTGCCAGGCTGAATAAAGCTAAATATTTCTCAAAGGTGGATCTGAGCAAAGGCTACTATCAGATTCCAGTAAAACCGGAGGTTAGACCTTATCTAGCTTTTAGTACCTCAGAGGGACACTATGAATTTAACAGATTGCCATTTGGATTAAAAAATGCAAACAATGTCTTCTCTAGAATGATGAGAAAATTGTTGGATCCTCTGAATAATCCACGCATCACAAACTTCATGGATGATATCCTCATAGCGACAGAAACATTTGAGGAACACATTAACTCTCTGAACATGTTGTTTGATCGACTTAGAGAAGCGAATTTGACAGCCCGACCAACCAAATGTTGCGTTGGATGTAAAGAATGAGAATTCTTGGGACACACAGTCCATCAGGGAAACATGACCCCTGACCCCAAGAACTTGGAGAAACTAAGAAAAGCTCCGAGGCCACAAACAAAGAAAGACGTGAGATCTTTTGTCTCATTATGTGGTTTCTACCAAAAGTATATCAAAAACTTTAACTCCATATGTGCACCGTTAACTGATTTGACACGCAAAGGAAATCCAGATCGAATTACCTGGACAGCACAGTGTGAATTAGCATACCAAGAATTGAAGGAAAAGCTCACAAGCAAACCTATTTTGAAATTACCTGACTTAAGTCAAGAATTCATTGTGAGAACGGATGCTAGTAATATCGGTTTGGGTGCCACCCTGTTACAGAAGTCAGATTCACTGGATGGGGAATTAACCCCAGTGGCATATGCTAGTCGTAAGTGGAATACAGCTGAAAAAAATTATTCAACTAGTGAAAAAGAATGTCTCGCAGTGATATGGGCGATCAAGAAATTCAATATTTACCTGTATGGGAAGGCATTCAAGTTACAAACGGATCACAAACCCCTGGCTTTTCTAGCGCAAGCTAGGCATGAAAATTCTAGGTTACTCCGCTGGTCATTGCTTTTACAGCCATTCCAGTTCAGTATAGAATATATTTCTGGAAAAACTAACCTAGGTGCTGATTTTCTAAGCCGCCATCCGTGTGATGAGAATCAAAGTGATCACCAGGCATAGATAGAAATTTATCTATGTGTATATAGAATTATGGACTGACATATGATGTCTGTTTTAAGTGGGGAGAATTGTGGTGAAAAATTCTAATACCCATATATAAATTAGATAATAACTGTAAAAGCATAAAGCAAATATATGAAAGAAAGAAGAATGGTGAAAGACCAGTGCTTTCCCAATAGCGTACGCCTGCGTTGTGGAACGCCATAATGGCGGAACAAGAGATCCCCTTTTTCTACTTCGTCTGCATAAACTGTAACGCTTCCACGTACGATAGTAAAAGCCTACACGCGTCTCACAGTCGTTTCTAAAAATAAAACTGGTACTGTATTTCTTAGACGACCTTGATATGCAAACTGCATAATGACCTAGATACAAATACTAACATTAATGTAATTATACGCACAAGGTTAACCTAAAAAGACAGACGGACTAAGCAGAGACGAGAAAGGATAGACGGAGCGAAGCAATAGTGCTATGTCGTCTCGCGATTTAAAAGTGAACATCAATCACATGCGAAACGCGTGAGGGCGATTTCAAATAAACAGGGATGAAAAAAGTAAAGATTTAACAAAAGGTCCCGAATCAATCTTAGCTCTTTTGGGAAACATGACATTCTACTGTTTTACACCTGATTCCTGACTTTATACTGACAGTACAGTCTAAACGAAGCGGACAGGTCGAAGTTTAAAAATAAACAATTAACATCGAAAAAAGACAGTATTTAAAAAAAAAGCCATTTAGCCCCATGATAATCATATATTCGGGTACCTGGAGACTTATGGACTAAGAATATGTACTTAGTTGTCTAAATAGTCCATTAGATAATTAAATATTGGTAATAAAACATATAAAGAACGTGGATACTGTCAGGTTTGGTCATATCTGCTTGGGATGGGATTCCTTGAATTTTGTTGAAAACATAGTAGAGACAGGAAGTCTAAGATAATACGAGGGAGGCCATTGGCTGAACTTTGAAGTTAAAAGAAATTTGATAGGGTGACCTATGAATAACAAATAGATGCCTAGGAACGGATGAAAAGTGAATGAGAGAATAGACAACAACTGTGTATTAGTTTGAAAAAATTCAAAACGATTGGTCAATGCTGTCGATATTGGCAGAAGAAATCTTGTAGAAGACGCCATATCGTACACATTGATCGAGATGAGATCAGGACTGTGTTCTTATAATATAACTATATTATAGCAGCCTGGACTTTACCGCAGATTGAAACTGTGCCCAGTCATCTTTAGTGTGTTTTCCTTACGAATTGTGGTAAGCTAGACATTTTAATTTGTATTATATATGAAAATTGAATGTGAAATGATAAATTATGTCTGTATGTGTGTGGTTCAGTAGCAAACATGAGGCAAAGCCTAGATATTGCTCCAACTTGTAAAAGATTGTCAGAAAGGAGTATAACTGCATATATATATATATATATTGGAGTGCCATATAGTAACATGACACCTATCCTATTATATGGAAGGGACTAACGCTGGAATTGCAGAGGCGTTGTAACCATTAGGGAGAGGAATACTTGTGTATATATTGTCACATGAAAAGCTAGCAGTTGGCCTACAGCGCTGAACTTTATGTTTGTACTGTCTTGTACTTCAGTGTGGAAATATATTATATATTAGTTAGGAAGAAGGAGGCACAACCTTCTCATTTCAGGGACCGTGGTACTGATGTTAATATAGCAGCACATGGTCTGAGCATTGCTTGATCCAGAAAGCTGGCAGCAGACTCCTTGCCCAAGAATTCGGCCATTGTGTATTTTCTATCAAACTGAGAAGCAAGCGAGCAGAGGATACAAGTTTCCTGCAGCTGCTATATGAGATAAGAAATTGTCAGCACGAGCCGCTCAACCTTGAATAACTAACCCTCAACTGTACTTTATTAAAAAGACCAAAAGGGACAGAAAATTGTAAAAAGAAAAAGAATCTGTGAACCCTTTAATATTATTTCCACCAGTAACAAACACATGAAGTCGTGATGACAAACAACAACCTAGCTCTAAAAGCCAGTATTACCTCATAATACTACATCACAACACTACACTCATATTATAATAATATTATATGTCTGGACAAAGATCCTTTGTATAAAATTATGTGCATAAACATTGTGTTTACATTTGATTGTGATTCCTGATTCACTTTGTAGTAGGATCAGGATATCTATATATTGAGAAATTCAATACATTGTATACAAGTTCAACCATTGACTTACTTAAGATAGTCTTCTAGAGTGTTATGTGTATGTGCTTGTCATAGTGTTGTAAAGTGTTGTGGATCTTACTTAAGTGTTTATCTGTCTGTTGGTTGTTGTGAACTTACACTTCATCACTATCATAACCCTAGACATTAAACGTAGTCATCACAAAATTCAAGAATAAGTCTGATTGAGGTCTAAATGTGGTAGCAAGTAAGGTCCTCTGTAACACACCAAACTTATTAGATACAGAGACCTTCACAGCTGATCTCAGTCAGTACACTAAGTCCCCTATAACTATATTTATATAATCCCAACTCACCACAACATTCCACTGCAATCACACGGAATATTTCAAAAATGTCAGAAGCGGCGACGCTCTTTCCAGAGAAAGGAAACTTGAGTAGGAATTGGAGAGAGATGGAGGGGGGAGATGAGAGGGAAGAGGACAGACACCCTGAAGCTACGGATATAGGAAATTTATTTCCATAACGTAGACATGGCGTGCTTCCATATCTTAAAGGGGGGACGTTCTGTTGCATAGAGATTTATGATCAATAAATTTTCTATATTCTTTTCTTTTCTACCCATGTCCTCTACTTTATTATCGCTCTTTTATCCTTTTCCTGTTTGTTTCGCATTCGTTCGTTTGCGACACAAATATTATTTTCCCATTCTGACTTTACCGTTCGTTCATCACACTAGGAGCGCATTTGTTGCGTCATCTGTCAGTCCCTGCACGAGACGATTTAATGTGTGAAAATTCGTTTTCGTCAGACATGAGAGCAGACATTTGTCTATACTTTTCTCATGACACGGCGCTCTTGGGCTAGATTCTCGACGTAAAAGTGTGAGAATGCATTCTGTCAGACATGGGATAGCAGACATGTGTCTACATTTCCATCTGACACGTAGTGCTACGAACAGTTTCTTAGCAGTAGGTGTGAACGGCGCGCTCATGCATTACTCAGGAATGAGAATTGTTAGACGAAGGTGTGAAGACGCACTCTTGGCATGATATGACAGTCGCCTGATTTAACGTAAGTGTTAAGAGAGGGGGAGACGAGGGTTTTAAAATAGCGAACATCCTTTGTCTGGTTTAAGATATAACCGGAGTTTTAGATTTCATTCACTCAGTAACTTCGCAGATGTCATCATTCTATGAATCTCTGGTGGATAGTATGAAATATTAGTTGGTTCGAATGTGTCATTATTCCTAAGAATCCCTGTTGATAGTAGGATGGCATTAAGACTATCATTGAATTGACGAAATACGTACGTATTTCTAATTCATGATGACTGATTTTATGAATATAACTTATTTCACGGGAAGTTTTAAACGATAAGTCAAGCCTCCGCTTGCAGTTTATAATGCAAGTTATAACCGAGTACATAGTATGTATAAATATTGCATATGTGGTTTTTCTTTATTCAGTGAAACTTGGGTGACCCAACTTTTCCAGCGTTTAGTACATGGGAAATCTATGTGAAGAACTAAAAACATTCTTTTTTCTTAAAGACTTGGTGTTAAAGTAAAAGCTGTCTGTCATTGCGCTGACATCCAGAGCGACAGAGTACCCATTCCAAGAACTTTAAAGTTAAAATGAAATAACGGGCCTATCGCGCCATATTTAATTCTTCCTGAGGAAAACTCAAGTACATTTCAGCCCGTGTGGCAAGTAAAGATTTACAATCATTAACATTCCGACATTTTGACGAACTGTGGTGTTAACAATAATTGTCTATTGAAAGAATTTACCAACCGGTCATCTTCCTAACTAAGGGAAACCTCGTGAATTCTGACACTGTGGGCCCGCTTAAAACTAATTCTTACCTGAACGGAGTGAAGTGATACTAACTTAAATCTGTAAAGAAAACTATCGCACGAAGAGGACGCTCCCCAGACCCCGTGAATGAAACCACGATCTGGAGAGCTGGGAATCCGCTTCAGCAAAAGATAGACATATTTAAACGGTGCGTCATACAGTGCACCAGACGGCAAACACCAGCAAGCTATTAGGTAAGAACGTGAGCCAGGGTACCCTGATGAAAGAACCGAGTGAAAGTAGACTGAGTGAGGTTTTTTTTAATGATAACTATTTATTCACCCACTTTGTAATTCCAT
Organism: Oreohelix idahoensis; assembly: GCA_024509875.1. Classification (NCBI taxonomy): domain Eukaryota; kingdom Metazoa; phylum Mollusca; class Gastropoda; order Stylommatophora; family Oreohelicidae; genus Oreohelix; species Oreohelix idahoensis. The sequence continues at coordinate 170,743 of JAMPIV010005417.1, read as the reverse complement.
TTATGCAAATTGTTGCTACTGCAGGGATATTTTTCCTTAGGATAGACCATACTACTATCAAAGTCTGTTCATACCTTTAAGGGGGAAAATCATTAGACTACCGCAGATGTAACCTTGACTCGTTGGGGCTATCATTTCTTTTTCCTTCTAACAGGACTGGGCTATCCCTCGAGGGAAAAGATCATAACTGTTGGTCTATCATTCCTGTAGAAATTCGTTGACTTTATGACTATTTGTAAATGCTTGATTTAATTTTTATGTGTTCTGATCGAAGTTTAGTATGATAATTAAACTTCACATAAACTTATTCCAGAGCGTCGGTCAGTTCGTTCCCATATATCTATATAATCATTGTTATAGTCTTCCCACGTCTGTGTGTCTAACTGTCGTCAATTGTGTGTGTGCACGTGAGTGGTTATATATATATATATATATATATATATATATATATATATATATATATATATATATATATATATATATATATATATATATATTAATATATGTAGTCAATAGACTGACTGACTCCTCTAAATCTGTTGTAGAAGATAGGCTGAGAGGGAGAAAGAGAGAAGATTTTCGATTTTTTTTCAGGGACAGCCTCTATTGATTGCTACCATCTCACTCGTGGAAATCTATTTCTATTACGATCTCTCACTGTGACTATCACCTTATTCTAATCTAGTCAGAAAGGACGAACCCAAGTCTTAATTCCCCTATCACAAATCTACGACAGTATCCGAGCTCGGCCTTTTATGTATTCTCTTATATCAAGCTTTATTTGTTTAGCATCGTAAGTCATTCCATCATGACCTACTGAGCATCATCATATCCGTACTCACTTTCTTATTTACTTCTTCTGAAGCTAACACTTTTTCCGTAATGTACTGTAACTGCCTGTTACAATTAATTTACAATATATACAGCCGTTTGTGGCCCATTTAAAACATCATAGTATCATTGATTCTTTATTACTGCTATCCCCCTGGCTCAACCCTTCACTTATCTTTTGACCTAAGAATAAATCTGTGGTCCCCTAATTCGAACTACTTGCGTTTCCTTAGCAGCTCTTTCATTTAGTGCTGTTTCCTGCATTATTCTTTTTCCTAGCTCTCACCTATACTCGTTCTACCTGTCTCAACTTTTCGAGGCGCCTTTTATAATCTGATTTTATATTGTCTGAAGACGACCAACATCTCTTCGTCTTTCGTGTACTCCCTTCCTTTATCTCGCTTCTATGGAATCTCCGTTTGCTATGTCTGTGACCCTCGTCACTCTCCTCAGACGACATACTGTCTGTGACCTTCGTCACTCTCCTCAGACGACATACTGTCTTTGACCTTCGTCACTCTCCTCAGACGACATACTGTCTGAGTCACTTGATATCGATACCTCTTCTGGAGTCCTGCTCCGTCTGCTCCTATTTTCCACCTCATTAATCGTTTTCCGACCATTTCCTCTTGTCGGTCTATCCTCTTGTAGGTCTATCATCTTGTCGGTCTATCCTCTTGTCGGTCTATCCTCTTGTCGGTCTATCCTCTTCTTGTGTTTCCTCGTGTCTGCCTCTCCACTTCGGGCGTACCAGCATTTGTGCTCTATTTCTTAACTTCGCGAGTGGCATGTTATATTCTGACGAATCGTTAGATGAAGTATAATATCTCTTCTTCCCACGTGTAACGTCTCTTGCCCTTTCCTCCTGCTCGTCTGTTTCTTCATTTTCCTCAATTTCCTCCCCTCCCTGCTGGTTTTCTTGTTGCCTCTCTGTTTCCTGCATCTGTCGCAATTGTTTTTCTTGCTCTGCTAATCTATTTTCTCTCTCTTGCAGCCTCTGTACACATTCCATTAGCGGAATGTGCTCTTCGCTGTCTGAGTTGTCTCTTACATTTCTTAACCTCCTTAATTCTTCTGGTAATGTTCTGTCAACCTTTTCTCTTTCCGACGTTCTCGTCTGATCATGCTGTACATCTTCCTCTTCTTCCTCTATTTCTACATCTGTCTGTCTTCTCTGCAGCTTCCTCTCCTCTCTCTCCTTTTTATCTTCTTCTGACTGAATTCTCTTTCTACTTCTCACTGTATCCTGTTTGTCGCTCTCCTCTTTCTCGTTTCCTCTCTTCTGTTTCTCCTGTTTGTTTTGTGAATCGTTAAAATCTCAAGATATCTGATTTGGGTTTTTCGGTTGTGCATGAATTTCTGCTCTCGTGACTATCTGACTTCCTCCTGCTCCTGGTGTATATGACTCTTCTGGAGAACTTTTATCTGATGTAACCTCATCCATCTCTTCTGGTATCACTACCCAATCATCTCCCTTGATGGTCCAATCACTGTCCCTTTGTGTTGTTCTGTGTGTTCCGATGTTTATGGGTGTCTCTGTTTGTATAGCGACACTAACCATCTTCTTATACTCTCCTTCTGGTTTTTCTATCTGTCTGAGTTGCATGTTATTCCCAGGGTTGTTCTGTGTCATATCCGTATTCACTAAATTTCCTTCGTAGTACCTATTTACTTTCCTTCCTGATCTTATTGGACCTATGTGTGCCTTCCATCCGTCTTCTGTCGTTATGAGACACCTTTGTCCGTTCTCTAATGCCACGTTGTTTATCTCCCATATCTTTCTGTTTCTGATCTCGGCAATGAAATTCCTTACTGCCATTCTTGTCCTTCTCTTAGTCAGGCTATTCCAATATCCTGATCCTTGTTTTCTAGTAGGTCCGCCTTTTCTCTGACTACTGTATCTACCGTACCAAGGCGTCTCGAAAGCCCTCGTGTGGTGCGTGCATGAGTGTGCCTCTTGTGTGCGGGTGTAATTATGAGGTTGACACCAGGTGTCATCCTTGTCCCTACACATAATCTGTCGCGGACTATGATAACTAGCTACAGGTGCAGACCTACTGTTTTGATACATGCGTGGTGGTCTCCATGTACACGTGCTGGCTCTGCGTCCCCGCTGATGGAAATTGTAGCATTAAATGTCTTGCACCAGTCGGCTACCCGTTTGTTGTCTTTTTCCACAATTGTTTCTTCGACCTATGTTATATAATTCAATTGGCTGCTCTTCATCAACCCTTGCCTGTTCTACTCTCACCTCAAACCGTCTTCTTATGTTTTCTTCTGTAATGGCAGAAGCCATTGTGTCTGTAAACGTCTTGTGATCCTTCCTTATTAGGTGGAGTTTAATGGCATCACTATACAATCCGTCTACGAAGATACCGATCAATTGGCTATCTATTCCCTGTGTATATATCGTTTCAGATAGAAATACATCTTCGATGATGTTAAACATTCTGTCAGTATACATTTGTATCGTTTTCTCTTTGTTTGCTTTATCTTCCTAAGTTTTTGCCATCCTGTAATTCTCTGTATCTCTTCACCAATTCCTGCTTGAACTCTTGCCATGATTCCTCTGGCACTGTGTCCAACCTTCTCCTAATGAAATCTGCCACAAGATGCGTGCTAGTAAAAAAACCTAACAATTTTTTTTCACTGTCTGAGGCCTGAACCGATAAAGCGTATTTTTCTAATTGTAAAAGCCAGGCCTTGCATTCAGTAGTTTTACCTGAAAAAGTGTTAACATAGCCTTTGACATTGGTAAGTTTGCTGTTTTTATCCAGCTTACCCAATGTATCAGATACGTGGCGTAACACGCCTACTACTGTCTCTGTACTGTGTTCCATCTTGGCCCTGAAATCTAAAAAAAAATTATATTATTGGGAACTTCTTGGGCTCTGAAAAGAAAAATTGTTTCGGTTAATTATCTTGCCGCTGTAAAAAAAAAAAAAATTGATATTCACAGCAAGTCACTACAACAAATTTGCGAGAAAACTACGAAACATGCACCAGTTCAGTGTTGTACACAATCACTAATTATACTTAACCTCTAACTAATTAACTAACTCTATTCCTAGACGTTGGTTGCTGATGAAGGTGTCTTTTCCGGACCGTTGAACTGAGTTTGCACCGTGTTTTGTTCCGTTCTTTCTCCCCGGTTTTCTTCTGTGTTGTGAGCGGTAGTTATGGATGCTTGTGCTTCCCTGTTCATACAAAATTACTCTTGTGTGATGATGCTTGACCCGTTACCCGATTGTGGAGTTAAGTTGTAATAGAAATTGTCTCTTTCCGTATTTTCGTTACTGTTGACTTGAGTTTATGCGTTGACCTCCTTTCTTCTGTGTTGTTTATCTGTCTTGGTTCACCTTGACCTTGTCTACCTCCGCGATCTTGACATACCTCGGCACGTGCATGATAAACTGTTAATGCATATAATACACGTTGACTCTAGGAACGAACATCTGATGTTACTTTGAAATTTGCTTGTAACTGTGTTGCTTTCCTCCATAGGGCTCTCCCCCCCGCCCCCCCCCCCCAAAAAAAAAAATAGTCATGAGTATCGGCACGTAACTGTCTTACTCTGTTGACCTTGATGTTGTCACTCATCGCTGGCGTTCTGATATGTGTCATTTGTAACCAAGCGTAATGTTTTTCTCACAAGAGATCACGGGCCCCAGAAAGAGACATCTTGTGATCACAAATTCTAGGTTCTTGGTTTTGAAGTTGTTCGTTATGTACTGACCTTGTTGTGAGTACGTTCTTGATTAAACCAATGATGATAGTGACCTGTCTTTGTTCTTGTGTACGCTTGTCGGTTACGATAACTATTGGGCCCGTCTTTCTAATGTGCCTGCTGAGTGACACCCAATGACCAGACATCTATGATGACTGCACTGACTGATCGACTCGTGTCTGACAACAAAATTCCTTTATTGTTGTCAATAACATATTTACAGCTGGCGGTCTCCGTGCCTGATTATAAAGGTAATAAGAACACATATGACTTCTACGTTGACACTTCATATAGCATGTAATTCACTGGTCAGGAACTTGTTGATTAACGCTTGACCTCTGTTGACTACTGTAATACTATTTACTATTCTGTACTTGTTAATGAGCTGTTCTCAATATATTCAATTTGGCTTCGAACTATTAGCTGGGTCACAACCAGTGCTGAAAACGTATTCTTAGCCACTAGAACTGATCTTTATAAAGTCTGCCCTATGCGTCTGACACTGGACCACTGCTTCTAAACACCTGTTCTTGACTATTTCCACTTGATTAACTATTCGAGAGTTTACCTACCAAGGTTTCTTGAATGAACTGCTGGCGATATACTTTGACACAGCTCGTCATGAAAACTATCTGTCGTGAAAACATCTTTCGTCTGTCTTCCTTTCTGCAAACTGCAGCGGCACCGTAAATACAATGGTACCTGAGCTGGCCATTACTTTATAGATGGTCGTTACGGTTAGTCTACGCTAACCTGCTCTCAGCTGTCTACCTGTGCGAAATGACGAGTGAAGAGTGAACTGAAACTCTTCTGTCAGCGGACGGACTTCCCGTGTCGCTGATGACGTATGAACTAAGTCCCGCTACTCAATAATTATCCCTATTATTCTAATCATAGTTATCTCCTTTTCCTATCACAAGGGGTGAAACTGTGACTCCGGCTCCTGTCAAGTTTGTAATGTATGTCACACGTGAATTTGTTTATCAACCTTATACCGTTCATCGCGAATTATCAACCTTATACCGTTCATCGCGAAACAATGTCGTTATATCTTTATTAAGGCCTCTGCTGTCCTCGCAAGAGCCCGTGACACTAACAATACATTTAATAAACGCGCCATTATCAGCTGTATCACCATATTGTTTTTGTGTCAAGTTGGAACATATGTTTTAGGTGTTTATGTTAGGCCATGCTGCTGTAGCTGTTTAGTAGTGAGATGTGTTTTTATCCGATTTTCTATGTAGCCTCAATATAGATTTTACCAACAACACTGAATTAGCTTTAATATATTAGCATCGGCACTGAATTATGACTGGAGAGGCAAATACATATTTAAAAAACGAATGAGCTTGCCGCAAGACAAACTTATCTCCCCGGTTCCCTATGGTAACCACTTTTATTTCCATCAGGCTAATTTATGCATTCCGGTTTATGGTCCGTTAGGGCTAAAATTTATGTTTATAGTACGATAGAAGTTTCACTTTTCTGTTTATGGGACGTTAGGGATCTCACATACCTGTTCATGGTACGTTAGGTATCTCACATTTCTGTTTATATTACGTTAGGGATCTCACATACCTGTTTATGGTACGTTAGATATCTCACATTCCTGTAACGTTAGGTATCTCACATTCCTGTTTATGGTACGTTAGGGATCTCACTTTTAAGTTTACGGTACGTTAGGATTCTCACATTCCTGTTTATGGTACATTAGGATTCTCCCATTCCTCTTTATGGTATGTTGGGAATCTCATATTCATGTCTATGGTACGTTGGGAATTTTACATTCCTGTTTATAGTATTTTAGGAATGTCACATTCCTGTTTATGGTACGTTAGGAATCTTACTGTGGCGAAAGGTTTTATAAGTGTGATGAAAGTACTAGAGTAGAATCAGAATTCTCTCCAGAATGTGTGTGGTCCCAGTGACAGAGAGGTACACTGGTATCACTAGATAGTCACGGCTGTGAAAGTATCTGAAGTTGAAAAGTATTCCAAGAACAATCAGACCTTACTACGCCACCTTCGCCTTGTAACTATCTGTGATATTAATGCAATTCAACAAAACTCAAATTCAACAATATGGACTGAATAAAGCTGTTGAAATACAATTATATTCCTCTTTATTTACATCTATCTATGTGTGATGAGTGTGCGTGACTGTGTATGAAATAGATGAAGATTTATATTTACAAAACCAACTTGGGTAACCAATTAACATTTAACAAGTTAATATTAAAAATGTCCTTGTAGACTGGAATCAATTAACCGTTAACAAGTTAATATTTAAAAATGTCCCTGTAGACTCTTCCAACTTAGATATTTGAATTTCTCCTGTCTTATTCGCTGTAACAAAGTCTCAGTTAAGCTAGCATGGTTCTTTTTCTATCACTAAACAATTTTGACTGTTCTCACAGCAGGGTGCACGATTGTCAAATAAATATACTGTACGTAACTTCTCTGTTATACGAAGTGTTGATGTGGCAGGTTCAGCTTTTCAGGTAGGTCGGACTTCTAACCATCCAGACACTGCTGGGGCGAATAGCCTTGATCTTGAACAATTCTTGATCACTGACCTCTGACTGAATGACAATTATGACCCCTCGTAGGATCTATTTAAGATCAGTAAAGACTGGCTTTGTGCAGTAATAGAACTGCCCGGCTGCAAATAATACGATTTTAGCCTTTACACGCGTCCCTCTTTCTCCAGTCGTCGTCCTTCTGTCTCTCGCTGTACAAGTGATTTTGGAAAATGTGCCCTCTCCTTACATTGGCTGAGATCGGGCGTCTCGGAAGCCAAGACCCATAACTCCGATTTACTTTCCTAAAATGTCCACGTCGAGGCGATTTGTGCTAGACGTGGTACATGTTCTAGTTAAAGCCTTCTGAACAATATTCTCCCATTCTCGGTAAGTTTATCTTTCCATCCATATGTCGTTTTCCTATATCGGTCGTGTTAACGATTTTATCTTGAATTATGAATTGGAAAAACACAGGATTTCTCAATGCACGGACACTTATTCTTGCTAAATTCTTCACAACTACTTACTCCCTCCAAATTTCCTCGTACCTACACATAAATGAAGATATCTCCGTCATAAGGAACCATTCTCATCCTTTTCTGTCATTTTGTTCACCTTCCCAATCTCTACTTCTAACTTTAGGATTGTACGCTTTTTTATCCTCCATAATAAAACTGTCGTAGCAAAAGCGCTTGGGATCTGTGTACTATTTTCTGATTGGCTGGCCTCGACCCGCCTTCGAAAAATACTACGAATCATTGGCTTCTGTACGCAAGCCCTACTTTCCTGTCTTCATGCATTTAACTAGGCAATTGCGTAACATGCTACACTTACATTTCTGTTTATGGCACGTTATGAATCTTACATTCTTGCCCCAAAACATATAATGTATAATTTATTATCGTTTGTTTGTTTCTTTTTATTTCATCAACATGGGCACACATTGTAATCAAATGTAAATAGTAACCGTTTACACATGTTACAACCAACGGGCTGATCACCCGTTTGCCAGTCACTTCGATTACGGAAACAACAGCAAATGGATTGATTTGCCGTTGCCCTAAAGACGCCAATAGGCGTGATGGGAAACAATGGCAAAGAAAACCTATCTGCTGTTGCCCTAAGACGCCACTAGGCGTAATGGCCACTGACTGCTTTGACGGTCGGTGGCTAAGGACGGAAGAAGAAGAAGAAGAAGACACATGTTACAATCCCTGCTTCTACCATACATATAAATGATTATATTAGATTTTTAAATCACATACCATGACATAGACACTATGCGTTAAAATACATGTCAAAAATAGTTTAATAATGTATACAGCTGTCTTGCATAACACATAAAGTGATTGAAAAGCCTACAGATTCTTGACAAACAACTTTCGAGAGATAGAAGTAGATATTATGTGATTGTTCTCTCTCTAATTTTACGCTTTGCTTGGTTCATGGATCCGACGTTTACAGATGGCCTTGGTAAAATATTGGCAAATCGTAATTATTTACAACTACTGATTTTTTTCTGTGTGATGGGCGGTGAGTAATTATGAATGGTTGGGCAATTTAATTAGAATAAGTTACTTATCATGTATAGATCAAAGATTAAGAATTAATATTACTGTGAAATGCAAACACATGAAAGTTTATCTTGCAGCAATCACGAAATAATATGTAAGAGATAAAAGCTTTATAATTTTGAAATCATGAATAATAAATTTGATTATATGCCAGTCTCAACGAATTTGAAACTTGGCTCCTTCTAAATGGCACTTGGTTATTAGGTTAACGACTTTAATTCATATTTCTTCATTGTCCTTCCTGTTGGAACACAGTAGAATTTGTGCATGTACTCCAGGCATCAGTGCATTGAATACCAGATCACTCTCGTTTCTGCATTGTTGTAAGTGCTGGTAGGACGCTCAAAATTTTCACGAGGGTGGGTCTCCAGATGCCAGCGGATTCTACCAATAGACATGGTTGGTTGTAGATCTATATGCGAATATACTTAGGTACACTGTCCTCAAATACATGGATGGGTAAGGAACATCTTTCCGTTTGAATGCAGTGAATCCATTTGTGAAGGGTACCGAAGAAGATGGGACAATGAAAGTCGGTGACCTTTGATGTCCCCATATAGGGAATTTTCTGCCGTCTTGGACAGTAGAGCAGTGGTTCACAAACGCTGTCGCGTGCTAGACTCGTGTGGCGCGAGAGGATGACAAGTGGGACCGAAAGATTCACAGACAATCACGGATTTAGAGAGATGTTAAAAAATGTCATATGCCAAAAAATAAATATAACAATCATTTTTTTACTTATTTTGTTAATTGTGATATAACATGGGAAATCTTCTTCTTTGATCCATAGCCGCCGACCGTCCAAGCAGTCAGTGACCATCACGCCTGGTGGCGTCTTGTGGGGCAGAAAAATTTATTCCACTTTGTTCGGTCGGCGGCCATTCTTCGTACAGTGCCCCAACTCTGGTTCATTTTTTGCATCTCGGCTTCCACAGTTCTCCGCCAAGTTGTTTTTGGTCGGCCTCTCTTTCGCTTTCATTCGGGGGTCCATAGCATAGCTGTTCTTGTAATGGTGTCAGGGTCCCTTCTGAGCATGTGGCCAACCCAATCCCAGCGTCTGCCAGCTTTGATGGTGTGCATGTCCTCCTGGTTACTCCGAATAAGTAGTTCTTGGTTGCTAATGGTATTCGGCCAAAAGATTCGGAGAATTTTCATTAGGCAGATTGTGTGGAATGAGGAAAGTTTCGACATTTCCTTCTCTGTTACTCTGCAGCGTTCCGCACCATAGACAAAAGGCTGTTGACAGCATACACAGGGACAACCTTTGGAAAATACTAAGGGCTTATGGACTTCTCAGCTGCAATTTTTCCATTATAAAAAGCCTCTATTCTAAATTTACATGCAGTGTTGGATTGAGTAATGTAACTTTCGAAGTGAAAACAGGCGTATGAGAGGGATGCCCCTTATCAACAACATTATTTTTGACAGCCATAGATTGGGTGATGCGCCAGACAACAGAGGGCAGTCCAAGAGGAATTAGATGGACAACGTTTTCTACACTGGAAGACCTGGAATACGCAGATGATATTGCAATACTCGCACATTCACATCAACATATCCAAGAGAAAACCGATAGACTGAATAAGTACAGCCAGCAGTATACTGAAGTTGTATATTTTGTGAATGAATCATGTTTTTATGTAGCAATATTGTTTTATACTTTCTGGATGTCTCATGATAATTCTATAAAGTAGTTGTGTTCTATGTTATGAATAAAGCATTGCTAAGAGTTGATATTTTTTATTGAAGGTATGTCTAACCAATAAAAAATTCGGTATGGTGTTGTGACAAAACGTCTGAACATGCTCTTTTGTGGGATCTCTCACACCTTCAGCCCTTCGGCAGTATCCTTTCCTTTTCTTCATTTGTCGCCCTCATCGCTTTTATTTGGCATAAATCATGCCTTTTCATTTGTATTTTCACTATTTTGTTCTATGCTTGACATAGCATGGTGAAGTCTCTAACACGCTAAACCCCCCCCCCCCCTCGCTCCCCCCCCCTCTCCCTCCCCCCCCCCCCCCACGGCAGTATTTGCCATGGGAGTAATTCTTATCTTATTGTCTCGCATTCACGCTTCACGAAGACGTGTTAAGTTACGCCAGATTATTAGACGGTCCGCGACAGTATTTTATCACAATATCGGTCTGACCATCTTTGCAAGCGACAGGGCTTGGTTATCCAAAGAGTGTTGAAACACATGATAACCCGTGCACGAGGCGAAACTTATGACATAATCGCTTCCGGGTCATCCTTCATAAAACAGATAATGACATCACTGTCTGTGTGACACATGTGGGCAGACAAGAGTGATATAATCGCTTCCGGTCCTTGGTTAAAAAGTAATCATGGATTTATTACATTTTAGACAATATGAGTCTACAAATGTGTTTGTGAGAGTGTCTACAAGGAATCAGATGTCCATATATGGTAATACGTGACCTTTGCAGGCACGCACCTTATTTCATGTGGGACTATTTTGAAATATCGCACCCTATCTGCATGATGTGAAATGATTGGATCTTTCTGATTAGATTCATAATACCATTGGAGGGAATATAGGCTGACAATTTCACAATTTTATTTCTCTGTGATTTGCAAGCTCGCCAAGACAACTTCAGACCTCGCCACAGTGAAAACTAGATTCATAATTCCTAATTGTTATCCGGACCTTTTATTGGAGAACCAGATAAGACTTATACAGCACAGGAAATCTCTTTCAAATTTTAAAAAGGAACACTGGAACTAGGAAACTGAAGAAACACGGAGTCAGACGGGGCAATCTATTGTAGAATTAAAAGAAATCCCAGACACGTGTTGTAAGAGAACGATTTGTCTCTTTTATTTATCTGTGCGACAAGTCCGTAGCCAGGTTTGGCTTATTGGTGGTACCGGCAGAACATTCTATTTCTGGAACTAGACGGGATCAGTGGCCTATGACAAAGGACGCACTGTGTAGACTTGAAGGTTCTCGGAGACGAGCTACAACCGACAACCTTGACCAGAGACGAGTAATCAGTGTGAAAAGACAGAACCGTTATTGGCAGCTAAGTTCAAACATATGTTGCCACCTAAACTTCCTAACCCTTTTCGCAATCCTCAAATACGAGGATGATAGCTTTTCTTTAACCATAACTATTCAAGTTATTTTCAAACTGTTAAACCTAAAGTGATTATTACATTTTGTTATTTGTAATGTTACAAATTTAACTTCGATTTAATCGTATAAATGTACTACATGTTTGTCTCAGTCAAAGTTACTAAACACACACTCTAAACAGAGCTATACTTGAATGAGAGAATTCAACTGAGTAAATCAGGGGTGGGTGCTTAAACGAGCGATAAATAAGTACTTAAATTCTTCACAAAAATGGTCGGCCAGTTACAGAATTAACGTGCTCAGTGACAGCCAGCATTGTTTTTGCTTACCTGAATTTCTCGTGAAGTCTCCCATGTGATAGACGCTTTACTACTCTTCTATCTACATTTCTGCTACGAGTAATCTTGTGTACAAATAGACTCCATTGAAGCCTATATTAGATACTCTTGAGTTTTGACCATTGTTGGACCACTAGTGCAAAGCATGGGAGGCAATCCGTCACAGCCGCGAGCAAAATTTCATTCCGAAAGTGTGGCCTAGATACACATGTTTGGCAACGACTGCAGTAGACGGTGTAATTTATTCCTTCATTGTACTTTCATGAGGCGGTTTCCGTCAACAGGGAAGGAACACTGGCGCCGACAGGTCTAGAATTGTCTGCTCCTTGTTTACGTTTACTTGCGCAATCAAGACGCTTTAACCTCGCGCGTACGAATGATTGTTACAACATCAGGACAGAGGAGGAGGAGTGGAGCTAGGTAATCACCGTCCCAGCCAGTGTGTTGAAAGAGAAAATATGTAGTTTCTTCTACGCGAAATAACGAGACAGAAGAATAGTTATTTCATCTAAGCGAGAGAAAGTTGTGCAGACACAAAACGTATGGTGCTATGAAGGAGGAACGAAAATAGAAGAGTTAGAAGACAGTGGAGCCATGCGATACACAGTCGGAAACACAATCTAGTAAGCAGCATCTGCTCTTTATTGCTTCTTCAAAACAAGGATATTGTTAAAGCAATCTTGGTTTCATAAAGTGGTGTAGACAAGATGGTAAAGTACAGAGTGAGAGAAAAAACATTTTAAAAGCAGAGAAGTTGTAACGTATCACCCGTTCAGAAATATCCACATGTTTGTGGAAGATTGGATCATCTGAACAGAATGTTTGCTTCTCGAGTTATTTGTAGTCATTCTAACGTTTAATGGCTCCTGTTGCTGATTATGTTTGCAAGATTGTTTGATACCAACAATCTTTATTGATTGCCTGATACCAATAATCCTTGTAGATTGCCTGATATCAATAATTCTTGTTTTCCTCTCCACCAACGTGCAACCGATCAATCGCAAACTGTCGTTAGTTCGCAAATGATAAAGTGGTAGATTTCTAGGTTACTGAAGCAGTATAGACATTTTTAACTACAGAAATTGTAGACTAGCTCCCTCCTGCAGGTATTTAAAAGCCGGTGTCCCCTTGATTCAGCGTCCGTTGAAAATCCTACAAGCTTAACTTACAAAACCTCACATATTCGTGGACAGCGCATGATCGGAACGAGATCTTTAATTTACTTTGAAACGAAATTAACATTAATAAATGACATATCAGAGAATATTCCAAGAAGAACTTACAATGCTTCCTTTGCAGACGACTTAGCCCTGTGGATCTCAGAGGAATATATCACTACGGCAAGCATTCGGATGCAGCAAGCCCGAACATCATTGGAGGAATGGGCCAAGGCATGGCTAGTAAAGATAAATGAAGTGAAAACATGATGCACAGTGTTTTCTCTCTCAAACAAACCACAGATCTCCAAATTGGTGCTAAATGAGAAAAATCTACATCTGGATGAAAATCGAAACTACCTAGGCATTACCTTTGATCGCCGCTTGACTTGGAAAACCTAGATTGAAAGAAACAGGACAAGAGCAAGGCAGAGAATGGCAATCATGAAAAAACTTGCTGGCACGGGTTGGGGAGCAGACGAGAGAGTACTAAAGAAGCTATATACTGGGCGTGTGAGACCAGTCTTAGAATATGGCGTTGCAGCATGGTCAACGGCAGCTAAGTCGAACTTTGACAAAATAAACAGAACTCAAAACCAAGCAATGAGAATCATAACAGGGGGCACGAAGTCAACACCCAATGAAGGGTTGGAAAAGATTACTCACCTCCAGCCTATGAAGGATAGAAGAGATAGCTGTAGCGTAAGGTTTTTATAAGTGTAGTGTCAGAAGTAGATACTGAAAGAACAGAAATAGTGTTCTGTCTTGAAATGAGTGAAGTTCCAGTGTTGGAGAAGAACACTGGTATCACAGGATAGTCACGGCTGTGAAGGTATCTGCTTCAGAAAGTATTGAGAGTAAAGTCAGTCCCTAAAGTGCCCCTTAGCTATGTAACTACCTATTTTTTTTGTTTTTTTTTCGTACGCCCGCTAATACTCGAGGCGAAATCTCAGGTTATTACTAATGTCTAACCTAACATTGATTTTACGTGAGTATCCCTTTTTCTTTGTACAGAGACAGGTGTCCCTCGCCATTCAGGCAAATACTCTCCGATTTCGGAGGTACCCATTACAGCTGGGTCGGCTCAGGAGCCGCCAATCCCTGGTCGACGACACTCCTTCAAATGTCCTCGCCAGGTCTCGAGTTAATCCAGTCCAAATCCCGATCGACGAAAAATCCTCAAATGCCGTCACCCGGGTTTGATCCTGGATCACACGGTCGCCAGAGCGGTGTAGTAACCACTACGCTAGCGCGGCTCCCATGATAACTACCTATGAAAACAATTCAATAACACTCAAACTTTAACAATATAAAATTAATAAGTCAGATGAGTACAATTATTGAATTTATTATGTACATCTACCTTTTCTCTTTATGTAATTATGAATTGATAATGACGGAAATCAATCAATAAAATATTTTAACAAAATCTGAGGGATGGTTGAATTTATATTTCTAATTATTTAACTAAAAAGTATTTCCTTGAATTTTCCACTTAAGCTGAAATAAAGTTTCTCAAATGTTCTTTCAATCTAGTCTCTTGGCTATGCTAATAGACTAATGTTTTTCATCATCAACTATTCACTGTCCTGGTATGCTCTCATTTGGTTGCATGAATCTGAACATATGCTTTACTCAACTTTCAAGTCTTATGACTGTCTTCACTTGAATGGTACAGTTTTATCAGTGTATTCCTCCTGATAGACCGCCAACTACTGATGAGGATGAAGTCCTGATGACAATGGTGGAGGCTTCTGTATTATGTCAGGTAGCACAAATAGATCTGGACTCTAAACCTCTGATTCTGATGATACATATGACTGCGGACAATAGTGGACATGTGGTCAGCTTTTATTCATGAAACACACAAGTCTAGGTGTTCATGAAATGAGTGTGTTTCAGATCATGAAAGTATATGAATGATACATGGATTAGTCTGATTATCAATAGCGAGACAAGACAGGCGTCTATCTGCAGAACATATTGTGAAAATAAGATAATACATGAATATAATACATTTTATACATAGGTATGATCCTTCCTTTGCCTTTCACATTATGTAGTACCAAGTCTCTGGTTTCTATATAATAGTGTAATTGACTACTCAACATGACAATCCTGATAATCACTGGTAGGCATCGAATTCCTTATACAGATTCACAACTAAAGTGCAGTTCAGTTCTCTGGTCTGATCTTGACACAAGTCTAATAATTTAAAGTTGCAATAAAATCTACATACCCTCTTAGGATGGCTGTTAAGCACAGAACAGACTTGATTTGGTGAAGTGGAACTGCACGGCAAAACAGATGGCATAATTATAGCCTTGGCACGTCTCCTTCTTCATTCTATCTCTGGCTTCTGCTGTGTAAGTGTGCGTTTTGAAAAAAAACCGCTGTCTCTTTTTATAGGCCAAGCGCGAACGTATCGGATACATGTATTGTGTAGTTTAGTCCAAGCCGTCTATTTTAGCACTTACGAATGAGAGTGTGAGTGGTGCATTCCAAACATCTGCTTCGTGCATATTAACCTTGTTATCCATGCACTTTTGACATATCTCCTTCCATTTTACAGAATTGCTGCTTTCTTGCTATATGTAATTTTCCACAGTTGGTGTCGATTTAGATTTAAAACCATTTCTTAAAGATGAACAACACAGCATCGTTCGTTATAATGACACCTTCACTTGCATATATTTCCGAAAGTAATCATATCTTCCAATATTCCTTAGGCATGCATAGAGCTGGAGTTATCCTTCGAAAAATGAAACTTCCATCATTTTCTATCACTGCATTATCTTATACGAAACATAAATCCATCTTAGAATTTACACAGTTCTTGCTTCTCTACTAAACGCCATTCAATTATCGATCGTCTGCAGTGAGCTCGCGGTTTTGGATTGGCTGGCCCACTGCCCCCCGTTTCCTTCTATTAATAACGAAGCGGTGTGTTTTACTATCTCGCTACAATAGCAGAGCCCAGAAACAAGCCAAGAAATTCCGGAGGCTGATAGACCACCCAATGCACCAGAGAATAAATGGAAGGGGAAGACAAAGCGAAGCAAATTTGTAGAGACAGTCAAAACAAAGATTAGAGCAGACCCCATAAATGCATTATCACCAACTACACCAATATGTACTGCATTCAAGCTACCCGTTTGGAAACAACAGCGCTTCCCTGAAATGATAGAAAACGTTACTGGTATTGAGAGAAAGAACAGCCAAAATGAAACAGAAAGGAGAGTCCTAACCACAAAATGTATAGACAAACATTACTCAAGCAACACCTGGATCTATGCATACACAGATGGATCAGCAACTAATCAACTAATGCAACAGAAGATGGGGGTGGAGGAGTCTTTCTGAGTTTAAGCAATGGCACACAAAAAAGATAGCACTCGCAACAGGAAAATTTTCAAGTAACTTCAGAGCAGAGGCAGAAGCCTTAAAAACGGCAGCAGAAATCCTAATGACAGAAGAAATCTCAGAGAGACCAGTAGCTCAGATGCGATGTCAGTAATTACAACGCTGAAACGTCAAAATAATGCTGAACTGGATGACATAAGAGTAACACTTCACAGACTATGTCAGCAATACAAAAGAGTCGTGATACAGTGGATCTCTTCTCGCTGCTACATCCCTGGAAATGAAGAGGCTGATAGATTGGCAAAGGAAGAGGGAAAGCTTCCTCAACTTGACACAAATATAACTTATGAGGAGGCCAAGAGTTTTATCAAGCGCGGTTCAGGCACAAGTGGGAAGCAGAGCATCAAGGCCATGAAAAAAAAAAAAAAAAGATCCATATTACCAGCTCAGCAGCATCGAACAAGTGGTAATCTTCAGACTTCGCACAGGTCATACAAGATTGAGATACCACCTATTCAACACATTAAAGATAGAAACTACTGATGAGTGTGACTGTGGCACCGATAAGATGACTGCCGAACACCTGCTTCAAAGGTGCCCAACATTTGAGGAACAGAGAAAACGTATATGGCCATCACCAGTACCATTCCTGGAGAAGGTCTACGGAGATATCAACAGCCTCGAGCTGACCACTGCTTTCTTTGAACTTATTCAAGTTGACATCTGAAGGTGAACAAAGAAGAAGAAGAAGAAGAAGAAGAAGAAGAAGAAGAAGAAGAAGATGTTAACATTAAGGAAAAGGTCTATTAGGTATATTTTTCCACCGGTATTTTGATGGAACTGCGGGCAGCAGAGCGATCAGCAGTGATAAAAGTTAAAAATTTCTCAGCAGTTTAAAAGCGTAAAGAGTACGTCACAGGGCCGCTGAAATGTCAAAATTTCAAAATTAGGAAACCTACACACGATAAAAATATTTATAGAATGTGATTTCTGAATACACGGTGCCACGGTGTTCGTGCACTGTGCTGAGATCCTCCTTGTGGGATGCAAGGGAGGAGATCAGAGCACTGATGGAGTTGTCCATGTACAATGAAGATAGTCTTTAAAACCAAAACACAACAAAAACCTGGAAGCAATTGTCTCATTACATCAGCTAGTAAAATTCTAAGTCTCTTTCTTCACATCATTTCACGTGCTAATAATCTCATTATATCAGCTAGTAACATTCTAAGTCTCTTTCTTCACATTATTTTACTTGCGTATAATCTCATTACATCAGCTAGTAACATTCTAAGTCTCTTTCTTCACATTATTTCACCTGCTTATAATCTCATTACATCAGCTAGTAACATTCTAAGTCTCTGTCTTCACATTATTTCACCTGCTAATAATCTCATTACATCAGCTAGTAACATTCTAAGTCTCTTTCTTCACTTTATTTCCCGTGCTGATAATCTCATTACATCAGCTGGTAACATTCGAAGTCTCTTTCTTCATTTTATTTCACGTGCTAATAATCACATTACATCAGCTAGTAACATTCTAAGTCTCTTTCTTCACTTTATTTCACGTGCTAATTGTTGAGGACTGTTTCGCGGTTTGCAGACATATGGATGACTGCAGACATTCGCATGCCTGCACCACGGAACTCCTCAATTGAATTAATACTGCAAATCGCGCAGATCAATATATGACGCGTCAAGCCTAGATACATTAGTCTATGTGTGGCCATTGAGCCGAACGGCAGTGTTGGAATATGTGGCAACGCCACTTAAGGATTGTGTTTCAATGTGTGGTATAACCACTGATTAAGAATATATGTGGAACGGTAGATCCACTGGAAAGTGTAAAATAGCGTAAGAATCCGTATCAAATTAAATATAGGACCAGATAAAGTCCAGATTAGAATCGCGAATAACGCAGATTACGTTCAAGGTGAACTTATATACATGGCAGTTAAAGCCTGGCGAGGGAAGCCGAAACAATGTTGAATAATGATACATAGACAGGATCTATAGATTTACGGATATTATACTCACTAGTAGTAGTGAAGGGATAATAATTCTCAGGATCGGATTCAGTAAGAGTTGGTTGCAAACTCTATTTCGCTATAGACTTAACGGTTGACCCAGACGAGCTAAGTCTGTGGGATGAACATTTCGTAGAGCTTAGTACTATGTTAAAGCCAAGTTAATGTGTGAGAAATGTGTTACGCTCATTGTGGAAAAAGACATATGTATATTAAAGTGTTCAGTCGTCAATGGAACTTGTTGATTGTATGAATTATTCAAGTTCTCATTCTGTGCTGTGACTGTTGTTAATCCTTGCAAGGTCAGTCCAGATTATCACAGGTATTCAGAAGACTAATTATAAGGTAATCAACACTGCTAGAGAAATAATAAATAATAATGACACTGAATAGAATCATAATTAAATCACACAAGAATGGCTTAAAAACTGCACTCAAACTATAAGCTGGAATTAGAATGGATGAATCATAATATCAAAAGAAGTATTGACAAGCAACCCAATAACTCACGTCCAACTATGCTGAATCTTTTAATAACACCTAGAAATAAGAGATGCAGCGGGTACCGTAACACTAATAATCTCATTACATCAGCTAGTAACATTCTAAGTCTTTTTCTTCATTTTTTTTCAAGTGCTAATAATCTCATTACATCAGCTGGTAACATTCGAAGTCTCTTTCTTTACTTTATTTCACGTGCTAATATCTCATTACATCAGCTAGTAACATTCTCTTTCTTCACTTTATTTCACGTGCTAATAATCTCATTACATCAGCTAGTAACATTCTAAGTCTCTTTCTTCACATTACTTCACCTGCTAATAATCTCATTCTTTTACCGACTCTCTCAGGATGATTATGTGACCCGGGCAGTCAATCGACGCCCATACAACAAGCAAACATTTTGAACACGATGATAAATAAACGCTCATGATGATACCCACTCAGGGCTTAAATGTATTCGAATATTCAAACGGTTTCGTATGGTTCACGGGGATTTCTGAAGAAACAAAGAAAGACGGAAAAATAATAGAATTATTGCTCACTCAGGCAAGTCGTACAAGGTGACTAATATGACGTAGTGCATGAGACTGGTCTCCGCGTCATATAAAACTATTTGCCACAGAAAGCAGTGCTACTAAAGCACGTGAATGTTTGGTGCCAGCGCCCTGCAAGAAGAACAGCAACAGAGGACCAGCTCCATTGATGTTCACACTGAAAACAAACTTACAAGATAACAACAAAAGGAGAAAGAGAATATCAATAACAAAACCAGCATCGCAGAGACGTACATTTCCTCACATCGCTCTTGAAAATGATTATACCCAGAAACTGTCACTTCTTCCTGTTTTCTGCATTAAGGAGATTCACTACTTAAAAAAAATCCACCTAAGATACGATGTTTTTAACTTGATAACTTTTCAATAGGAACAGTATAGTTAAGTACTGTATTTAAGGTTTGTGTCTCGCTTGCACAAGTCTGAGTATAGTCCAAAGGAAAAAAAAAACAACATAGTGAGTTTGAGTGGTGGTGTAACTGCCTTACTTCCAAGCAGAATATAACCAGCGTTGTTTCTGACAGTCTGGATTCCCAGCAAGTAGATTGTCACAGACTGGAATGGGGCGCCCTCATCTCGATCTCTTCTCCACTACGGCAGTACTCATTTTCAATTGTTGTACGTACAATTTCCTGGTCGACACACTTTTTTCTGCTCTTATCAAGCAAATCTTTGATTTTGTCACATCCTTTGACACTCATTTTTTGGGTGGGTTAGCGCAGGTAAAACCCATACGGACCTGGTCAGTTTCGCATTTAGTTTTGTTTGTACAAGCGAGGGATATAGAGATTGCTTGTCTGTGCGACACATTTTGGACAGACATGAATGACTTAATCATTTCCTGTCCACCTGTGTCAGAGGAAAGTACAATGTTATACCTGAAAAACATTGTCGAATGAGTTTACAGATGTGTGCGTGAGTTTGCATAGAAGGCAATTTGATGTTTTATTTCCATTTATGGGAGAGGTGACCTCTGCATTACGCGCAGAAGTTTTCCTACGTGGACATATTTGAAATTACCCCACAAAACACGCATGTTTGAACCTACTGGAGCCTTCCTTAGCATGTTAACAAGCAAATGCGGGGGAAAGACAGTGGATATAATCTGACACTTTTTGCACGTCTAATTCACTGTGAAAATAGCTTGCCAAGACGACAACCAGACTTTGCCAGAGCCTAGAATCAAGATTCTTATATAGGAACTGATCCATTGTTTTGAGTAATTTTGAGGACATCAGAGCCCAGAATAAACTCTACTATTTAACAAGGACAAGGGGAATCTGAGGAATCTAACGCACACAGTCAAAGTGGGAATTCAGTGTGAAAATAACGACCCATAAGAACACGTGTGAGAGGCCTATTCCAGTGCCTTTATTTCTCTGAGCAAACAGTCTGTGAGCCAAGATTGGCATAAGTTGTGCATTTTATATTCTATATTTTTCATTACTAACATGTGAACTAATATGTATATATTGCTATGTGAATATTAATATGTGAAAATTGCTAGAGGATGTCCAAGTCATTTGAGGCTGGAAACCTCGGCCTATAGAATGATGATTTCATGAACCACCGCTGCAAGGGCTGGTGACTGCTTTATTGCTAGTTTCGTACAGAGAACTAAAAGCATAGGTAGTCCCAAGTTCCATATGGAGCAGGGAGGAAAAGATGAAAGAAATGATGTACATTCTATTTATAATATTTACAAATACAAACCAGTGTAAATGTCTATGTAAACCTATTTCCTTTTAAATAATGAAAGTTCTAACTTTTCAATCAGTGTAGATGTAAATGAAAATATATTCTATCTATATTGTAAACATTTCTCAACCACTGTAGATGTAACTGAAAACATATTCAATCTATATTGTGAACATTTTTCAACCAATGTAAATGTAAATGTAAACATATTCTACCTATACTATTAACCTTTCATTTGAATGTAAAGTAAATATAAAGCAATTCAATTTAAATGTAAAGAAAGTTTTCTCTCGAGGAATTAAGCGTAATTTCCTATTGAGGTTAAATTCTGAGTTAGATGGGATGGTGGAATAGGACGATTGGAACACATAAGTATGTGTCATAAACGCAATACTCAGGACAGCGTTTTGTTTCTATTCGTTTACCATACTAGTTGGTGGTACCAGTGAGGGTACTAATCTCTGGAACAAAGTAAGGGAAGAAGTGGCTTGACGACGAACTAGATACCATCATCAGAGTGCCTTAGAGTCGCGGGACCAGCTTTGCAGTTACTCCCTGATATTTCTTGGAACGGGCTGCGCTTTTAATCTTGACCAGAGCCGCGAGAACTCCAGGGACCTATCTGCACAGAACCCTAAAACCTCAACAGGAGCAGAAACTACCATTTGGAGCTAAGTCAAACTTAAAAGCTGCCAAGTGACTTCTTACATAAAATCTCCAGTACATCACAACAGTGATGATAACTTTCTGTTAAAGATTATCCAATTTATTAAAAACTGTTAAAATTTAAGAGATTATTAAATTTTGTTATTTGCAAATATACAAATTTAACGTCGATTTAATCATTTTTCGTGTACTGCATGTTTGTCTCAGTCAGTTTACTAAATACACTCTAAACAGAGCTATACCATAATAAGACAAATTCCACTGAGTAAATCAGGGTGGGGGCTTGAACGAGCTGAAATTAATAATTGTCTAATTCTTCATAAAAGGCGGAGGATCAGATATAAGTTAACAATTGCCAAGCCCAATGATGCACTGTTCTTGACTTCTGAAATATCTTATGAAGACTCCCTTGAGATAGAATGTTATTCTTCTATCTACAACTCTGCCAAGAGTAATCTTGTGCGAAGGTAGACACCTTTGAAGACCCATATTAGATACTCTTGAGTTTTGGCCACTGTTGGATCATTACTGCAAAGCAGGGGAGGCAATTCCGTAACATAGATCAACAATAGACATGATCTTTTTCTCTCCGCCAGATTCAGGAAAAATCAAGAGAGCAGAAAAGGCCTTCTTATATCGCTTTTATAGACCCCACAAATGCATTTGACCTGGTTAGAAGGGATGAACTCTTCAGTCCTCCTAAAAGTAGGCTGACCCATTTAATTGCTGGAAATGATAAAGTCATTCCATGAAGACATGAAAGGAACAATCCAATATGCTGAAAGTGTATCACAGCCCCTTAACATTGTGTCACAGTGGCGGTGGTGGTGGGCCGTGAACTGGTCCAACGGCACCAAATAGGATATTATGTGACCGTGCTGGTGATGGTCCCTGTCAAATCCTAACTATAACTAGGTGACTGAGGCAGGCCTAGTTATCTATTATTTACTTTGTTTCTTTCCTCCAAGTGAGATTGTTTCTCTACTGGCCCCCTTGTTCCGCCAGAGATAGTAGTTCTTGGATGAGAATAGGTTCGTCTTTTGCTCAACCCAGACCACGTTCTTCCCTCCTTGGTGTTGTCTAGCGACTGATGCGTATAGGGTGTTCTATTATTCCTATCTTCCCTATTACTCAATTCTAATATCTCTCCATTCCTTAATCTCTTCTCACATCAAAGCAACCGGAGTGATGTGATTCAATTTCAAATAAACAACTTTTATTTACATAAGATAATGCATGATCATCCAGCATAATTCATCAGCTACAGTCCACAATTACAATGTCCTCAAGTCTTCCACTTGATTCAAACACACCTCTCAAAGCATAGTTATATATAGTTTCTCCTTTTACAACAGTTCTTCTAAATCCTTGGAGTCATGTTCTCACCCAATCTCAACCTAGTTAGGTTTAACTCCTTTAAATGCAGCATATAAAATTCAATAGCTACACCTGAAATAATCAAACAATGTCCAAT
The DNA here is from genome assembly GCA_024509875.1 of Oreohelix idahoensis. Classification (NCBI taxonomy): domain Eukaryota; kingdom Metazoa; phylum Mollusca; class Gastropoda; order Stylommatophora; family Oreohelicidae; genus Oreohelix; species Oreohelix idahoensis. Next base: position 147,210 of record JAMPIV010005417.1, on the reverse strand, counting down.
ACCAAAATGGCTTCCACCATACTTACTCTAGTATGAGAGAGCGCATGAGATGTTTCGTGAATGTCAGACTCACTAGTGGTGGCGTCTCCATACTTACTCTTATATGAGAGAGCGCTTAATATGTTTCATAAATGTCAGTGCTGTGAACCCTTAGTTCGATACAATCTCGTTTAATGGCAATTCTTCATCTTCTTGGTATGACAGCCCATCCTGGCTATCTGATAATAAAAGTTATTTACTTTTTAAGCTTTAATATTGCCCTTGCTTCAATATTATCTTCTGTAGCTCGCTCCCTTAAATGCGAGCGTCGTTAGCCTGCGACAAATTTGCTGAAAGTCAAGAAAATAGTTCAAAATTTCCTCTTACCATTTTAAAACGAAGTCCAGCACCTATCACAATCCCTACTGTTCACCCTTAATCTATTCCTAATATGTTCATCTCAGTATTTAACCACAGATAATCTATTCTCCGGAATTCCTATCGCTAAGAGATTCTAAATCTAGCTATCAGTTTCTGAATACGAACAACTGTCGACCACAAGTTCGTTTCTTGAGAGCCCTGGGCGGCACTTCTTGCTTCCGCAAAGTTTCTGATGGGACTGATCTCTTTTCGTCCTTCAATTTCCTATCTGATGATCCAAAGTTGTTTTTGAGTGAATGCGATTGGTCCGTTATTCAGTTCACTCACCTATCGCTAACTACACGCTTAATTCTATGCTGTCCAACTCCGTGAACTGTGCTACATAGCTGTTTACATTTCGCTCACTTTTCACGTGCGGTTTATTCTACTCTGTGTTCTCTTAACTGTAAAGGGCGCTAATAATATTGTTATTCCCCTTAGTACTTTTTTCCTTAATTTCATTAATCCTTCTATATCTTTACTAAAACTAAACTGATATGCAAATTTGGTAAACTCTAATGATATATACTTAGATTACTTTAAAGTCTAAAAAGGTTCCCTCTCTTACAAAAAACACTACATTTTCATTCTTTTATCTCCCATGTTAAGAACAAATAAGTTATCACTTAGATTATTCTGATTTTCTAACCCATTTTTATATACTCTTTCATCTTGTTAACACCAATTAACTGTTCGACTGACTTTAACTGCAGCGTATTTTACGCTGTACAACCAAACGGTGACATACGTCCCGGGGCCGTTCAAATGTATCCCGCAGGGAAACATTTGTGTTCTACCAAAAAAACTATTATCTATTTGTTCCACTAACATCTCTAATACTATTACCATAGACGACTCGAAATTACAAGCAAATTAAATCGTAATAGTGAGACTATATTATAAACCTAGCATCAATGCTACAACTAGAGCATCTCTTTAATTACTACTTCAACATAAAATATCATTACTTGAATATATAAAAGGCATAAATGAACATTGTATTTACTTAATTCATTACCATCATCTCTCAAACAAGTAGTACCCAATAATGCAACAAGTTTTATCCCTTGTATCTCTACATAACCAGTGCTATAAAAATATATATATATGGACGTTCATCCTCAGTGTAATTTTTGCTTAAGTCCATGAGTAAGACTGCATATGACTAAGTCTGGATCATGTCTCATCTCTGTTCTCTTTTTTTTTCTCTAGTCCTGAACACCTCTATGCGTGAGATAGGTACATTATAGCAATTAACATGCACTTAAGGTACTATACATTTTTTTTCCAATGTCAGTGTTGATCATGTAGTATGCCATCTCTTGTACCTTGGGAAGAAGTCTATTAAGTTTTCCAAGACTATGTATATTTATTGTAGTTTGTCACACTCTTAAGATTATATATGTCTACTCTAGTATCTCATTAACATCGTATTGGAAAAACAAGTAAACATTGTACTTAATACTTCTCAAACATTATCATTATACATTCTATTTATATACATATATATATATGGGCGACATGGTACTGCCTCTGGAAACAGAGGTTTGTCAGTCCTTAATATGTCTTATATATCTGCCGTCAATGTCAGTATTCATTGCAACGGTCAGATAGGCAGAGTAGTATAATATATAGCGTCACCAAGCATGCATTAACCAAACATTCCCAAAGTGACAGCAAGAAATATGTGTTACTATGTCAGGATGTGATGTGCTCGACTGATTCTAGCCTTTGATGCACCAGTCGAATTAGCAGTCATGTATGCAACTAATCATGCGAAATCCTACCATCTGTCTTGGGGCAATAGCGAAAGACCTATGTCACTATTGTCAGAGCAGGATGTGCTCGGCTGATGCTAGCCTTTGATGCATCTGTCGAAACCGTAAGCTCAGTCTGTTACTATATACATGTACCCCTGTATGTCGGAGTTAACCAAAATTCAAGACCAAAATGCCTCAACTCAATGCGGACATGACCATGTAAGGGTCATATGTGTTGTATCTTACCCAGCCTGTAATCAATACCAATTGTGGAGACATCTCATCTCGAAGTCACCTGTATAAACACTGTCATGTGGAATAAGGCCCTTTATCTACCATCTAATGTGTGCAACTCTGAGGGAGTAGGTTATTTTCTCTTTTTTTTCACTGCTGCAACACCCTGGCTTGGACTGTGACATTTCTTTTTTTCTTGTTGCCATCTATGCCTGGTGGTGGAGAAAGTATACCTCTTAGGGCCTGAGAGAAAAAAAAACATGGACATTTGCAAATGAAATAAACCTTATGAACCTGAACATCACACATTGTTGCAAAAATCTGAGTCCTCATCTATCTGAAGGTTATTTTTATCTTTGTTCTTTTTAAATCAGCTGCAAATATTATTCGATTTGTGCATTGTTTAATCTATACATTCCTAACATTTTTCTCTTTTTTTTATTTTCACTCCCTATTTCACAATTGAATAAGGCCCATCTTTGTGAAAAATTTGGGATTTAAGAAAGAAACTTGAGCTCAGTTTAAAATCTAATTATTTTTCTCACTATCAATGGAGGCACCCTGCTCTGGTGGTGGAAAAGTATAGTTTCCATCGAGAGTAACAGTACATTGTATCACTGAAAATGCATGTGTAACTGAAAGGTCTCATCTTCAATTTGAAGATTTTTTGCACCTTAACTTATTGTTTAGTATCTTTAATCTTATCTTTCTTGAAATATTATTCGATTGTTTTATGAAATAATTCATTGTTTAATCTAACTTCTCAGTTACGTTGGTCTCTTGTATAAACTATTTCACTATCACTCTGAATATCGCGAGAGTACAGTAGCTATCACTCATGTGCATGTGATCAAAGTCTTATCACTACATATAATGTTTCCTGTTTATGTGATTACTGTAGTTGATTACTATCTATACTGTTGCTCACCATTAAGTTTCTTCTACCTTATTTTCACCAAGTTAGTGTATAATGTAAATGTGTAAGTGTACTGAGATGTCAACAACTACTTGAGTTTACCACTGAGACCTAATGAACTAACTAACCGTTGGATACCGTTGATTGGGGTACCTTGATTAAGCACTATAGCTGGGGAAGTGCTGTGAATGAGTACTATATGCTGGGGAAGTACTTTACGGCGATTACACTGTTTGTATGAGTTTGGAGATCTGTTTTGCAAGCTCCATCAGTGTAACTTTCTCTACTGTAGAGACGACTGTCGTACTGATGAAGTTGATATCAGTTGTGATGGTATTTATAGTCGCTCCGCAGGAGGATGAGGACGAACGAGTTAATATGTTGTGGTTGTCAGTATGACAATAGCTTGTTTACTTGATGTTGTATACATTCTGAGTTTGGTGTTGGTAAAGTTGTCCATTCTTTCAATATCATCTTCTTTGCTATGTGTTGACAAGTTCTGATTGTATAAGTAGTACCATCTCGTCAGCAATATTGTTGCTAAAGTTTATAAGCTGTGCTGTAGGTCTTCGATGATGATAAGTTTTGTTGTTTCTCTGTGGTTGTAAGGATATCTCATCTTCATCATCCCAACTGTAGTATATAAGCTGGGGTTAGCTTGACTAGTGGTTGTGGTTGTTGACTCATTCTTCCTTCTGTACGGCTCCGGTTCTGCTGCATAGTTCCATCTTGTTGCTTGTATGTCACTTGTCATCACCTGTTCGCTTCACATGATCACTGGGGATGCGACAGGTGTCACAGGGAATGTATTGGGCTTGACGCAGGGATAGGGAAAAGATGGTTGTGACCATGTGACTAACATTGCGAACACTGATGTGTTGTCTTCGTGTAGTGCATCTAGTTTCTCATGTGCTTTTTGCTTTCTTATTTCTTCTGTAAGGCTTCGACTCCGCTGTAGTATGTCATTTCCCGTTGACTGCAAAGGTCTCCCATCTTCAATGTCCCGACTTGATCGTCTAGGCTGATGTCAACTTGTGGCTGGTAGTCATGGTTGGCTTCTGTTTCCTTCTGTAAGGCTCCGTTTCTGCAACTTGTTTCTTCTCATCGGTTGTAGATGTCTGTTCTTCATCTTGATACATCTGAGCTTGCTTGGCATTTCTTCTGTCATCACATGTTCGCTTCACATGATCACTGGGGTTGCAACAGGTGTTGCAGGGAGTATGTTGGGATTAACGAAGGAATAGGGAATGATGGTTGTGACCATGTGACTAACATTGCGAACATTGATGTGTTGTCTTTGTATTGTAGGTAGACTCATGTGCTTCTTGCTTCTTTGTTTCATCTGTAAGGCTTGGACTCCGTTGTACTGTTTCTTCTTGTTGATTGTAAAGGTCTATTATCTTCCATGTCCCGTCTTGATCATATAAGGTAGGATTAACTTGTGACCGATAGTTGTAGTTGTCACTTTATTTCATCCCATAATTGCTGTCTTCCTGTGGTGCTTCATCAAAAATCTAAGTCTCTAGTATTTCTGCCGTCGTCACCACGTTTTATTATTTCCGTCGTCACCACGACTGTTCACAAAAATTCTCTTGCCGTACTACCGCGGCCTCAAATGTACGTCTTACATCTCTTTCACTCGACTCCCCTACTGCAGTGCCCTATTGGTCAGGTGTACTCAGTGCTCTCTTGTATGCGGTATAGACCAATTATACTAAGTCTTCCCAAGACTGAGCTTACGCCGCCATATTGTTTATGTATAGTGCTATGATTGTCCTCACATAGCCTCTATCTCTTTCTTCATTACTTCATCTCCAAAAATTTCTTCCGTCGTCACCACGACTTTTCAATATAATTTTTCCCTTCTCGCACTCCCTGAGTTCCTCTCAGGTTCTATGTCGCTACCGCGACCTCTAATTATACTCCTATTTCTCTCCTCCTCTCTACTACTAGATCGGTATCTCCCTCGATCCTTAGTAGTTTCTGTTTCTACTACTGTTTCTATAAGCTTCGCGGCTCTTGGATCGGTAACCACGTCGACCCGTATCTCTCCTTCTACTATCACTTCTATGTCTCAGCCTGTCTCGGCTCTTAGATCGGAAATCCCCTCGATCTGTATCTCTTAATATGCTATGTCTCTACTCTCATAGCTTCCTCCTATGTTAACTTATTCAACAACTTCAGCATCTCCAATGCTAACTGTTGTTTGTCAACTCCTTGTCTCCCTTATTTCTCCCTTATTTTGTTTGCGGTACAGACCACCTATACTTAATCTTCTCAAGACTAAACTGCCGCCGCCATTTTGTTTACCTCTTATAATATGCTATGCCATCACTCACATAGCCTCCTATATTTCCTCTATATGCTTATTTACCTATAAGCTCCATCAATTTCAACACCATTGTCTCTTTACTTATTCGCCATGTCTAAAAACTTCATCATTATGGCCTCCCTCGCCTTAAGCGCCTGTAACGCTATCATCTTAGCAATATCTATATCTGCCTCTTCCTCTATTTCTCCTCTGCATTCGATCACGTTTATCTCGCTCTCTACATCTCTTCTCGTTTGTGTCATCTAACATTTTCGTTATAACCATATCTAATTCATTTCTTATCTCTAGAAATTGTGTCTGATACTTTTCTTGTAGCAATGTCCATACTTGTCCTCGTGACCCGTCCAGCCCAGGCTGTGCTATGATGACTTCTATTTCCTTCTTCAACTCGTCCATGTTTGGTCCAACCACTTTGACCATTTTCTTAGTCATGTCATTCTTGTGCTGAAGTTCTTCTACAAGGCGTCTTTGTTTCTTCCTAACTGTTTCTTCACCCTCCTCTTGGATCACATCTCTCATAAGCTGTCTTACTTCTTGTATTCTTTGCGATAAGTCTATGTCCAATATTATTTGTAGATTTGTGTGTACAAACTCTACTGATGTGGTGCCGTCGCGGTGTTCTTGTAGGAGGTATCTTATTCCTTCTTTTAACTCATTTACTCTTGGTTGGGACTTCTTGGTAATTTTCTTTATCTGATTTGCTTGCTCCCATCTTCTATCTCTCTCTCTAAATCTTTCTTCCACTTCGTTTCTCAACTTTTCCATCATTTCGCACCTCTCCGTGCTTTCTAACTTATCTTCTTCATCTGACGATACACTGTTTGAATAACTTGATGATGAGTCTGAGAAGTAGTTGCTATCCCTTATCTTGACATGCCAGTACTCAAGTTCTTCTAATACTCTCTCCACAAGTCTGCGAAGTTCATCTTGTCTTCCCGATAAGCCTGTATGAAATTCTCTCTCCAGACATGACCGTATATAATCTACTACTACTGTGTGAGAACTAACTCCCTCCAGTAGGTCTTTTATTGCTGTCTTTAACTCCTGTTCACTTGGATTAGGTACCTTGCTAATTTTCTTCTTCGGACCGCTGTTAACGCTCTGTACTGTTCCTGTACGCCTGCATGATGTGTCAGCGTTAACATCAACATCTGTTTGTGTTGCTGAACTTGCAACTCTATTGTCTGTTTGCGTTGTTGAATCTGCAACTTTATTCTCTGTTTGTGTTGCTGAGTCCATCTGTGCTGATGCTGTATTCTCTGTTTGTGTTGCTGAGTTCATCTGTGCTGATGCTGTATTCTCTGTCTGTGTTGCCGAAATTGTAGCTGTATTCTCCGTCTGTGTTGCCGAAACTGTCGATGTATTCTCTGTTTGTGTTGCTGAGTTCATCTATGCTGCTGCTGTAATCTGCTTCAACTGCTCCTGATTCCTTTGTAGATTAAGGCTATCATCTCTTGAACATCCATTATCGAAGGAAACTTCGCTTAACTCTGGAGCTGGTACATGACTTTGCGCATTCAGGTCAATTCTTTCTGGATCTTTGCATTTGACAGCTTCTTGTTTCTCATCTTGTACTTGATCTTGAATGTTACTTTGTTGTACGTTATCAATAACATTCTTGTTACTTTGACTTGCCTTTCCCATCTGAAGAAGTAATGTCTTTATATCTTCTAGAACACCTATTCCTTTTGATACTAGACTGTTCAGCATCTCATCAGCAGTGTCTATCTCTGAAATATTTGCAATGGTTTGCTGGACTTTTCTGCACCGTTTATCTTTCTTCATCTGTGCTTGGCTCTATAGCATCGACAATAATGTACTTGGTTTAATAACTGCACTGTCATTCTTCACTTCTTCTTGTTTGTTGTTCTTTTCTAACTCTTCAAACTTCCTCTCTAAATCTGTGCAAAGTGTAGTTATTTCTTCTCCTTCCGTTATATCACTATTTCTTTCTTCAGATGTCAGCTTCTCTAAGTTATCAACCATTTCAATGTTGTTCGAATCAGGTAAGTCATCTGTTTGTACTGCGACATTTGTAACTTGTTTTGATTTTATCCTGATTGGGATTAGACTCTTCTTACATCTGTCATCTGTTTGTACTGCGACATTCTCTTTCTGAGGCTCTATTCTAGCAACTACAGGTTCAGTTCGTTTTTTTTCAAGTTTAATCTTGGTCTTCCTTCTTTGACTTTGAATGGTTGTAGCTTGATTTCAACAATCTCCTTTATTTCAATCTTATAAACTTTCGCAACCAATCCATCGACTATTCTTATGCATGGGAAATCGACTGCATAATTCCTGCAACGTTTTAGCTCTGAAGCAAAGTCTCTCAATGCTATTCTTTTCTTTCTGTTTTGTATGGTTCTTGCGCAACTCTCCATGTTTGAATGTCTCTTTACAATTATTTATTCTTCTCTGTGTCTTCTTGTTCTGATGGTAGTGGCTTATATAGACTGTTGTTGATGTTGTTGCTCCATCTCTCCTTGTGATGTGGCCATGTCGCTGTAGGAGGAGTGGTCACGGCGCCAAATTAGTCTTATGTGACCGTGCAGGTGTCCCTACTAGTTGATAGCTATAACTAGGTGACTGAGGCAGGCCTAGTTATCTATTATTTACTTTGTTTCTTTCCTCCAAGTGAGATTGTTTCTCTACTGGCCCCCTTGTTCCGCCAGAGATAGTAGTTCTTGGATGAGAATAGGTTCGTCTTTTGCTCAACCCAGACCACGTTCTTCCCTCCTTGGTGTTGTCTAGCGACTGATGCGTATAGGGTGTTCTATTATTCCTATCTTCCCTATTACTCAATTCTAATATCTCTCCATTCCTTAATCTCTTCTCACATCAAAGCAACCGGAGTGATGTGATTCAATTTCAAATAAACAACTTTTATTTACATAAGATAATGCATGATCATCCAGCATAATTCATCAGCTACAGTCCACAATTACAATGTCCTCAAGTCTTCCGCTTGATTCAAACACACCTCTCAAAGCATAGTTATATATAGTTTCTCCTTTTACAACAGTTCTTCTAAATCCTTGGAGTCATGTTCTCACCCAATCTCAACCTAGTTAGGTTTAACTCCTTTAAATCTTCTTCTTCTTCTTCTTCTTCTTCTTCTTCTTCTTCCGTCCTTAGCCAAAGACCGACCAAGCAGTCAGAGGCCATCACGCCCTGTGGCGTCTTAAGGGCAACAGCAGATTTATTTTCTCTGTTGTAGTTTCCCATCACGCCTAGCGGCGTCTTTAGGGCAACAACAAATAGATCCATCTGCCGCTGTTTCCGTAATCGGTGTGACAAGCCAACGGGTGATCAGCCCATTGGGCACTCCTTTAAATGCAGCATATAAAATTCAATAGCTACACCTGAAATAATCAAACAATGTCCAATACCAAAATGGCTTCCACCATACTTACTCTAGTATGAGAGAGCGCATGAGATGTTTCGTGAATGTCAGACTCACTAGTGGTGGCGTCTCCATACTTACTCTTATATGAGAGAGCGCTTAATATGTTTCATAAATGTCAGTGCTGTGAACCCTTAGTTCGATACAATCTCGTTTAATGGCAATGCCTCATCTTCGTGGTATGACAGCCCATCCTGGCTATCTGATAATAAAAGTTATTTACTTTTTAAGCTTTAATATTGCCCTTGCTTCAATATTATCTTCTGTAGTTCGCTCCCTTAAATGCGAGCGTCGTTAGCCTGCGACAAATTTGCTGAAAGTCAAGAAAATAGTTCAAAATTTCCTCTTACCATTTTTAAAACGAAGTCCAGCACCTATCGCAATTCCTACTGTTCACCCTTAATCTATTCCTAATATGTTCATCTCAGTATTTAACCACAGATAATCTATTCTCCGGAATTCCTATAGCTAAGAGATTCTAAATCTAGCTATCAGTTTCTGAATACGAACAACTTTTTTTTTTTTTAATACCTTTATTCAGGTCAGTAAACCCCCCCCCCCCCCCCCCCCCCCCCCCCAATATATATTACAAGTCAACAACAATTGAACATCAATGATGAAATGATTAATGGTACATCTACAAAAGGGGTGGTGACCCCCTACCATGAAATGATTAATGAGGACATGTTTTAAGGAGTATTTACATTTATAGTATTTACAACAAAGCTACTTGCTTTGTGTGATGACTAAAGGGTCAAATAATTATTTATCAACAACAAAAAATTTCAAATTTGTTCCGTCATGTTGTGTGTTATTTGTTCATATATCTGTAAGAAAATTCTACTATTGTAATGTATGCCGTCATGTACTGCCCTATTCCTACATGTCCACACTAAATATCTAAAATCAGCTAATAGAGTTAACAATTTAAGTTCTGTCTGTCTCTGTAATGTAGGTAAAGTATTCAACATGACCGCTTGGTACATGTTGAGTGTTCGTGGTGTTTTGGAAGCTATCAGTGTTCTTAATTTGTTTAAAGTAGGGACCACTGTCCTACATGTGTAGAACAAGTGGTCCTCTGTTTCTATTGCGTTGTTACTGCACAGTATACACCTTGGTGGCGCCTTGCCTGCTTTCATTGCTGAATGCCTACTCATGATTGGTGTTAAACCGTACAGTAACCTAAATGTAACTTGTTTGGCTTGTGGCTTAACGTTTAATGCGTGAATGTTTGTGAAGCTTTGCGTGTAGTCTGTTATGAAAAGATTGTACCCTCGTTTAATCCGTGTACCTAAATAGGGTTCTTGTGCTGCAACTAATAATTTGTATATGAGTTTGGTGTCTTGCTTTACTAACTGTTCGTTTCCTTTTAAATTTTGTAAGCATATCCTATAAAAGGGTGGTGGGGTCCCAAAGAAATGTGGTTGATTATTTTCTAACTTGTGTAATTTAATTAACCTAAGTCCAATGTAGTAGTGTGCTAATGGGTAAAGACCTGGATTTTTTATAATCTCCCCTATATATTTAACCCTTAAAGCTTTAATCTTAGTGTTAATGTCCTGTAAAGCTATCCCTCCCTTGTTCTTAGGTTGTTTTAGGGTTGCGTGTTTAATACTTTTAAAGGTGTTTTAAAAAATAAAACTCCTAATCAACATATTTATTTTAGTTACAATTGTTTTTGGTGTGATTTGGATATTTGCTGTGTATATAATTTTTGGCATAATGAAACAGTTCACTATGATACTTCTCCCAAAAATAGTAGCTGTCTTATATTTATATTTCTCTAACATGTTTTGAATTTTATCTACTAACTTTATCCATGTCTCTGTATTGGGGTCATGGGGGTTACAAGAGTAGCTTATCCCATAAATTTTGATTCTGTTAACTTGCGTTAACTGAAAAGGGAAATCTGTTTTATTTGCCCATTTACCTAAACCCATTAAACTAGATTTTTGAATATTTAGTTTGGATTCGTTAGCGTATCCAAACTCTGTAAAGGTTTCTAATATCTCTCTTATGGAATCTACAGTTGCTGGAAGGAATAAAGTATCATCAGCATACGCTAACGATTTCCTTTCCCCTTGCCCGGGTACAAAAGTCCCCGTGATGTTTACATCTTGTCTTATTTTTTCCAGCACTGGTTCTAGTGTTAAAACGTATAACAGGGGAGACAAAGGGCAACCCTGTCTCACTGATCGTGTCAGCCTAACTGGGTCACTTAAACTGTGATTAATTAGTATTCTACTGTGGGGTTTTTTATATAAAATCTCTATCCATGTTCTAAAGTATGTACCTATGTTGTTTGCTTGTAAAGTTTTGTGTAGGAAGGAATGTGATACCCTGTCAAAGGCTTTTTCCTGATCTAATGATAGTATTGCACTTTGACACTGTCTATCATGCGTGTATGTAATGAAACCCCTTATGAAGTGTGTATGTCTACAAATGTTCCTACCATGCACACTACATTGTTGGTCAGGATGTACCAAATTTTTCATGAATAATTTAAGTTTCAGAGTGAGAGCTTTGGCCAAGATTTTATAATCAGTATTTAAAAGCGAAATAGGCCTGTAATTTTTGATTGACTTTCTGTCAGCATTATCTTTAGGTATTAAAGTAAGAAAGGATTCATTTAAACTATTCGGAAGCTCTCCTTTCTGGAAGGCTTCCTCAAATACTTTAATTAAAAGGGGGCCTAAAATTGGGAAAAAGAAAAAGTAAAATTCTGCCGTTAACCCATCTGGGCCGGGTGATTTATTTTTTTGGAAAGTACTGATAGCTTCCCTTAAGTTTTCTAAAGTTAAAGTTTCGTCTAATTTTTTGCTCTCATCATCACTTAAACGTTTTGTGTAGTGTAGAAATTTATCCTGTATGTTTTCGTTAGTTGGTTCTTTAGTGTATAATTTTGTGTAGTATTCAAAAAAGGCGTGTCTAATATTAATGTCTTCTGTCTGTTGTTTCCCATTCATATCAAATATTTCCTGAATCTGTCTACTGTGTTGTACATTTTGTTCAATCGCTAAATATTGTCTACTGGGTGTTTCTTGTGTAATAGTATTTAATTTTGACCTAAGGAGAGCTCCTTGGTATGTGTGTTGTTTGTACAGGTCTAACTGCTCTTCTAAAGAATGAATGTGTGGGTTATATTTGTCTATCTGCTTTGTTAAACTTATTGCGTCTTCTAATATATTTTGTTCCCTCTTAAAAGCCCTGTGTATTGTTGTTGCTAAAGTCTGTGTTCTGTCCCTTATTGTGTTTTTTAGCAGGTCCCAATATTCTGCAATGTTGTTATTGGGGATATCCTGTGTGTAACCCTGAATGAGTTGTGTTATTTTGTCTGTGAAGACAGTATTTGTTAGCAAATTATTGTTGAATTTCCAATGTGGGGATCTCTTTAATTTTGTATATGTGTGCCCCGTACTTAAGACTGTGTATACTGCTTGATGGTCTGTAAATTTAAGCGTGTTTTTTATATGGTAAGTTTTGTGTATATTGTAATTGTTGGATGCGTAGAACCTGTCCAGTCTTGAGGCCTGTCTAAAATATGGGTTTGTCTTGTCGTGAAATGTGAAAGCTTGTGTGTTCGGTTGTAGTTTTCTGTAAACGTCTATTAGGTCATGTTTGTCAAGAATGGGTTGTAAGTGTCGTATTGATTGGAGTATTTGATCTTTCTTTCTGTGATATACGGGTCCAAAGGAACTACTGTCTAAATTGGCCAAAACACAGTTAAAATCCCCCCTAACACTATTCTAGTTCCTTTGTAATGCTTATCTATAATGTCATACAGTCCGTCATAAAATTTGGGTTGGTCAGTATATAATGTGGGTGCGTATATATTAATGAGTGTGTGCATGTCATGTTTATTGTGTTTATTTTGTATTTGTATAATGACAATTCTGCCACAATTGTCTGTTCTATAATGTACTGCTTCCCAATCCTCATTTATTTGGAGGATGGCAGTACCCCCATGGCAGGTGCCCCGGGCGAACCAGCCATGTTTAAGTCCTAATCTAGTTACAATCTGGTCGGCATGATAACCAGAAGTAATTCCCGTTTGTTGCAAGAACAAAAAGTCGGGTTTCTCTTTTTTAATTAGTTTAATTACATGGTCCAGCTTATTTCTCAAACCATTGATATTGAGAGATATTATCACTAGACTGCATGTCGGAGTGGTAAGCTGAGGTTGGCCACTCGCTATAAACTGTCTACATGGCAAAGTGGCAGAGTGGCCACCTGCCATATCTAAACTATTTGACAAAACGGGGGCTTGCGAACCGTCTGTAGAATTACAAAGCTGAGTAGTGGTCTGAGGCTGGCTACTCGCTACAGGTGAGATACTCAATAGAACACTAGTTGATGGTTTATTTTGTGTTTCAATGATTTTAGGAGGCAAAGTAGTAAACTGGTCATTTGTTACACATGGTTTACACAGCATAGCGGTGCCGGTCGGCTGACCGCTTTCTGTCGTAACTAGGTCACTCGACACATTCATGTTTGCATTTCTTGACGAAGCGGTGCATAAAGGCTGACCTGCTAACCTAGTTACATGACTGCCTGACGGAATAGTGATCTGGGGCTGACTATTCGTTCTGCTATGATTATTTAGGCTCGACGCAGATGAAACCGCGTCGCCTAAACATCCCACCCCAGTAGGGGGGGGGGGGAGTTGTCTGCTTAAAGGAAACTGTGCGCATGTTTAATTGTGTGTATTTGTGAACAAACTAATTATCAAAAAACTATTTACAATAACACAACTCATAATAACACATTCTAACACCACTCCTAAACTATAGGTGTTGGCACACTTTACTATAAAAAGATACATTATTTTTATTTTTATTTTTGACATTAGCACTTGCGTCCACTTGAGGGGGGACATCTCACACGCTGGCCGGAAGCTTGACACCTGACACATCAAGAGTTCTGGCTCGCACTGGCCCCCAGTGCAGGGAGGAAAGGCTCGAAGGGGTAGACTCATGAGTCACTCACATCTTCTAGGTCTTGCCCGTCAAGATACATACTGGCCTGCGTCATGATAGACTCCATGGCTTCTTCGTCAGTTGCTGATGCTGCTGCCCAACTGGGAAACAGCTTCTCTTGTGACCCCACTGAGGTCTGGCTTGGATCATCAGGATGGCCCTCGTTCAGCTCTAACCCGTCTATGATGGGCATAGACTCGTAGCATGGAGAAGGCTCCCTTGTAAGCACCTTCGGTGATAGTGGTAGCTCCCTTCGACTAGGGGAGCGCTTGTTTGGTGACTTGCTGTCACTTCTCCTCCCCTCTTTGGATCGTACAGGCTCTCTTGTTTGGATCAGGAGCCTCTTCCTGCTTTCTTTTATTTCTTTTTTTTCTTCTTTTGTGAGGATTTTGGTGTAACCCTCCATTTCTCTGGTTTCTTCGGATTCGGGGCTCTCTAGGGCAGGGGACGCAGTTGTCCTCTGTTCTGCTGGAGTCTTGTCAATCTCCACCGTTTCTTCTCTCCTCAATTGTTTTGCTTGAGTTTGATTTTTATTTTTATTTTGATTTTGATTGGGGGCCGCCCTCTTTCTTGGGCATTGACTAACCCAGTGGTCGTCACCCCCGCAGATGGTACACTGGGTCCTTCTTCCTGGTATCGATACCCACACTCTTTGAACTTTTTCCGACGGGCCCTCCATTTTGAGGTTGACGAAGTGGGGTATTGGGTGGTCTGAAGGCTTGAAAAAAAGTTCCACTTATCGTGGGGCGTTTTAACTCTTGAGACCTCTGCCTCCTTGTCTCCCGTCACTGCCACTGCTAAGCGTTTGGCCGCCTCGGCTTTTACCGTTGGGGGCATCCAGTTTAAAACCCCCTTTGACTTTTCTTTGTCTAAATGTTCCACATACACTGTCATCTGGGGATTGCTCCACTCAAATTTGCGGCCATGTAAACCCTCATATGTGCTGCCGCCGTCAGCGTCGCGAACGACTTAAAGGGCCCGGCGAATCTATATAGGGTGGCAACGCCACTGACACCAACCCCAGCTGGTCCGGCCAGAATGCTGGCAATAAGGGAGTAGGAGGCCCTGTTGGCCTGCGGCCCTGCAATTGAAATGACCAGTGTTCCTGGTTTGTGGAGTTCTCCTCCTTCAAAGTCATCTTCCATTTTCATGACGAAAGTCGGCACAACTGCTGCTGGCATTATGATTTCTTACCTTTTCTTGGTTATAAAAACCAAATAGGAATAAGCACAGTCACAAAATTAGCCTAGCTAAAATAGCTAAGCCAACACAAAATCCTGGAAAACACCTAAGTCCAAAATGAAAACTCAGAAGCCCCGGGCGGCACTTCTTGCTTCCGCAAAGTTTCTGATGGGACTGATCTCTTTTCGTCCTTCAATTTCCTATCTGATGATCCAAAGTTGTTTTTGAGTGAATGCGATTGGTCCGTTATTCAGTTCACTCACCTATCGCTAACTACACGCTTAATTCTATGCTGTCCAACTCCGTGAACTGTGCTACATAGCTGTTTACATTTCGCTCACTTTTCACGTGCGGTTTATTCTACTCTGTGTTCTCTTAACTGTAAAGGGCGCTAATAATATTGTTATTCCCCTTAGTACTTTTTTCCTTAATTTCATTAATCCTTCTATATCTTTACTAAAACTAAACTGATATGCAAATTTGGTAAACTCTAATGATATATACTTAGATTACTTTAAAGTCTAAAAAGGTTCCCTCCCTTACAAAAAACACTACATTTTCATTCTTTTATCTCCCATGTTAAGAACAAATAAGTTATCACTTAGATTATTCTGATTTTCTAACCCATTTTTATATACTCTTTCATCTTGTTAACACCAATTAACTGTTCGACTGACTTTAACTGCAGCGTATTTTACGCTGTACAACCCAATGCCTAGAATCCGGCTTTTGGCTGGGATCATGTGTCTAGACACAGGGACCGGTACAGTGACATTCATGTGTCATTAGGTCCCTTGTGTGAGAACACAGAGGATCACTAGGTGACACATTTTGTCACTGGGTCTTCTAGTGTTGGGACATGTGGTCTTGACCAGAGCCGGGTTTTGGGCGGGGACAATGCGACCTCATGCGAGGAAAAAATATGCGACCTCAAGCGAGGAAAAAAAAAAAAAAAAAAAATTAGAAGTAGGTTGTTGAGGAAGACAGTTTGAGTGAATTATAGGTAATCTCAGACCTAAAGTCTTTTACATTTGAACATGCGCCCTAATATAACCGACTAGGTTGAGCGGGACGCGCATCGCCAAAACCAGGCAAAACTTTATTTTTTTTTTTAAATTTGAGTGAACTGCAAGAATTATAGAGAAAACACAGATAATAGGCATAATCAGACAGAATCTTCAGATAGCCTGGAAGAAGATCCATTAAAGCTTTCGCTCTTCCAAACCCCACAATCTACTTATTTATTCTTAAGTTCACCCGCTGTTAGTGGTGTATTCGGGGTAGAGCTGTGTGTTGTCGGGCTTACTGTATGGCCGACTTATTATTTGCCAACGCGAATGTTATTTTTGTGTGGGCCGTAGGGACAGGCCAACGATGACAAGACAAACGTCGTGATAATCATAGGGTCATAAGGTTGACCAACTGGAAAAGTAATGTACACTGGACCCATGGTTGGACATCAAGGACGATTCATTTATTTGAAGACGAAGTACAGACGATCATTATAATTTCATGGCGGGCAAAGTACATAATTTACAATCATCAATCTGGCCGTTGATTGACTTCACTAGTCATTACGACATCAATTCGTTCCTTGCGTCAGAGGGACGCACTAGCAGTCTGACATAGCGACTCAGACTGAAGCTCTACCATAGCGCTGTAAGAAAATAGCATACCTGAGGCTTGGTACGATAATAAGCCAAATTATGACTGAATCTTCATAATGTATACTCTTGGCACATCAGGCATAAGGACAGCAATCTCATCTCATAGATGAATATGATTATAATACGACCGGGTCCTTCCTAGTCGTGGGATAAGACCCCTGACCAAAATTCGTGTCTATTCAAGACCACTAATATATAATTCTGCCTCAAGCATCAGTGTCACGTGGGTTTTGATCATTAAATTGCCTACATCTTCTTCCTATTCTCTCGCCCGAATCCTCTTATTTTATTATCTTTCCGTACTTGTTTTTCCGGTATTTTTCGCATCACTCGGGTGCTAAAAATATTTTCTCCAGTATTTTCAAACTTTACCTTGTGTTTTTCTCATACTGGGATACGAAATTCTATTACATAGATGTCAGTCTCTGCCGGTCGAACCATAGCTGTGAATATACAGTTCTCGCCAGACATACGTCTGCAGTTTCCCCCGGTCAGAGCGCGGCCCGACCGGATTCCTGGGCCTGGGGTGTGAGAAATTCGTTTCGCTGGACATGAGCAGACTTTTGGTCTACCAGTTTCACCTGACACAAACGTAGGTGCTAAAACTGCCAACCCGCTTTCGCCCAGAGCAGACGGTTGTCTGAGATTTGAAACTGACACGCGTAGATCTTGGTCAGTAAGTGGCAGTTACGACATGTTAGGTGTTAAACGTATCGTTTAAGCCGGAAAGGGTAGAGCATTTCGTTCTACGAAATAATAGTTCATCCTTTGTCTGGTTTAAAATATTAAACCTAGTTTGAAACTTTATCTTCATTCTTTCTCTAAAATCGCAGTAGACAGGTGGTTCGCGAAGAGTAGAGCTGTATAAGGAAAAGTTTCTTAGTTTGTTGCGACCTAATTTTGTCGAACTTCTAGGACTTCCATAAATATAAGCGTATAATTCTTAATTGTGCGATATCCTGTAGTGCTGTGTTTTGAGGTTTTAATTTTTATATTATTATCTAGTATTTTGTGAAGTGATTAAGTGTTAAAAATCGCGCATTTCATTTTAACTAGTTTCTTTTGAAACAGAGTGCTTAATTTATAGTTTGTTTATATTCTCTAAGTCGACGAGTAGTTACAGTGGAAATACATAATACTAATTATATCTTAGCTTACTAAAACAATAATGTAGCTATAATGAAGTTAAAATCTCCTGGGGTTGCCAGTCTACCTGTTCCTCACCCATGTCCCTAACCCCCCACTCCTACTACATACATTTATTATTTACATCCCTAGTAACCAAAAACCACCCCATATACCTCACCGTACTCTCCAACATCCCTATCTCCCTAACCATCTCACCATTACCCAACCACAACATACGTACCTGTGCCTATCTACACAGCCGGTAATCCAAGTGTAGGAAAGTGTGCCACAATGATGAAATTGCATGGGATTATAACCTACCATCCCCTCTAGGTGCCCTAACACTCCCTATGGTCCCACCTTAAGACACCCTCCACTCCAACACAATGTTCAAATCTCCCTAACCACAATCACCCCCATACAAACTTAAAGTAATCCCATCATCATTCTTCTCTCAGCAACCATTCAACACCTCAAACCCCAACCCTTTCCCTCTCAATTTTCACTAGCCAATATAATCCCATTTCCCACCCACTACCCATACCCCACCTTCACACCTACCCATTCCTACCAACCACCCTACACACACCTCCCCACTCAACATCACCTTCCCAATCCATCACACTCACCCAAACTATCCTTATTACCCCAAAACATATCCCAACCACCCCTCCAAACCTCCCACCCAATCCCACCCACTTCCAACTAACATATCATATAATCGTACTACTTTATTAAATTGTGCTTCTATTTTCTCAATATTCCTAAATACTGTACATATTTAATTTCCTATACTAATACATTCCCCTATTCATCAATCAAATATATATACAAATTTATCTCACTTCCCCAATTATAAATAATCTGTACCCCCTTACATGCTTTAACAATACCCTTTTATATTATTTTCACCAAATCATTTAATCCCAAAATAACCACTCCTCCTAATTACCCAAATCAATCTAATTCTTAAAATCCAATGCTACAAATCATATTCAAAATCACAAAACTCTTTATACAACATTTACTATAAACCAAATAATTTCCATCAACTTATCTCATCACTTTGTCTTTGTGGCTAAAACCCTAGTCCTCTAAACAAATCTCCTCTCGGTTTCACCACCCCCTTACTCAAAATCAATAAAATTTAAGTCACATTTACAAATTTTATCATGATGTTAATATCTATGATAATTGATTACAAATTCACTGATCATTCAACAACCACTATACATTGACCAACCCTCCACTACTAGCATGTCCCATAAGTGTATCTATGTCTATACGTCAGTCCCCACCTTCTACTAATCTTCAATCTACTGTTTCACTCATCGCAACGCACAGTTTGTCATGTTCGTACCTTCCTGATCTATACTTTAAACTATGAGATATCTCCTTCACTTACCACGTATAAGTACCTATCTGTGCAACTTTTATCCCCTTCTAGATTCCTGATCCACATCCCACCCCCCCCGCATCTACCAACAGTTCAATACCCTCCCCCCACCCTCATACACGTGAAATAAACTCAAATAAATTAATCATCACACACCAACAATCTGACAGGTTGATATAAACAATCTTCAAATTGACCCTACTATATCCAAAACATAACCTCATTCTCCTTATTCATCTACGATTCGTAGTATCTCTCTAGACCCATGTCTGCCCACATCTGCTTCTATAGGCAAGCTACTAACCAATTTAATTGTGGGTTCACGTACAACATGAACGTCAGCACTTCTTGAAATCTAGCTCTATCCAAGAACTTAACAGACGAACTTCTACACACATTTCATCCACTTCTACCCCCCAGCCGCCCCTACTCAGCTAAATCTAAAACCCTGAATAACTCAATACAACACAACAAGTGCTATATAATAAAAATACTATAATTACTAAACAGAGTATAAACATCCTGACCAACAAGCACACACGTCACCCGTCTTGATCACTCGCTCGATTCCTCACCACTAAAAGACGTAGAAGACACCACCGCTCACCTAATGTCTTTCTTGGAAATCAACGAACAAAGCCTAATACGTCAGTAAAACACACACTCTCAACCAGTTACCCACCAAGACTCTCCAAAGGTGTACCGTAGAATCAATAAGAAGCCACCCTAAAATACCTCTCCCTCCAACAATTGCGTCACCTCAATAACTCTCTCCAAGCAATGCCAACGCTGACGCCCCCACCAATTCGTAACCATCCCTAGTTCCCACCGCCCCCCTACCCCACGAACAACACTCGCGTGTCATTGTATAGCCCAAAAACGCAAAATCTCCACACAACCACAAATGATAACCCCCCCCGTCCCCACTCTCGACCAAGTATAGGACTCCAACTCACATAGTACCCCAAATGTACCATAGCTCGGAGATCTATTCGGAACTCATACGTACCGTGATCATACTGACCATTGATATGATATTTAATGCCTACAATTTTACAAGCACCAGTACTTTTACCACATGTCATAGATATCTCACACCTCAGACCAAGTATACCAATAACACCCTAACCTATCACTTCACCCACGTCTGCATCAATATCAGTCATGTATACACCATACCCCTCTCACACACCTCTAAACCTACCTGAATACTGGATGAAACAGGCACGATGCCTCTACGCTTGAATCCGATATCGCGTAGATACTACAATCTATTATCAAAACACTCTCATCCACAGAATCTGTCCTCATTGTTAAACAAGTACCTGCCCACCTATAGAACTGATCGATCTACAACCAAATTAACTAATCTCTGGCGCCCATCCGCATGCTCTCAGATACGAGTCGCTAAACTATCCGCTAGTCCCTCTACAAATTTCCCCCTCCCTTACTTGTTCAGAGTCCCTTTAGTGAAATGTCAGTCAGATGGTCTCATCGTATACCAACACCAGAGCCAACCTTTCTAAGAACCGGAATGAACCACCGCAGTTGTGGGATTCTTATTTACTCCAGTTACTATTTGTTTATGGGTACAATCATAGAAAATGTGCACTTTTTCTCAACATAAGTACCCACCTTGTGGTGCAGGGACTCCATCTCCTGTACTCTGTATCACAAAAACTATATCAAACACGAGCAACTCATCAACCAATGAAAATTTAAAAAACCTAAAACATCTGAATCTAAGATCCCAAGTAACATTGAGACATCATAAACTACACCTACTCGAGTTCTCTTATAACTCTGACCACTATACAATAACACACAGTGAAACATGATAGACCAACAATTCCAAGCATTGTTTGAAATCCAGTGTTCATACAACGAACGAACATAAGTCACCTCTGAAAGAGTCCACCCATCCCATCCTCCACTCACAACTTGATGAAATATCCCTCCATCTCAACCACACACTACGAAAAACGCATTATATCTGTACGTTCATCACAACTAATGCCAAACCATTCTCAGATGTTCACTGTACACTGACACTTACTTTTCCAACTCAAAATGCACTACAAGAAACAACCAAAACACGAAAAGCATGGAACACTGATAACATAGATCCTCGCTCCTGCACCATGTAACAGCTGCATAAAAAGGGTCAATATAAAACTACCATTGACAGTGATAACCAAATTGTAATCCACAAAATCCATTAAATGGCAAATCACTGATGTACAAATATTTCCCGCAAGCTTTTGTGTTACTTTGCAAATGTTCAAACGATCCAACTAGGATTAACTCTGTATCACCGAGACTAATCGAAACTTGTCATCATAAAAAATAAATAAAAAAAAATCAGTATGTAATCCACACCACGTCTACATACCTGAATCTTATATTAGAACATCCATTGTAACACATAGTAACCTACCCACAAAGTCGTTTATAGTCTACATACCACCACGTAAGACCAGAAGCGCCCGCAAAATACGTCTAAACAGAGTATACATTAGTCTGGAGATGTGAGGCATGTCGATAGGACACACCTATACGATACATGTACATATACCACATACCAAAACTGCCATCAAATCAACGTACAAAACAAAGCAACCTCAAAACGAACAACCCCATGTAATTCCTCGTATGTATATAGAATACCGTATCTATTAGACCCATTAAGATCTCTGCTCTCGTAGATCATAGAAAGAGTGATATTTCTTGTGATACTGCCACCAGATGTATCGTCCTCAATATCTGGCCATCACAAGCACCACCCAGTTGTCACTACCATCTGATCAACAACTATTTTTGTCCCTCAGTGAAATCCTCATCATGTCATAGAACGTACATCTTGTCTACACTGCATCTATCAAATCCCTCGCTTACAGGACAAGGTTTTAGTCAAGCCTGCGTCTAAACATTAGCAGATGTACTCCTCTCTGAGATGTATAAGACGCTATAAAAGGATATTGCATACTCCTATACTCTCGTCATCGACCTGACAGAAACTATTTCACACTTTACTTCTTTTGAGCTTTTACAACTAGAAAGCGAAGAAATACTGAAGTATAGCTCGTGTAACTTATGTGAGCCAGTCCCGATCCATATCCTCAGGTAGGAAAAAGAGGACTACCTTGAGAAGACCTCCGTCCATAGAACAGCAGACAGATCTCTGGACATTTTAGACCCATTATGGTAATGGACAATCCATGAACAGCTCTAACCAACGTCAAGAAAACTTGACTCAATAGCACTGTAACAACAAGGAAGTTGCATAGTCAAATCGACAGCTGCTACAGATCCACTCCTCGATCCCGACCTGTCAGTCGCCACACCAAGTGAACACTTTCTGGAGAGAAATCAGCCACACCTTAATAAAATGAACGCGCTGAATTGACTGCACTTCGTCTCATAGATGTCTACACCTATACAGCATGAAGATGGTGTGAGAGCTGAATCCTTCATTGAGGGCTTAACTTTTTGCCCTATACAGCGTTGGACCAGTGTAGATTGACTGTTAGCAAAAATTGAGTCACCAGATAAGAGCACTCCAGCTTAGACGCTGCATGGCCCATACCCGCATAAGGAAAAGCGGATATGATAAGCCCGCGTAAGAGTCCTTAAAGAAGATGATCAAGAGAAAATTGGTAATAACTATCACATCATGTGTATCATGTACGACAGGATAGCTGTGATAATAAAACGTGCCAGAGTAATGAAGGAGAAGCCTGCTTAGAAACACTCAAAGTGGGCGATCAGATCAACTCTGTAATCATTTATTTCCACGCACCAAAAAGAAATAATACAGTTCATACAACCAATCTCAACACAAAACAGCATCGTAATATCCTGGCAGGCACCCGCCCCACCCCACAGTTTTGTGGCCTCCTAGCTATTGTTATTACCCGCCATGCGGAGTCGCTCGCTCCCCTTCGCACGACTCCATTGCATGCCATGTCTGAAGCAAACTCGCATGGTTAATTTATACCCCGCTATGACTCCATTTCGACGTACACATGCATTTTCCATGTTCAAACTTCAGATCTAGAAATCAGAAAAACTAAAAAACCGGTAGAACCTCCTCATCAAAGTTTGCTATTCGCGGGGTTGTCAGGGCCCCTATCAGGCCTCAGGATGGAATCAAGTTCATACAGACAAAAGTTTGTCTGCGAAACAGAATCCTAAATTAAGGATCAACTGTGAATTACAGGGATACCCGGAGATTAATGGCGGCTACAACAGACCGGCCTCAAAACGTAAACCGACAGAAGAGCATTTTCGAAAAAATAACCTAGAGCAATCTTCTCAGGCTTCTAACCAGAATAACCACAGAGAAACTGGACCTCAAAACCCCCCTCCTGAAAAATCCAAGTTCTACAAGAACAAGTACCCTAACCACCCTAAACAGTCTGATCAACCCGACCGCCCTACATGGCAGCGTAGCCAGAAAGGACAAGGTGACAAAGGGAGAACCCCTGAACACGGGACATATGATCAGACCGAGCATACCGAGCCGAAACGCGTAGGATGCTTATTGACAGTCTCGCAAGGCGGAATTATTGACAGTGATTCCCAACCTGTTGGGGATAGACCCTCAACGCGAGGTACGGTTATTTTGTACGGTTCTCAAACTTCTTGCTTATTTGACACGGGGCTTTCTTACAATTGCATTGTTGCCAGAAACCTGGTCAAACCCGGTCAAGAGACAGCAGAGACCGTCCAACTTTGTGGAGTTCGTAAGAGTGATGCACCTACAGCGCTTCCCATTGCATTGGTGGAGATCCACTCTGATTTCGTCAGAGGTGTGATCAAAGCGGCTGTTATGGATGATCCCATCTACCCAGTCATACTTGGCGGGAGATACGTGTGTATTGGGAAACCGGAAGAGCCGATTGTGGCAGCAGTAACTACAAGAGGGCAAACCAAGAAGGAACGGGAGCCTGCGCCTAATTTGTTACCTATGGAACTTAAAGAAGCGCAATACAAGGACCCTACTCTGGCACCCTGCTTTAGGAAACTACCCATGGCTAAGGAACCCAGACAGCACGGGGACATTTTTTCTAAGGATGGCGTACTTTATCGGAGAACGGGCAAGCCTGACCAAGGTTACAACCAGCTCCTAGTACCGAAACAGTACAGAAGCCAAATCCTAGAAATGGGGCACTCTCTTCCCTTCAGCGGACATATGGGACAGAACGCCACAAACCAACGTATAACCACTCATTATTGGCGGCCAGGAGTAAACACTGATATTATCAGGTACGTCAAATCCTGTGCCCAGTGCTAACGTGTGCCACCCAAGCAACGAGCACCCCCAGTCTCTTTGGGTGAAATGCCAATAGTGGGTACACCATTTGAACGGGTTGTGATCGACATTTTAGGGCCTTTCGACAGGACTAAAAGAAGGAACAGGTTTATCCTGACCTTAGTCGATACATGCACTTTATGGGCAGAAGCTATCCCGCTAACATGCGCAGATGCCAAGCATGTCGCAGAAGCCCTCGTGCAGATTTTCACTCGGTTGGGATTCCCTCAGCAAGTGTTGACGGATAACGGATCTCCATACCGAAACCTGTTGATGGATGAGATCGTTAAGATCTTGAGGACCCAACACATCCACACTAAGCCATATACTCCGGCCGGAAATGGGCTCGTGGAACGTGTCAATGGAAACCTCAACATGATGCTAAGTAAACTGGCACAAGTGAAACCTGAAGATTGGGATCTGTGTATTCCTGCAGCATTATTTGGCTACAGAGAATCTCCTCATACTTCCACAGGATTTCCGCCCGCTACACTCTTATTCGGCAGACCCATTAAGGGCCCGCTGGAAGCCTTACTTCAGTCTCTGACAGACGAGAAGGCGGATGAGACAGTTGTCTCAGCCAGTAAATATTTGTCGGTTTTAAAGGAAAGGTTGAAACTAGGGTGGGACCTAGCAACGACTAACTTTAAGCGAGCTCGCACAAAGCACGCTAACCGATACAGGAAAGTCGCAAAAGAGAGAGAACTGGAAGCAGGAGAGAAAGTTTTGGTGTTACTCCCTACCGAGAACAACCAACTGAAGATCGGATGGCAAGGGCCGTTTACCGTCCTGAAAAAGATTTCTAAGGCTAAGTACCAGATCTCTATTCAAGGAAAGGAGAAGGTTTTCCATTTAAATCTCTTAAAGAGATACTTGGAAAGACCAGTGCTAACCTCCGACCATCTCCTGACGATCGCCAAAACTGACGAAGATGATGATAGTGGCAGGGATATTCCACCGCTATCACAGGAAATCTTTCAAAAATGTCAGAAGCGGCGACGCTCTTTCAAGCGCGCATGGGAAACATTCCAGAGGAAGAAAACTTTGGGGAGTAGACCTGAGTAGGAACTGGAGAGAGATGGAGGGGGGAGATGAGAAGGAAGAAGACAGACACCCCGAAGCTACGGTTATAGGAAATTTAATTCCATAACGTAGACATGGAGTGCTTCCATATCTTAAGGGGGGACGTCCTGTCACGTGGGTTTTGATCATTAAATTGCCTACATCTTCTTCCTATTCTCTCACCCGAATCCTCTTATTTTATTATCTTTCCGTACTTGTTTTTCCGGTATTTTCCGCATCACTCGGGTGCTAAAAATATTTTCTCCAGTATTTTCAAACTTTACCTTGTGTTTTTCTCATACTGGGATACGAAATTCTATTACATAGATGTCAGTCTCTGCCGGTCGAACCATAGCTGTGAATATACAGTTCTCGCCAGACATACGTCTGCAGTTTCCCCCGGTCAGAGCGCGGCCCGACCGGATTCCTGGGCCTGGGGTGTGAGAAATTCGTTTCGCTGGACATGAGCAGACTTTTGGTCTACCAGTTTCACCTGACACAAACGTAGGTGCTAAAACTGCCAACCCGCTTTCGCCCAGAGCAGACGGTTGTCTGAGATTTGAAACTGACACGCGTACATCTTGGTCAGTAAGTGGCAGTTACGACATGTTAGGTGTTAAACGTATCGTTTAAGCCGGAAAGGGGAGAGCATTTCGTTCTACGAAATAATAGTTCATCCTTTGTCTGGTTTAAAATATTAAACCTAGTTTGAAACTTTATCTTCATTCTTTCTCTAAAATCGCAGTAGACAGGTGGTTCGCGAAGAGTAGAGCTGTATAAGGAAAGTTTCTTAGTTTGTTGCGACAATTTGTCGAACTTCTAGACTTCCATAAATATAAGCGTATAATTCTTAATTGTGCGATATCCTGTAGTGCTGTGTTTTGAGGTAAATATATTATTATCTAGTATTTTGTGAAGTGATTAAGTGTTAAAATCGCGCATTTCATTTTAACTAGTTTCTTTTGAACAGAGTGCTTAATTTATAGTTTGTTATATTCTCTAAGTCGACGAGTTACAGTGGAAATACATAATAAATTATATCTTAGCTTACTAAACAATAATGTAGCTATAATGAAGTTAATTTAACTGCTAAATACTCAGTAGAGAATATTTTATATCAAACTTATAAATGCTAGATGCGACATCAGTGAATAGTGACGGAATACGCAGATATTCCTGAATTCATGAGGATTGATTTTATAACTTATTTCACCGGAAAGTTTTAATTATAAGTCAAGCGGTCGGCTTGCTATTTAAAATGTAAGTTATATTGAGTACTTATATGTAAATTATTTGATATGTGTTCTTTCTTTTATATAGTGAAACGGTGGTACCCAACTTGCCAGCGTTTAGTAGCCTGAGAGACATATTTGTGAGAAGCATAGACATTTCCTATCTTTAACCACGTGGGTTTTTTTTATTTCAAATAACACGGGTCTGACGAGACAGAGTCTTTTTATTTATGTCCCTAAGCAGACGCTTATCCTTGCGCCGTTTTCACAAAACACTGATCTAACCAAATTCTAGGTATGGACTGCCAGTTTACTCTTTCCTTCCTCTGACAACAAATAAAGGCAGGTATCGTACCGAGCAGAAGACAAAACAAGTCGGTGTCAGTCCAGAACAGGTGTATTCTTTTGCGCTATTTATCCTGGCGTCGTGAATAAAAAAAACACAACGGGCCCTGTATCTAGATCTCGATGCGTAATCCAGTGGTTTTGGTTGAACCCTTTATTGGAGCCAAGTACTCCGTCAAGAACACAGTACATCCATTGTAATTATGCTGCCAAAGCTGTAATGAATGATATATTGGATGCCACCAGCTCTGACATATGCTGAATGTTGAGTAGTGAACTACTATTGGTTTGATAGAGTCTGGCTATGTTTACTGGGTATACTGTCGTGAATGGTTTTCGCTGATGGTTGCCACCCGTTTAGTTGGCTGCGCGAAGGGGGTTTTAGTTGACGGGTAATTTTGACACTCGTCAAGCTTTCTGCGTTCTGAAAAGGTTAGACAGAAGGTAGAATGGTAGATTCCCTCCGTGATTGTTTGAAGTCAGTTGCGTTAGAAATAGGCTCTGGAAGTAAGTTCTGGAAGTACCTCCTGGAACTAAAACATAACATCCACCCGTTACCTCAAGCAAAATACAAATCATAGCATACGTTTAGATTAAAGTGTTATGCACCACTCAGATATTTATTTTATTATTGTTAGGCAAGTGTTTATGCTGTCCCTTCCATATGAGTTGACCTGCTGTTAATTCAACAATATCAATTCTCAACATGCATCCCACATAGAATAATTTTATTTGTACATACATGTACGTCCAAGCATTTGCTCTATCAGTAAAATCGACTTGGTGTCCTCTTCCAACCGAGTAATGAGTTTTCCACCATGTAATTTCCATTGCCATGATGCACTACTCCTATTATTACTTTAGTTGAATTTACATAAAATATTAGCATTATATACGTTACACCATAGCATTATATACGTTACACCATAGCATTATATACGTTACACCATAGCATTATATACGTTACACCATAGCATTATATACGTTACACTATAGCATTACATACGTTACACCATAGCATTATATACGTTACACCATAGCATTATATACGTTACACCATTAATTTGTATGTGCCCCGTGGGGTCGATACACCAAAGGAAAAAATAATAAACTCCACAATAGCGTAAATACATTGGCAATGGTTTTGCCTGTTGGCTACATCATATATACAGTGTGTAGAACTCTTTAACTGGCGGGTGGTTAACTCTAGAACTGCCTTGTAAGCTATATCTAACTACAAAATAGATATTCCATGGTCCTTTACTCTACCTCAACAGTTCTCCCAAACTAAATGACTTCCTCCCAAAAATCTCACCCGTTATAGTAAATACACGTGACTATTAGGATTATGTGAATAATTGACAAATCTAATTC
Source organism: Oreohelix idahoensis (assembly GCA_024509875.1). Lineage (NCBI taxonomy): Eukaryota > Metazoa > Mollusca > Gastropoda > Stylommatophora > Oreohelicidae > Oreohelix > Oreohelix idahoensis. The sequence continues at coordinate 118,490 of JAMPIV010005417.1, read as the reverse complement.
CCCAAAGTAATGTTTAGGCTTACATTTAACCCATTGTAAACATTAACAAAACTATGTGGCTCTTAACAGATTAAATATCTGTTAGCTGTTATTACGTGACAGAATTACACTGGTACGATAAGGCACTACACGTTACTGAATCATGGAGTAAATGATTTGTCACAAAAAAAATAAAGTTACTGCTATCAGGTATATACATACACTAATGATTCAGCATTGGTGATATTACAAAATTCTTAACTTACCCCGCAATACAGGAATTTAGACAAAACGGGTTGTATCTTTTTCCTCAATGATCTTTCTAAATCTGCTCACTGCAGGTCCTTGTTGACGAAGTGTATCTAATTGCGTCAAACGATCAGAGTTATGGTCTGTGCACACACGCTGACCTTACTATCTTGGTGATACTACGCTTATGCACGTGTCGAACTAGACAGAGATCGCGCTTCCCTGTCTACGTACACCATTCGACTGATCTCTAAGTACGGAAGCCTTTTGAAAATCCCGTTTACTAGCGAAATGCCGACTACTTCGTTCAGGTGTTTATGAAGTAATGTTATTGTAAGCTAACGATCGCTGACTAGCGACCAGAGCTGGGAATGTTAATGAGGGCGAGGCACGGAATCAAAAGACGTACCTTCAGTTTGGCGGTCTTCTGACACAGACGAACGAGGAAGAAAAGGAGCGACCGCTACGATAAACGAATTTCAATGACTAAAAGATCGCCTAGCCGGCGAGAACAGAAAGAAGAAATGGGAAAAGAGGCTGGCTCTCTTTGATATCAGCACAGTGCACGAACTCCATAGCACCGGCGAGAATCTCAATGTGTGTATATAGGAATCACACATTCTATAAATATTTTTGTGGTGAGTAGGTTTCTAATTTTTAATTTTGCCAGGACAGCGGCCTTATGGCCTGCTCTTTACGATTTCCAACTATCGTGGGATTTTTTTTAACGTGCGCAACGCACACGAGACCTCGTATTGTGCTTCGCCCTTTTCCGAGAAGGCTAGTGATCCGATCTCACTACCCAGGAGACCAGGGGGGAGTATGACATCATTAGGACCACTGGTAGTGAACACAAATTTGCATAAATTATATCCCCAGGTACCTCTAGAATTGGAAGCGGACGCCATACCTCTTAGCCACTCCAACCCCCTTTACCTTATATTAAGATTAATCGAGGTTGGCAAATAAAAAGCTATGTCAGTGAACTATTGCTGTCAATTAGTTAGTAAATTATAAAATCTAGATTTTTATTTTTTTAAATTGTATTATTTTGAAACGATAAACAGCCAGTAAAGACCCTGCTACAGAAGAACAAACCTAGACGCCTTCTTCCCTGTTGTCAATGGCCCCCATATATTACGTAGGTATTTCCTATTTTCATGGCTAAAATGCCAGGCAGGGATGTCAAAATAATGTCTACTTGACTTATCTGGATTAGGAAATCTAAAATTGTCAGTTATGCAACTCACTTCTCCATATATTAATGGACGGATTAGCCATTTACAAAGACAATTTGTAAAAAAAAACTTGGCTAGTACGTAAGGACAATATCATCGCTGAAATATTTTAAAATTAAAACAATGCACCACATATATTATATTATTGTCGTTATAATCTGTTTGTATTAATTTGCCAGGAACAAACAGCAAGTAGATTGACTCTGTTGACAAGTGGTTTTTTGACGCTAGAACATGAAGAAAGCGGCTTTGTTGATTGTGCCTCTGGTTCTTTGTGTGGGTGAGTACATACTGTAGTTTTATACTTTACATCTCAGTCATTTTTTATCAGACCCTCTACCGCCGTCTGTATATAACGATTGCATAAATTACTTCACATTTAAATAAATGACGAAGCTGTGGTATATAACGCCTGCGTCACCAACACACTTCTGTATGGCAGCGAGACCTGGACAATCTATGCTAAGCAAGAAAGAAGGCTCAATACTTTCCAGTTACGGTGTCTACGCCACATCCTCGGCATCTCGTGGAAAGATAAAGTGACAAATGTCGAGGTGTTGACACATCTGGCCTTCAAATCATGTACACACTGATTAGACAGCTCAGACGTCGCTGGCATGGTCATGTCCGCTGCATGGAAGATGGTTGCATCCCGAAAGATATCTTCTACGGACAACTGGCAGATGGTAAAAGAACAGTTGGGCGACCGCAGCTGAGATTCAAAGATGTGTGCAAGAGAGACATGAGGGAACTGGACATAAATCCATCAACCTGGGAGGATGAAGCTGCCGATCGCACCAAGTGGCGATGCAATCTACGGCACCAGTAAATAAATATTAGACACACATAAAAGTATCTTTTCAGGCACTCGTAAGAAATAAAGAAGTAGAAAACTAGACGTTGAAACATATCCTGTATCTTTGCAACTGGTCAGAAGTAGTTAAAACAGGTTTAGTCACAATTCAAATAATTAAAGAATTGCTAACAGAAGCATCAATCGAAACCAGCTACAAAGTCAGAAAAATAAAGTGCAATAAATCACTCCTGATATGGAAGCATCCGAACTTGCCATATAGGAATTAAAAAATAATCACATTAGCTGAACCACCTACAAAACTCAATTCCTCCTGTCCTTCGGGACTAGACATCGTCGGTGCCTCATAATGTTGGCGAATGGGCACTAATAGTCATTTTCATGCAGAACTTGATGTTTTCCAACGCTGGTATAAACTTCTTTCTTTCTAATTTTTGTTTTATTTATTTATTTATTGGTTTTAAGTCGATATTGCGATATGATATAACCGAAGGACATATCTGTCTATGAAAGAAATATTCGTTAAAGTAGGCAAATATCGCAAGGTAAATTGTCATAGAAAAATGAAGCAAAAGAACAAAACCAAATAATGCAATTTACAAATATGTTCAAAAAATAATTCGAATAGCTTCAAAGACAATTAACGCAGGGAACACTCCAAGCTGGATACAACAAAAATGGAAATGATTCTAACAAGAAAACCAAATACGTAAATAATTCAGGAGACTTTATCAAAAAGGGGTGATCTAAGGGATAATTCCTATTTAACTCTGATAAGAGAGACGCCACTGGGGCGCACACTGTCAAATATCCTCCTTTAGACATAGAACTAGCGTGCGTCGCATTTGTTTTCATATTTGCATTTTCTCAGCGTTTGCATAAAGTGACTAAATATACATATTTTTGGCTAAATCTCGCAGTGGAAGAAAATCTAAAACGTTTCCCAGAGAAAATAATCCATATCTGGTTCTGGGGAAGAAAAAGTCATAACTAGAACTTCTAGAGCCACCAAAAGCGGCAACAAGACCACAACAACATACAACCCACTTACTGGTTTCAACAAGATCCAGATTTACTGGATAAGTCCTTTTCAGTACTCTTTCCATACGTATATATTTTCAGCTCTGGACGGAATTATTTTTAAGCCCCAAAAATTTACACATACATAATTTACGTTTACTGACAATGTGTGTCTAATCATGAGTAAAGTATAACATATTATATATCAAATTAAAGTACATTGGATGAACAATATAAATCCATATGCCTTTCTAGCTAATTTTATGTTATGTTTATGTTATAACAGATAACATGTACACGAAAAAAAGATAACTTGAAATTTTGAACAAAAATTTTCGACTTAGGTAAGGCTTGTAACATAAATTGTTATCACAATACAGTTTCACTGCTCTCTTTGTGCAGGTAATCCATTTAGAAACACAGAAAAAGTAAGAAAGTTATGGTTGATCACACAGTTTGTTCACTGTTCACATATTAGTAACATATCCTGTGTGTTTTTCGGCCATTTTGGCGATACGACAAAACACAATTAAAGATGAAGATAAATGTGAAAAAATCCCTTCAAACGCAAATAAAAGACGTTGAAGCTTGTTGAAATTTGCCCAGTTTTGTGCTTACTTCCGTTCAAGATAAATTCCGGGCAGTATAAAATATCAGATTAGAAAGAAACAACGAAATAAATCAGCGTCTTTTAAAAGATCTTGCGGTCCCAGCGGTTGGCCATTGCGTCTTTTAAAAGATCTTGCGTACGGAATCAGTTAACCACATTCAAATACAATATATAGCTTATGTATTATAAAGTATAGATGACTATTTATCGCTAATTCAGTTGTACTTTCTTGCCACATGAAGCAGTTTGATACAAAATAGTAAACCTTGGTCTAATGATGACAATAAGAGAAGACTAGGCAAAAATATGTCTCCGACTAAATAAGGAAAAGACGATGGTCATACTCGTATATCGGTCGTGTCCTACGAATGCAAAACAACAGAATACCACTGCAGGTGCTCACTTGGGTTCCTGAGGGTAAGAGGAAAAAAGGAAGACCAAAAGAAACACTTAGAAGAACAATAATAAGATAAGGAAGAACGTTGGGATTAAATAATGTGCAAGAGCTAAGAGGAGTGGCGTCACAACGAACAACCTGGAGAGCACTGATTTCTGCCTTATGTGCCGTGTTTGGTGCTTAAAGAATTTATTATTATTATTATTAATGATCACAAAAGTTATCATTGTCATAAAATTAACAGTGATACAACGTAAAAATATCTCCAAAGGATAAAATGTAGGGATAAAAAGAATGCGTAAGTTACTAGAAGACATGATCGCCCACGCCGCGGGTCATCACCCGCCATGGAAATTAAATTGCTAGAACGGTTACCATTTGGAACGGATTGAGAACGAAGATCAAAAGGAAAAATCTGACTGAACATGTGCTTGAAACTAGCAAGGCTACAAAGATGCAATTGGGGGGGGGGGGGGAAACGGAGGAAAAGTCACGTCCCCAAGTTGACACAAGGTAACGAAATCGACAAAAGGGACCATAGTTATTATACGCCACAGTCATTTTTTGGACGTTTTTGCGATATTTTGTCCTTTATTTGAATGCAGCGGCAAACGTTTCACAGAGGATTCTAGAAAATATTTCGAAAAAAACAACTAACCTTGAAAAGTAACTTTTTCTTAATAATGATGTTAGGAATATAAAACCTAGCTGGCCGGATGGCCCATTTTGAGCAGTGAAATAATATGCTTTTATTTATACAGACGGATAGATAATAATGAAGACATTGACAAAAGACTGTGTTGTTCACATCAGCGAAAGACTGCATTGAATCAAACATGTCACTAATTTGCACAAAAACCGCGACCTTGAGACTCAAGTGTCCAAATCTAGTTAGAATGAAAGAGAGGGACATTGGTGGGAGCTGTGGCTAAAAATAACTTTAAAGACAAAATTTGTAGAGGGGACGGATAGGTTGGTTCAAAAACCAAGTACGTTTTGTGTGAAAACGCAAGTAGAGACGGACGGACTAACAGATAAAAATCCATACTTGACTGAAGCATGACTGAAATGACTTTAGTGTAGGAAATTTGAATTTGAAAAAACACAAGGCATTGATTGGCCACAGACAATCATATTATCAGCGCTCAGACGCGCTTTTTTGCCATTCCTCAATAGTTGTCCAGTGATAGACACAGTAAATTTTAAGTGTGGTGATTTCCAATGAAGTAAATTGAAATAAGTTCAGGGACGCCATACTATAGCCAGCAGCTCAGCTGAGTTTTGCTAGCATTTCTGTGTTCTTTATTCATAATCTGAACAGTGAGTTTTATGTTGACACCAAAAGGTGGTGTCAAATGCTGGGTAAATAATTGACAGTGAGGACCCGTGCAGTGTCGCATCTCGGCAGAACAGCCTTGTATTGCCCCCAAGCACGGAGAGGTGGGGCCACCCGATATATTGCCCCCAAGCACGGAGAGGTGGGGCCACCAGATTCCAGCACCAGAACTACTCTTTCAAAGTTACGTAAGCAGGCTGGTCTGCTGGATTTACACCAACTTCATAGACATAGCACCCAAAGTGAATTACTACTAAAACATCCCATTTCCTTCCATCATTAATGGACAATGTTTGGTAGGCATATACAGGGAGGGATGAAGCCACCCCAACAGCACATCTATTCATCGTTCTCCCAGGGAAAATAAAATTATGAACTGTAGAAATATTAACTAATCGTGAAAATTGTATACGTACACACCTTTTATTTATCATGCCATTTATTCATGCCATTCACTCATAAATTTCAAAATCTTTCATATGTTCTGGCCAAAATAAAACCTTGGTTCAGAACAAATAAATTTAAAAAAAGATTTACTATCTAAAATTTCACCAGCTGAATTTAGTTCATTGTGTTCTAAATTTTATTGATAAGATTATATTATTTAATATCTGTGTGTGTGTTTGTATATGTCAATACAACACATTACATTCAGTACCCTAGATTTTAACGTAGCCACATTCATTAGAAAAAAAGAAATGTGTGAGGTCGTATAGTGGTAGCAAGAAGGGTCTTCTGTACATTCACAGCTACATTTATTTCAGGAGCCTTCACAGCTGACCTCACATATCACACTAGGTGATAACACAACCATACAAATACCATCAAAACCACTACATAAATTGGGGTCTTGTCCAGGGATAATTAGCATAAACAGTAATATAAGGATCTCCTGGTGGGAGAAATAAAATTAGGGGAACACAATTGTAAAATTCCCTTAAAATTAAAAGTGTCCCTTTAAATTAATAGGGCAATTAGAAGTTGGTGAATCTTCACAGCCAGTAATAATTAATTAGTTAACTGGTTAATTATAATTAGTTAGACTATAGTAATTAGAAGTACTTTAGTGGTTAGAGATTTATCTTGTACATTACTAAATTGTCTAAAAAGTATGGCGGAGCTGGCAAAATTTAGATCAGCTGCTGTGCTGACGGCAAAGGAGATGGGAATGGATGGTCAGATTTTAATTCAATATGTAACGGCTGAATGTGATAAATATATTGAACGGGAAGAAAGAAGATTAGAAAAAGAGGCTGAAAGAAAATTAGAGTCTGAAAGGTTGGCTAAAGAGAAGAGGTTACAAATTGAGGCTGAGACTAAGAGGTTGCAGATTGAGGCTGACAAAGAGGCTAAAGCATTGGAGGCAGAAGAAAAACGACAGAAAAGGGAGGCAGAAGAAAAAAGGTTGACTGCCGAAAGGGAGGCAGAAGATAGAAGGTTGCAAAGGGAGCACGAATTACGACTAAGGGAGCTGGAATTACAAGGCCAGGCTCCTGAAAATGGTGCCAGCCCTTTTGCCTCAGATGCTACGCCCAGTCTGGGAGCCTCAAACTCAGCTATGGGGGTTTCATTTAGACCATTTTGTTGAAAAAGACGATGACATAGAGGGGTACCTAGGACGTTTTGAGTTATTAGCTACTACATATGGGTTAGAGAGAGAGAGGTGGAGTTTAAAGCTATCACAGGGACTGAGAGGTACTTCTTATGAAGTCTTTGCTAAAATGAACAGGGAAGACCAAGACAATTATGACATGTTAAAGCAGGCTTTGTTATTTAAGGTACGAGAAGAATGGTGAATTTTATCGTAAGAAATTTAGAAATGCCAAACTGTTGTCTGGGGAGACATACCACCAATTCTCTGCTAGACTGGAAACCTATTTGGAGAAATGGACTGCTCTGGGGAAGACCCAAGATCTTAAAGAAATGATCATGATTGAGCAATTGAGAGAGTCCATGGCTCCAGACATGAGAAAATTTCTCATGGAACAAGGTGCAGAGAAGTTGGGAGAGGTTTTAAATGTCGCTGAGAGGTATCAGGCAGCCCAGGCAGAGGTAAGTGGTGCTAAAAAGAAGCACATAGACAATTTTAAAGCTCCACAGCAATTTAATAAATTTGATAATAGAGAGCAGGGAAATAAAAGTAGGACAAACTTTGAGCGGCCAAGAAATGACTATCGCGACAGAAACTCACAGTTCAATGACCAAAAAAATAATGAAAGAAAACCGTTTAACCAAGGAAAAAGATGGTGTAAATGGTGCAAGAAAGATAACCATAACACCGAATTTTGTAGAAGGAAACCTTCAAACATTGCTGCAATGAAGTCGGGGACGCAAAGATTAAAGGTTAATCCTAATGGACAACAGGAACCTTATCACCCCCCAGTTTGTGAGGATGTTATTTGTAATGGGGTCACCATAAGGTGCCTTTATGATACAGGTTTGGATTATGATTCAGTTGTGAAGTCTAGCCTAGTGGACCCAAGTCAGTATACCACAGAAACAGTGGAAATACAAGGGGCGACTAAGGACATACCACTCATGACACTTCCCATCGCAAGGATAACGGTGAAAACTCGCTATGTGGAAGGAGAAATCAGAGCAGCAGTGATAGATGAACCAATCTACCCTCTGATATTGGGGTGTAGATACGTCTTCTTGGGGAATCCCGAGAAACCTGTGATCATGGCGACAGTGCAGACCAGGTCACAGAAGAAGGAGGAAGAAGGTGAACCTATAAATGCTCATCCAGAGGAGATGAGAAAGGCGCAGGCTGAGGATAGGACACTCAAGCCATGTTTTAAAAAAATTGCCCAAATGCCACACACCTCCGAGCAAGGGGGAATATTTTATGAAGAACAAACTATTATACAGGAAGGCCGGAACTGGAACAAATGGTCACAACCAGCTGGTTCTTCCCACTTCATATAGAGATAAAGTGATGGAACTCGGGCATGCGATTCCCTTCAGTGGTCACATGGGGATCAGCGCCACAGGACAGCGTATAGCTTGTCATTACTTCTGGCCAGGGATAACGGAGGATATAAAAAGATATGTCAAATCCTGCCCTGAATGTCAAAGGGTAGCTCCAAAGCACTGGACTGCTCCTGCAACTCTAGGGGAAATGCCCATAGTGGGAACACCTTTTGAGAGGGTTGCAGTGGATATTGTGGGACCTCTCACTCGGACCAAGAGGAGGAACAGTTACATCCTTACTCTGGTGGACACTTGTTCTATGTGGGGAGAGGCGGTAGCCCTGCCATCAATTGATTCAAAACATGTAGCAGAGGCACTACTTACAATATTCACCCGATTAGGATTCCCGCATCAAATCTTGACGGATAATGGATCTCAGTTCAAGGGGAAACTAACGGAAGAAGTTTTTAAACTATTTCAAGCCAGACACTTTCATTGTAGTCCGTACCATCCACAAGGGAACGGCCAGGTAGAGAGGTTCAACGGGACTCTCATTTCTATCCTGAGAAAGCTGGCACACGAAAAACCGGATCTGTGGGATCAATTCCTGCCCGCCGCATTGTTTGCGTATCGGGAGGTACCACATAGTTCAACCGGGATGGCTCCCGCAACTCTGCTATTTGGGAGGCCAATAAAAGGTCCTTTAGAAGCTTTATTAAGGACCTGGACGGATGAGAAGGCGGAAGAGACTGTTACCTCATCTTATCAATACGTGAACGAACTGACCACTCGTTTGAAAGCTGGATGGAAACTGGCAAATGATAATTTGAAACAAGCCAGGAAGAAACATGCAGCATATTTTAATAGGAAGGCAAAGGACCGAGAACTAGCTGTGGAGAGAGAAGGTGCTGCTTCTACTACCCGGTAGCCAGAATAAATTACAAATTGGTTGGCAAGGTCCATATACGGTTCTAGAGAAGGTGTCTAGAACAAACTATAAAATTGACAAAAAGGGGAAGAAGAAAGTTTATCATGTAAACCTGTTAAAGAAGTATCTGGACAGACCACTCCAGGAAAGCACCCCTTTATTGACCTTGGCTATTGCAACCAGATGCAAAAGGAACCACTCACCTCACATGAATACCCATTACATCCTTGTGAAACAGCAGCACAGGTAAAAGTCAGTAAGCACCTGACTAAAAACCAGAGGGAGAGAGTTCAACAGGTTTCTGGAGGAACATACAGATGTATTAACAGATAAACCAGGCCATACAAATTTGCTACAGTATGACATGAAACTGGTAGACTCAAACCCAATCTGTATGAGAGCCTATTCTATTCCGTTCGCGAAGGAGAAGGCATTGAAGGAAGAAATAGATTATTTGTTGAAGGAGGGGATTATTTCGCACAGTGAATCATCTTTTAGTTCTAGTGTCGTTTTGTTGAGAAAACCGTCTGGGGAACACAGACTGTGCATAGATTACAGGAAACTGAATGCTGTCACAGAAGGACAAGTGGATCCATTACCAGACACAAAACAGTTATTTGCCAGACTGAACAAGGCAAAATACTTTTCAAAGGTGGATCTTAGTAAAGGCTATTACCAGATCCCAGTGAAGCCTGAAGTGAGACCTTATTTGGCTTTTAGCACTTCGGATGGACATTATGAATTCAATATGCTACCATTCGGACTGAAAAATGCTCCGAGTGTATTTTTCAAGGATGATGCGCAAATTGTTGGATCCCCTGAATAACCCATGTATCACGAATTTCATGGATGATATTCTCGTCGCCACAGAGACATTTGAAGAACACATTGAAGCTCTAGAGATGTTATTTAATAGACTTCGGGAGGCGAACTTAACTGCTAGGCCAACAAAATGTTGTATTGGATGCAAAGAGTTGGAATTCTTGGGACACACTGTATATCAGGGTAACATGACCCCTGATCCTAAGAACTTGGAAAAACTGCAGAGAGCACCTAGACCACAAACAAAAAAGGACGTGCGATCATTCGTGTCGTTATGCGGATTTTATCAGAAATACATCAAAAATTTTAACGCTATTTGTGCTCCTCTGACTGATCTGACTCGCAAGGGACTTCCAGATAAAATTATTTGGACTGCACAATGTGAACTAGCGTTCCAAGAGTTAAAGGAAAAACTCACTAGCAAGCCTATTCTCAAACTGCCTGATTTGACACAGGACTTTGTTTTAAGAACCGATGCAAGTAATGTAGGACTCGGAGGGGCTTTGTTGCAAAGATCATCTTCACCTGATGGGGAACTGAAACCAGTCGCTTATGCAAGCCGCAAATTGAATAAGGCGGAACAAGGATACTCCACAAGCGAAAAAGAATGTTTAGCGTTAATCTGGGCAATAAAGAAGTTTCAAATCTATCTGTATGGTAGGACTTTTGTGTCGAGACGGATCATCAGCCTCTCGTATTCTTATCTCAGGCTAAGCATGAAAACGCAAGATTGCTGAGGTGGTCTTTATTGCTTCAACCTTATCAGTTTAGTATCCAATATATCCCAGGCAAATTGAATGTCGGTGCAGATTTCCTCAGTCGGCACCCCTGTGATCAAAATTAGAGTAATGGCAGGCGTGAGGAGAGATTTTATCTATGTGTATCACTGGTTTTAGAACTTGCCGTAGGCATGTTTTCAAGTGGGGAGATGTGTCATAAAATTAACAAGTGATACAACGTAAAAATATCTCCAAAGGATAAAATGTAAGGATAAAAATTAAATTGCTAGAAAACGGTTACCATTTGAACGGGATTGAGAACGAAGATCAAAAGGAAAAATACTGACTGAACAATTGCGTGAACACTAGCAAGGCTACAAAGAGATGCAATTGGGGGGGGGCGGGGATGAAAGTGACGTGAGGAAAAGTCACGTCCCCAAGTTGACACAAGGTAACGAAATCGACAAAAGGGACCATAGTTATTATACGCCACAGTCATTTTTTTGGACGTTTTTTTGCGATATTTTGTCCTTTTATTTGAATGCAGCGGCAAACGTTTCACAGAGGATTCTAGAAAATTTTTCGAAAACAACAACTAACCTTGAAAAGTAACTTTTTCTTAATAATGATGTTAGGAATATAAAACCTAGCTGGCCGGATGGCCCATTTTGAGCAGTGAAATAATAATGCTTTTATTTATACAGACGGATAGATAATAATGAAGACATTGACAAAAGACTGTGTTGTTCACATCAGCGAAAGACTGCCATTGAATCAAACATGTCACTAATTTGCACAAAAAACCGCGACATTGAGACTCAAGTGTCCCAAATCTAGTTAGAATGAAAGAGAGGGACATTGGTGGGAGCTGTGGCTAAAAAAAACTTTAAAGACAAAATTTGTAGAGGGGACGGATAGGTTGGTTCAAAAACCAAGTTACGTTTTTAAGTGAAAAACGCAAGTAGAGACGGACGGACTAACAGATAAAAAATCCATACTTGACTGAAGCATGACTGAAAATGACTTTAGTGTAGAAAATTTGACTTTGAAAAAACATAAGGCATTGATTGGCCACAGACAATCATATTATCATCGCTCAGACGCGCTTTTTTGCCATTCCTCAATAGTTGTCCGTGATAGACACAGTAAATTTTAAGTGTGGTGATTTCCAATGAAGTAAATTGAAATAAGTTCAGGGACGCCATACTATAGCCAGCAGCTCAGCTGAGTTTGCTGAATTTAGTTCATTGTGTTCTAAATTTTATTGATAAGATTATATTATTTAATATCTGTGTGTGTGTGTTTGTATATGTCAATACAACACATTACATTCAGTACCCTAGATTTTAACGTAGCCACATTCATTAGAAAAAAAGAAATGTGTGAGGTCGTATAGTGGTAGCAAGAAGGGTCTTCTGTACATTCACAGCTACATTTATTTCAGGAGCCTTCACAGCTGACCTCACATATCACACTAGGTGATAACACAACCATACAAATACCATCAAAACCACTACAATCATAATGATAATATGACGCGTGAAGCTTTCACTTTAATGTATTTTCATTTATTTTCTTTAATTTTAGTTTTATAACTGGTGCCATTACGTCACTTCTCATAATAGTAATTTTTGACTTAACAAGCCATATGGCGCATGTTCCTTCGAGCCAATTGATTTATTTATTGATCCATCTTTTACATCTAACCTTTGGTCTTAGTTTTGAGGATGGTGACATCTAACATTGCGCTAGCCATACCATCTTTTATCAAGCTTGTAGCAGTTGCCTTCTCTATAAGTCATATAGGATCTCCCTATCATGATTTACATCCACAGCTCAGGATCCGAAGCCTACTCTAATATGTTTGTCTAGAGAAGATTACTGAACTATCAAAATTTTCGTCTTAACTATTGTCTTTTCCACTTAAGGCGCCACTGTTAAAATCACAGCACGACAATCCATTGTTATTATATATCCAAGATGTTAGAAACGTTTGACGTGTTCTAGTATCTTCTCATTTACTCGTATTTAAAGTTGGCATCTCATCTGCTTTGTTAATTATTGTAGTTTATGTTTTCTCATTGCTGAATTTTGATCCATATTCATGACTTATTCTGTTTACTTAATTCACTAGTTCTTGCAATAATTCTTCACTTTCAGCTAACAAAACTGCATATTTATTGTTGTTAATTGATTTGCCACTGATTTTTAGTACTGGAATTTCTTACATCTGATAGATAATGTGTTACTGTGTAGATTTCGCAAAGGAAAGAAGACAATACGCTTCCTTGTCTCACTTCTCTTTTGACATCCACATATTATGAGTTTAGTGTCGAGCCGTAGAGTGGTTAGAGTGTCTGCTCCTCGAAGCAAAGTTAACAGGTTCAAAATCTGGTAGCATCAAACTATAGTCTACCAAACTGTAAATAAATAGCTGAATCTTTTCTTGATTACAGAAGGCAAAGGTAGCGAGGAAGGAAACTGATCGCTGGTACTACTGAAAGATGAGAACTATTATAATGAAGTACTTAGCATTTTACTTGCCTACGAAAATACCTGTTTTGGTACCTGTCTAAACATTGACCTTACTATGTCATTATAATTAATGTAACCTGTGAAGTACGTATAGCCCTATGATAGCCCAAGACAATCTAAAAATACAAACAATAATAAATAAGAATGATAAAAATACGAATTGGTAATTTAAAGGGAAGTCAATTTTTGCCATAAAGGTACGAACGAACGAACGAACTTTATTTTCAAAGGGTTAAGAATTGGGCACGCAGACCCGTCTGACATTATGCCCTTCCTCTCTCTCTCATCATGTATACTGTATCCTTTCATACTCACATTTTCTTTAAGCATTATTAAGGCATTTATCATTATAAAAGTAATATAACATCATACATTTACAATAATTATCATAATTAAAGTATGTTTTTAAAATAAATTAAAGAATAAAAAAAATGAAAAATTCAGAATTAAAAAAATAATAATAATAATAAAAATTAATGAAAATGAGAAAAAATAAATAAATAGGTTTCAGCGCAACCAGCAGTCCTTCCTGGTTACACACTAGGTGCAGGTGCAGCTAAATCCCAAGCATCTGGATGTCCCCAACACCGATACACAGGATTCAAGGTGACTGAAATTCTCCTATGCTCTGTGGTACTCTGTACTATATCAACTGATTGAAGATTCCGAAGTCCCTCTACACGCATATGGAATAACAATGACAATAGTTATAATAATGATAGCAATACTATTTAAATAGAAAACAAGTTAGAGAAATTAAATTGTTGTTAAAATGTTCTACAACTTAACAAACACAAACACATACATGGTCACAGCGTTATTTCGAAGTGCATTTAATATCTTGTGTTCGTCAAAAAGCCAGTCGGCATTTAATATCTTGTGTTCGTCAAAAAGCCAGTCGGGAGAGGCCGAGGTTAGCCGAACTGGTGGGTCATGTGACTACCGGAAGTCGCGGGAAAAGGCAAAAAATTAGTCAGTGAGAAGTGAGTCTGTTGTCCGGGAATGACGTTTTTCCCTCATGCCAGCGAGATCGCTGTGTGGTCTATATTGTAAGACTGTAAACTGAGTGCCTGCCATGTTTTCGGACCTTGGTGATAATTACGTTGTTAAGTCTAGAGCAGTGATGGGTCTAGATCGTATTGTCTACAGGCCGTAGTTCGATAAGATGTCGATGATTTTGAGTCTGTTATTGTCATAGTTTTGCAGCTCGGGTGAGCGATATTTATAGCAGCCATTTGTGGTATAGTTTCTACCTTCGTGTATGGAGTTGATAGTTTAAGCTGCTAAGGCAGGTTTACAGTGGTTTTTTCATTATTGTATTTGATGCGTTTGATGGCCGTGTGAGGCCTTATTGTGTGTGTAAATTATTAAAGGGAAGTGCCTGTTGAAGGTGTTTATTACTTTTGTCAGCCATTGTTGTGCGGTCATATCCTTAGGAGGGCGAGCCTATAGTTGTTATTATAAACCCACACAGCAGCGGTGTAACCCGTGGAGTGTTCTCCATGATAAGTGGTTCCTGACATACGTCATGGACCATAAGAAACAACCCATTAAAAACAAACAAAGATCATTGTTAATTATTAATAAAGGTAATGTACTAAAAACGTCTATACTGGCACATAAATAAACAAACAACACACAAAGGTAGTTATCAGGCGCTCAGTGAGAAATAAAGAAGTAGAAGACCAGACAACAGAAAAACAAAACAGAAGTGATAGGCTTACCGGGATCGAACCAGGACCTTCCGAACGGCACCAACCGTCTAGCCACGGGAGCGAATCTCCACTATCCACTCTGCCAGCTCCGCATTACAAAAATAATGCTTCACTGACAGAGGTCTAGAGCGAACACCACGTGACCCGGATATGTACCATAGGACGACCCAGACTAATTATAGACGCAATCACTTCTGCAGTTCCACGATATAACAGTAGAAAAACAACAGAAATGATAGGCTGTCAGTGAAGCATTATTTTTGTAATGCGGAGCTGGCAGAGTGGATAGTGGCGATTCGCTCCCGTGGCTAGGCGGTGGGTGCCGTTCTGAAGGTCCTGATTCGATCCCGGTAAGCCTATCATTTCTGTTGTTTTTCTGTTGTCTGGTCTTCTACTTCTTTATTTCTTACTGAGCGCCTGATAACTACCTTTGTGTGTTGTTTGTTTATTTATTTACTGTTTACAGGCCTCGGGTTTCCCCTCCTTATATGTCTATACTGGCACAGTCAAGCCTGTAATTAA
Organism: Oreohelix idahoensis; assembly: GCA_024509875.1. Lineage (NCBI taxonomy): Eukaryota > Metazoa > Mollusca > Gastropoda > Stylommatophora > Oreohelicidae > Oreohelix > Oreohelix idahoensis. The sequence goes on along the minus strand of JAMPIV010005417.1, from coordinate 102,693 downwards.
GTGATGGCATGCCAGCCTGGACAACGGCATCAAAAACAAACACAAAACGTCTAGAAAAAGTGCAAAAGCAGGCCTTACATTAATCATTGGAGGGATGAAAACCAATCCAATGCAGGTAATCGAGAGATACACAAACATCCTCTCCGTTGACGTCAGACGTGTGAAAAATGTATTTGCTCACAGTGAGAAGCTATTACGAATGCCAAATCATCTAATGCATGCCAAACTCCATAGCGTGGCAACAAAAATCAGGCTGAAGAGAACCAGCTTTTTTCATATTTCAAAGCATCTGCATCAATCTCATGAAGACCTCTTCCCGAAACAACTTACCGAAATGGAAATGTTAATTGATTATGAGGAGCCAAACTACTGCCGTGAAAATACACTGTTCAAAAAAAGAAACGCATAGCTATCCGAGGGCGCATTTTTATGAGTTTGTAAGTAAAATTTGGTGCTAGGGTATATAAAAACTAGCCTCAAATGTTCTTTACCGTGTCAAATGCACGTGTTGACGTGAATTGCGTTCGTTTTTGTAATCGTTACAACGCAGTGGTCAATAGTGTTTATGACGCAATTTTTGACCACAGCTCATGTTACGCGCACGTGAAAGCAACAAAATTTGGAGTGAACACTATTCACTGACTACGCAACTGAAACCCTATAAAAGGATAACGCTACACAAAAAAAATTCAGTTCATTTTAAAGCAGACATTTATGGCGTCTCTATCGATAAATTTAAGGAACATTGCTATTGGCCGACTGCATGCAGGCGAAAGTCAAAGTCAGGTTGCCAGGCATCTAAACGTGCATCAGAGTACCATCAGTCAACTTTGGCACCGGTTCCAAGCCACTGGCTCAGTTGAAAACCGGCATCGCAGTGTACGACCCAGAATGACAACAGCAGCGGAGGATCGCTTTATTCGGCTTCGTCACCTCAGAGACAGGTTTACAACAGCTTCCTCAACTGCCCAGTCATTGCCTGCAGGACGTCATGTGTCTGATCAAACTGTCTTGAATAGACTGCATGACGCTGGACTTTGGGCACAACGACCTCACCGAGGACCTGTCCTTACGCGCCGTCATCGCAAAAATCGACTTCTTTGGGCCAACCAGCATCGTCCCTGGGCAGCTGACAATCAATGGAGACGTGTCTGGTTTAGTGACGAATCTTTCTTTTTGTTGCAGCGTCATGATAAAAGGCGTAGGGTCTACCGTAGGCGAAATGAACGTTTTGCCCAAAATTGCGTTGATGAAGCTCCGCCGCACGATGGTGGAGGTGCAATGGTGTGGGGAATGATCAGTTACAACGGAAGGAGTCAATTGGTGCACATTGAAGGAGGCTTGAAAGCGCAACGATACGTCAATGAAATTCTTTGACCCCATGTCCTTCCACTTTTGGCTACCCAAAGGTCTGTGCTTCAACAGGACAACGCCAGATCCCATTGTTCACGGTTGACCACGCACTTCCTGACTGCCAACAACATTATCACCCTTCCCTGGCCATCCCTGACTCCAGACACGAGTCCGATTGAGCACCTGTGTGATGAGCTGCATAGACGTGTTTGTCGCCGAGACGTTGCTTCAGCCAATCGTCGTGATCTGTTCCAAGCACTCCAGGAAGAGTGGGCAGCCGGAATCCCACAGGCCCACATCAGACGTCTGATCGCATCCATGCCCAGGAGATGCCAGTCGCTGATCGATGCAAGAGGGGGCCACACACCATACTAACGGGAAAGCCCGTACGCCAAAAAGCTCTCTTGACCCAGATGCAAAACAACTGTCAATTGATTAGTTGAACTCTTAGGTATTCTTGTGTGCAATTTAAACAATTAACTCATTAAATTAAAAAAGTTATTGAATGTCAAAATTATGGCTATGTGTGTGCCTTCAGTAGCTATGCGTTTCTTTTTTTCTTTTTTTTTGAACTGTAGATATATATATATATATATATATATATATATATATATATATATATATATATATATATATATATATATATATATATATATATATATATATATATATATATATATATATATATATATATATATATATCATCACAGAAGTCCTTGAAATAAGACAGAAAAGCCAATTGATTCCCCTACAACTAAAAAAAAAACAACTATGGCTCAGGAGATCATTGAAGAAAAGTACAACCCCAAGGAGGGGACAAACGCGTACACAGAATGATCCGCAGAGGGGGCAGTAAAGAATGGTGGAGGAGGCATTTTTATTAGATTCATAAACGGGAGGATCATTTGTAACGCCTTCCCAACCGGAAAGATCTCAAATTTCAGGGCAGAAGCTATGATGCTACAGCAAGCTTTGAGAATCCTCACTAGATCACAACAGCCACCAGCCAAGATAGTAATCTTCACTGAGTGTAGATCACTACTGAAATCAGTACAGAATAGCAGAAATGAAAACATGATGCATGAGATCATATCTCAGTTTATCATTATCCAAAGGTCATCAACACTTGCCCTTCAGTGTTTACCCTCCCTTTGTGGAATCACTGGAAATGAGTGAGCAGATGTTATATCTAGTAGTAGCAGTAAAATGGAACGATTCAGCCACATATTGCCCTATCGAGAATCTAAACCCATCATCCCCAACAAGTACAAATGCCACAGGACGAAAGAACGCGATATATACAACAGATATGATCCAATCCACCAGCTTAATAGACACCAGTGGACCATCATTTTCTATCTGAGAACTGGCCACTGCAGATTCCTAGGCTACCTCTATAGCCACAGAATTTATCATACAAATGAATGTCCAAATGGAACTGGAATCCAGACGTCTGAACACAATCTCCAACACTGCCCAACCCATGATGACTCACGACGCCTGAACTGGCAGAGGCTATGGGGCTGGAAAAGACTGTAAACTTCGTCCTGGCGACAGGCCTGCAGATTTAGCATGACTACAAATTGAGCACAGAAGAAGAAGAAGAAGATACGATAATTATTAATAAAATAGTAATACAAACAGCACGAGACACGTGAAAACTACCAAAACCAAAATGTACTATGATGTAAATAGTCAAGAAAAAAGCAAACAATACAATCTAATGAGATTGTCATCACCAACAGCAATCAACTGTAAATAACAATATGTTTTTTAATACATTACAAAATTGAAAATAAAACTACACTAAAATATATAACTGATAATTAGGTAGAAAAAACCTAGGCCAAGATGGCGGATGAGTGGAGACAAATGAAGATACTCCGATGCTAATCCGCTCTGCTCCCATTTCTTTATAAAAACTACCCAACTGAATATCCAGACTATCCTTTAAGGATATGACTGTTACTCATTGTGAGGTACCCCCTCTCTCTCTCTCCCCCTCCCCCCAATCCGGGAGCTTCACAACTTTGTAGTCTGATAGTTTCACAAGTCTGGAAGGAAGAGCTGGAGAAGAGAGGGATGGTCAAAAGCAGCTCTAAAACAAAATCCATGGTGACTCACAAGAATAAACAAGACATCAGATTAAGCTGGGAGAACAGGTCCTGGAGCAGGTCGACCACTTTAAGTACTTTGGAGCTGTCATAGACCGAAAGGGAGGCATCAAAGAAGAGTTGGCTACCAGAAGAGCTTCAGCTGGGAGACTTTTTCAAGCCATAAATCGAGGATTCCTCAGCAAGAGAGAGGTTGGTAAGAAAACGAAGATGGCTGTATACGGCTCCACTTATGTTCCAGTCTTGACATATGGATTCGAGTCATAGGGAATGACTACAACCCACAAAAGCCAGATCCAAACCTCAGAAATAAGGTATCTGAGGAAGGTGGTTGAAGTAACAAGAAGAGACATGGTCCGCAACCAGACGATACGTCAAGGCCTAAAATGCCACCCCTGCAGACTCAAGTAGAACAGTCCAACTAAGATGGTTAGCCATGTCTGCAGAATGGGAGAAGATCAGCTACCACGACAAGCATGGGAATCAAAAAGCCAGGGATCCAGACTCTCGGGACGACAGAAAGTCCGCTGGGAGGACAACATTAGACAGTCTTTGAAGGACTGAGGACTAGAATGGAACCAGGCCAGGAGGAAGACAGCCGATAGGATAGTCTGGCGCTCTCTCTTCCAAACCTCTACACCTCACGGTGTCGTAAATTTATTTAAGAGAATTATATGAACTAGTGGTCCCGTTTAGAGTGTAGAGTGATGGTGAAGGCTCTGTGATAGATATGGGTTAAAAAAGTAAATAGTTGATTCACAAAGTGCTGGGGAGAGTAAGGACAGACTCTTTTACGACAGTCGTTCCTCTCAATCTTCTCAAACTCTCCTGGTCAAACAATTATTTGCCAGTTTCCAGACACACACCTGCGCTCACACCAATTTGGTGCTTCAAACACACAGACGCACGTGAATACAAACTACGAATATAACAGATATGGGGTAATTGTGGGCTTGAGCCTTCCAACACAATACTAGAAGTTTTATGCTGTTTATTTATCACTAAGAATCAAATCACAACATTAATCATTTGACAGGCAAAAATCATAGTTTACAGAAATAAAATACAAATGACAAGATGGGGGGAGGGGGGAGAGAGATGAAGATTGATATCCCATATGCCCTTCCCTCTTGTACAGACAAATGAAAAGGAACCCAGTCCAAATGACAGGTAGTTAACAGAAATAGATAAGTTAACCCAACAGTGGATTAATCTATCCTTAAAAGAGGGATTAGGAAACTAGTCCTATTATCCTTAACTGGTTTTCCTTCTACTAATCAGTTTAGGAAGGGGAAATAACGGAATTAAGAAATCCCACTTATAAAGTGAACATCACGAGGAATAAAATAACAAAGTGTCTACCAGGCACAGCAATTAAAATAGTTGCACATAAAACTCATTCAGTCATGCGCGCTCGTGCTGGCCAACACACAAACTCTCACACAGACTTACCGATGCTGGAATCAGGCACTCCATAGAATTATACAAAAACCATCAATTAACACTTGACATGTGAAAGTGTCCGTTACTTCGATGTCCAGCCCCAGATGTAGCGAGGTTGGCTGGTAGCAAATATTCTCACTTATCGCCGGACTGAAGCCTGAGTGTTCTGGTGTTTTATTCTATAAGAAGAGTATATGGGATGGCACTGTCACAGTTAGATACAGGTGAGAATGGGGTGTGGTTTGCTTAGATTTCGCCGCTGGTGGTGAAACTTCTTAAAACGAGGTGACAACAACTGACCAGTGCGGTATGGTTTAAATCCAGTGAGGAAAAACTAGGCACAGTCACAGTTCAGGTAAATATGTACTCTCTCTCTCAGTAGCAGTAAACTAATAAAAAGATCTGGCAATTGTTCTTCTTCCAGTTACAACTTAATTTGCTTGATGATGTGTTAAATTTGTCTTTGGGTGTGCTTTCTTTCTTATAATTTAGATAGCGGAATCCCCAACATAGGATCGCCTCAAAGATTAAAATTTAAATATTCTCAACAAGTTCTGGAGGGGTTTAAGAACTGAGTCTGAGAGACTCTATATCAGGTTTTTCTTGCTGGGATCGCAAAGGTTGTGATACACCCTATATGAAAGATACATCATGTAATCATACCGAAAAATCAAATAACATTCTAAAAGCTCTGTATATATCTAACTGGAATGGAACATAAAGGGGTCGTGTGAGATTTTCACACTTTTTAATGATCTTCGTAGAATATTGAGATTCTAGCCGCCCGGCGTTTCCCCCGTTCGTCTCAGGCTTTCGAGCGTTCTCTGATTGACACAGAGATGTGAAATGTCTGCAAGAAGCTTGCTTCGTCCACTCTGGTTCACGCTGCCGTGTTATCTAGCAGCAGGAAACTTCATCGTCCGTTCTGAGATCCCTTAGATCTCATGCCGCTAGTACGTTTGATCCTGGCAACGCCTTTAAGGCAGGCACGAACGAAAAGGTGTAGCGCAATGCTTGCTTATAATCGCTCTAGAAACAGGAGTGGGCGTGATTGACCTCACATTAAAGGCCATGCGATCTCTAAAATGCAAGGAAGTTAGCAGTCTACATATTAATGATCCAACGTGTTGACAATCCACGTGGAAAGGCTGCATTGCTAATGAGCCCACGTTTCTATTGTGCATTGTTAATGAGTCCAGGTGGAGAGAATTCCCCGTTGATGAAAAGTTACACCAATATTCAGGGGTACTGATGTTTACGAGGTCCTATCATCCAACACTTTCAGGGACAGCTGAGTTGTCCGTCACAATCGTCCCCTCTTTTGAGACATGGAAACTCGTTTTCATGTTTCATTCATGACAATGAAGCTGCCCTGATCGGTAGCTTTTGGATGATTGGTATGCTCAACTTCCTCCTCTTCCTCCGTAGTCCAGTTTTTACTCATGAAGGCAGCTCCGACATTCTGTTTTCCTGGAATGTATTCCACTTTGAAGGAATAAACACTTAACAACAAGGTCCAACGTATGATCCTTGCGTTAATTTCCTTATTGGCACCAAGAAAAGCTAACAGAGCGTGGTATTTTTGCACGGTGAAAGAAGTTCCATACAGAAACTCATGATGGCGTCTGATGCCATGGACCAGAGCGAGACATTCTCTTTCAACAACACTGTAGTTGCGTTCAGCCTTATTTAACTTTCGACTGCCATACGCAACTGGAAATAGCATATTCGGGTCACTGTCCTCGGCTTGAAGCAATGTTGACCCGATGCCCTGACCTGACGCGTCAACCCGTAATACGAAAGGTTTCTTAAATTCAGGTAACCTCAGAATGGGGTATGCCGACAACTGACCTTTTAAGGTGCTGTATGCGTGTTCGCACTTTTGATCCTAAATGACCTTATCAGGACAACCTTTCTTTGTGAGGTCAGTCAGAGGTGCTGTGAGTCCGTTGAAATTCTGGATGTATTTCTGATAGTAAGCACATATTGATAAAAAGGAACGTACGTCTTTCTTTGTTCGGGGTCTTTTTGCTGTAACTATTTTCTCCACGTTCTTCTTAACAGGCCAGGTGCAACCGTGAGAAATAGTATGCCCCAGGAAGTCTAGCTTTTGAAACCCGATGAGACATTTGCTAGGTCTGGCTGTGAGACCAGTTTCCTGTAGTCTCCTGAGGAACATAGCAACCGTAGCAATATGTTCGTCGTAGGTCTCCGATGCAATTAATATGTCATCCATGAAATTAAGGATATGGGGACTTTGCAAAGGTTCTAGAAGCTTCCTCATCATCCTGGTGAACACTCCTGGTGCGTTATGCAATCCGAACGGCATCACATTAAATTTGTAATGTCCTTCACTAGTGCTGAAATCTAACAAAGGTTTAATTTCCTCCTTGACTGGCATTTGATAATAACCTTTACTCAGGTCAATCTTGGAGAAAATTTTTGCTTTGCTAAGCTTGGTGAACAACTCAGAAACCGTTTGGAGAGGTTCGGGCTGGAATTCCGTTACAGCGTTTAGCAACCGGTAATCTATACACAGCCGAACTTCCTTATTGGGCTTCTGCAACAGCACTACATTCGAACTGTAAGGCACGTTTGTTAATTTCATTTCAAATTCGATGAGATTTGTTCGACCAGGTACATCCGTTAAGACTGCACTGTACTGTTTTAGTAGCGCCCTGGCTTCTGTTTGTTGTTCTGGTGAGAGATTGTGGCCGAACTTGACATCTTTAAAAGATTCTGTGGGTAGCAATGGGTACTCCATGCAACCATCATCATCTTCCTCGTCTTCCGTTGCCATGGCGACAGCAAGGAGATGCTCGGAGGATGGCACTGGTCTTTCCAAATATTTCTTTAGCAGATTTATGTGAAAGACCTTCTCCTTTCCTTTAATGAAGATCTTGTAATTGGTGCGTGAGATATTTTTAAGGACGGTAAACGGCCCTTGCCATCCGATGCAAAGTTTATTGCTTCCGGTTGGAAGTAGCAACAAAACTTTCTCCCCTGGTTGGAGTTCTCTCTCTTTTGCAGCTTTGTTGTATCTTTTATCATGTTTAGCGCGGGCTTTCTTAAGGTTGGTTGTAGCTAGATCCCATCCTAGCTTTAGCCTTTACTTGAGCTCAGATACGTATTTGCTTGCAGAGACGACTGTCTCGTCAGCCTTTTGGTCTGTCAGGGACCGAAGTAAGGCTTCTAGTGGCCCCTTAATAGGTCTGCAAATAAAAGTGTAGCTGGCGCGAATCCCGTAGACGCTTGGAGAACCTCTCTGTCGGCGAATAAAGCAGCAGATATATATAGGTCCCAGTCTTCCGGTTTCTCCTGACCCAGCTTATGTAACATCATGGTGAGGCTGCCGTTACAACGTTCCACAAGCCCATTTCCGGCCGGATGGTAGGGACTTGTGTGGATATGTCTGGCCCTCAAGATCTTAAAGATCTCCTCCATTAACAGGCTACGGAATTGGGATCCGTTGTCCGTCAAAACTTGTTGAGGGAATCCCAACCGTGTAAAAATTTGCACGAGGGCTTCTGCGATATGCTTGGAATCTGTGCATGTTAGCGGTATAGCTTCGGCCCACATTGTGCAAGTGTCGACTAAGGTCAGGATGAACCTGTTCCTTCTTTTGATCCTTTCCAGGGGTCCAATGATGTCGACAGCAACCCGTTCAAATGGAGTACCTACTATTGGCATTTGCCCCATAGGTACAGGGGGTGTCAAGTGTTTGGGTGCTACCCGTTGGCACTGGGCGCAGGATTTCACGTACCTGATAATTTCAGAGTTCATTCTTGGCCACCAATAGTGGTTTTGTATTCGCTGAATAGTGGCGTTTTGTCCCATATGTCCGCTAAAGGGAAGAGAGTGCCCCATTTCTAAGATCTGGCTTCTGTACTGTGTCGGTACTAGGAGCTGGTTATTCCCTAAATCAGGGTCGCCCGTTCTACGATATAATACGCCATCCTGCGAAGAGATGTCTCCGTGGTGTCTGGGGTCCTTAGCCATGGGCAGTTTTCTAAAGCAGGGTTCAGAGTAGGGTCCCTTTGTTGCGCCTCCTTCAGTTCGTTCAGCAACAAATTTGGCGCAGGCTCCCTCTCCTTCTTAGTTTGCCATCTTGTGGTTACCGCTGCCACAATCGGCTCCTTTGGCCTCCCAAAAAACACATCTCTACATCCCAGGATAACTGGGTAGATCGGATCATCCATTATGGCCGCTTTAATAGCACCTCTGACAAAATCAGAGTGTATTTCTACCAGTGCGATAGGAAGCGTCCTGGGTGCATCACCCTTGAAAACTCCACATAGTTTGACTGTTTCCTCTGTCTCCTGACCGGGTTTGACTAGGTGTCTGGCGATAATACAATCAAAACTTAATCCAGTGTCAAAGAGACAAGTAGTTGAGGTACCATTCAAAATTACAGTTCCTCGCGTTGAGGGTCTGTCCCCCTTAGGTTGAGAATCACTGACATTGACTCTACCTTGCGAGGCTGTATGCAAATATCCGATGCGGTTAGGCCCGGTATGTTTGCCATGATCAGACGTCCCTGGTGTACGGGTCTTCCCTTTTCCTTGACCTTGGTGGCCGCGCTGCCACGTAGGCTTGGTGGGTTGATCAGAATTGTTGTTTGGGGGATATCGGGTCTTGTAGAATTTCGATTTTTCCTGGGGAGGTCTCTGGTTATAAGTTTCTCGTTGGTTATAATGCTGAAAGGAATTGGAAGAATAGGATGACTGCTCTAGATTTTGTTTTCGAGATGGCTCATCTGTGGGTTTACGTTTCGTGCTGGGAAGTTCGTCCATTGCATTGGTATAGCGTTCCGCCTGATTGCGGATGTCCTCAAGCCTGACTGCACCCTGTTCAGCCAAAAATCTACGGGTTTCGTTTGACAAAGTTGACTTTATCTGTTCCACAAGAACAAGTTCTAGAAGTCACTCATATGTAAGAGGTAATTCAGATAATTCGATGCACTTTGTCAAATAGCCCGTGAGACGTGAAGAGAACTGGGGAAAAGTTTCCGTGCTCTCTTTTCGGCTGTTTCTGCACATTTGCAGAAATTTTCGGGCGGTCATCTCAAACCACTCTAGCAAGGCCTTCATTAGCATATTGTAATCATGTTGATTGCTTCCCAGCTTTGCGTACACTTCATAAGCATTACCTTTCAACGCAGTTGAGAGTTTAAGACTCCAACGGGAACTCTCTAACCCATACAGATTTGCGAGCCACTCGAATTTTTCTAGGAAGGTGTCTATTTTCTCATTGGGGCTGGGAAAAGACTCTAAAGTAAAAGACATCGCAGTTAATTGGGCAGATTGAGTGCTGGAGCGATCCGTTGACTGAGACTGGGGCGAAGACGGCTCTCCATTATTTAAAGTAGAAGCACCCCGCCTCTCTAAAGCCTTAAGCGCCAGTTCGTGCTGTCTCTCCCTCTCTCTCTCTTTCCCTGCGGGCTTCCATCTCTGCCTCAATTTTCTTCTGTTCCAATTGACGCTCGTCCGCTTCTTTCTTCCTAGCTTCTGCCCTTTCTTCTGCTTCCTTCTTCTCTGCTCTTTCCTGTGCTTCCATCCTCTCTGCTCTCTCTTGCTCCGTGTCATACCTTTCAAGTTCCGTGTTTACAAACACGTTCGCGGCTTCTTCTTCTAACCCTGACTCGTTCGCCTCCTGTCTCTAAATGGATCTCATCCTAATTCTCTCTGCCATGACAAAGAACTGGATGCTTCCAAGACTAGAGTATAAGAAGAAGAAACGATAAGGGGAAAAAACTCAAAACTGCTACGAGAAAAACCAAAGTAAAAATTTACTTGAGTTACCTCTTACCTTGTAATGTGCTAACTTATCGCTGCTATTATCTGCCAATTAAGACTCTTAATGCAGGCGACTATGCCACGTTAATGGTAAGTCAAACACTAGAAACAAAATATACTTTTACTAATCGAAGAGAAAAATTTTATAGTAAAACAATTTAAAGGAAAAAAAATTTTCTGAAAATTTTAATTCTCAACCAACAAACTCCGCCCTCTGAAGTCAATTATGATAGTAGAGACGTTGTTAACTGGATTTTTTAAAAATCAGAACAAGCCGTCTTTAGCTAAGCTCAACTCTCTAACTTCAAAAACCTTTGTGACTGTGAAACAATCACGCAATCCCAGCAACTTTATAAAAAACAATTTCCTGATACTTTTCTTTGCCAGAGAATAAAAAAGGTACAAATATTATGTCATCTTGCTCCCTACTGCTGTGGAAAGAACAAATCCTGTAAATATTTTTGTGTGGTCGACCCAAATACTAAAAGGCGTTGTCTAGGGGGTGTAATTATTTTTATTATACCGTACTTCAAAAAGACAACCACTCACACTCTATCTAGTTAGACCCAGATTAAAAGATCAGACTCAGAATGGGCTACCCGTTAAGTGGTATTAATTCTAGATCGGATTCACAATCCCAGGCGAGCGCCTCATTTTATTGTCGTAAATTTATTTGAACGAATTCTATGAACTAGTGGTCCCGTTTAGAGTGTAGAGTGATGGTGAAGGCTCTGTGATAGATATGGGTTAGAAAGTAAATAGTTGATTCACAGAGTGCTGGGGAGAGTAAGGACAGACTCTTTTACGACAATCGTTCCTCTCAATCTTCTCCTCAAACTCTCCTGGTCAAACAATTATTTGCCAGTTTCCAGACACACACCTGCGCTCACACCGATTTGGTGCTTCAAACACACAGACGCGCGTGAATACAAACTACGAATATAACAGATATGGGGTAATTGTGGGCTTGAGCCTTCCAACACAATACTAGAAGTTTTATACTGTTTTTTTATCTCTAAGAATCAAATCACAACATTAATCGTTTGACAGGCAAAAATCATAGTTTACAGTAATAAAATACAAATGACAAGATGGGGGAGGGAGGAGAGATGACGATTGATATCCCATATGCCCTTCCCTCTTGTACAGGCAAATGAAAAGGAACCCAGTCCAAATGACAGGTAGTAACAGAAATAGATAAGTTAACCCAACAGTGGATTAATCTATCCTGAAAAGAGGGATTAGGAAACTAGTCCTATTATCCTTAACTGGTTTTCCTTCTACTAATCAGTTTCTTCTTCTTCTTTGATCCTTAGCCGCCGACCGTCAAAGCAGTCAGTGGCCATCACGCCTAGTGGCATCTTGTAGGGCAACAACAAAATGATTCCACTTTGCTCGGTCGGTGGCCATCCTTCGTACAGTGCCCCAACTCTGGTTCATTCTTTGCATCTCAGCCTCCACAGTCCCCAGCCAGGTTGTTTTTGGTCGGCCTCTCTTTCGTTTTCCTTCAGGGGTCCAAAGCATAGCTGTTCTTGTGATGGCATCGGGGTCTCTTCTGAGGACATGACCAACCCAGTTCCAGCGTCTGCCAGCTATGATGGTGTGCATGTCCTCTTGCTTGCTACGAGTAAGCAGATCTTGGTTAGTGATGGTATTCGGCCAAAAGATTCGGTGAATTTTTCTTAGGCATGTTGTGTGAAAAGAGGACAATTTCGACATTTCGTTCTCTGTAACTCTCCAGCATTCCGCACCATAGAGAAGCACAGAAAACACACAGCTCTGATATAATTTTAATTTTGTGCTTGTGCTGTATTGAGGGGACTTCCAGATGTTGTTTAGGCTAAAGAAGGCTGTTCTTGCCTTATTCATTCTGATGTTGATGTCTTTGCCTGCCCCGCCGTCTGGTGTTACTATGCTTCCTAGGTATGTGAAGGTATCTGTCTGTACCAATTGCTTATTCCTTACTGATATGGGCTCAGGGTTGCTCACATTGAGCGTCATGACCTCAGACTTCTTTAAATTGATGTTCAAGCCCACCTGCTGGCTAAACTTATTAGGTCTATCCGTTTTTTCCTGAATGTGTTGATGAGAATGAGCTAGTAGTGCAATGTCATCTGCATATTCCAGATCTTCCAATGTAGAAAATGTTGTCCATCTTATTCCTCTTGGACTGCCCTCTGTTGTCTGGCGCATCACCCAGTCTATGACTGTTAAAAATAGAGTGGTTGATAAGGGGCATCCCTGTCGTACTCCTGTCTTCACCTCAAAGGTTAGGTTGCCTTGCCCAACACTGCACGTAAAGTTTGCATAGAGGCTTTTTATGATTGACACTATGCAGCTTGGAATTCCATAAGCCCTCAGTATTTTCCATAAACTGTCCCTATGTATGCTATCAAAAGCCTTTTCAAAGTCAACGAAATTAAAGTAAAGCTGTCTTTGCCATTCTGAGCACTGCTCTATAATGTTCCTAAGAGTGAATATATGGTCTACACATCTCCTGTTCTTTCTAAATCCTGCTTGTTCTTTCCTCAGTTTGTGATCTACTGCCTTTGAAATTCTCTGTATAATTATCATGCCTAGTATTTTGCTGGGAACTGAGAGAAGAGTGATTCCTCTCCAATTATTGCAGTCTGCAAGATCTCCCTTCTTGGGCAATTTGACAATTATTCCTTTGTTCCACTGTGATGGTGTTGTCCCCGTTTTCCAGACTTGTGCAAATAGTGGTTCTAATAGTTCTGCTGCTAGCTCAGGGTCTGTCTTAAATAGCTCTGCATTTAAGTTATCATGGCCCGGAGCTTTGCCGTTCTTTAACCCTTTGATTGCTGTGATGATTTCTTCTTTTCGTGGAATGTCTGTATTCACATCTAGATCGTTTACAGCTTCAGGAACATTCAATTGTGTCTCTGGTGGTTCCTTGTTCAGAGTTTCTCTGAAGTGCTCTGCCCATCCACTTTCTTGTCCCTCTGCTGTCGTGATGAGATTACCTTGCTCATCTCTTACTAATGTAATATTATTTGCACCTCGTTTTCCGCTGATGAATTTAGTTATTTTGTATACTGTGCTTTGTTCATTTCTCAGTGCTGCCTCCTCTGCCTGTCTTACAAGATCGTCTAGGAAATTCCGTTTGTTGGCTCGGGTTTGGCGTTTAACTTCCTTGTCCAGCTGACTGTACTGTTCGCTATATAGTTGCTTTAACCTGGGGGACTTCGCTTCTGTTTTCTTTCTTTTCATTTCCTTTCTCATCGTTATGGTGTTTAATGTTTCTGGTGTTATCCAGTCTTACTTCTTCCTTTCCTGGAATCCCAAGCATGATTTGCTGCTTTCTTTGTATATTGTTGAAATGGTGTTGGAATTCTGGTCTATATCATCAGTCAATGTCTTTTCCTGACTTTTGGCAAATTGATATCGTTTCTTTATGTCGGCCGCAAAAGCTTTTCTGGTAAGGGAGTCCTTTAATTTGCTGATGTCAAACCTTTTCTGTGTAGTTACAGTTTGTGCAGCCCTTCTTAGTTTCACTTCCAGTTTTGCTACTACTAAATGGTGATCACTTCCCACATCTGCACCTCTTCTTACCTTCACATCTTGTAATGCATGTCTCCATCTACCGTTAACCATAATGTGGTCTATCTGGTTTCTGTCCCGACCATTTGGTGATTCCCATGGTAATTTGTGAATTTCTTTATGTGGGAAGAGTGTTCCTCCAATGACCAGGTTATTAATGCTACAGAAACGTATTAGTTTATCCCCGTTTTCTTTTGCTGTTCCGCTGCCGCATTTCCCCATTGTTCTTTCATTATATGTATTGTGTGTACCAACTTTCGCATTGAGGTCTCCCATTAATATAACAAGATCATATCTAGGTGTGTCTTCCATTTCTTTCTGCAGTTGTTGATAGAATTGATCCTTGACCTCCTCATCGCTATCATTCGTTGGTGCGTAGCATTGTATTATTGTAGTGTTGGTGAATCTCCCTCTCAATCTTAATCTTATCAGTCTGTTGTTGATGGGTTTCCATTCCAGTAGTGTCCTTTCTATTCCTTTCTGTAGAAAAATGGCTACGCCTTCATTGTGCTGTCCATCCTCTCTTCCAGAGTAAAGTACTGTTTCTCCTGTTGCTGTTCTAACTTTTCCTGCCCCTGTCCATCTGCTCTCGCTTATCCCTAGAATGTGTAACCTATAGTTTCTCATTTCTGCCGTGACCTGTCTTAGTTTACCTGTCTCGTACATTGTCCTGACATTCCAAAAACCTATTCTTGTATCCTGTTTTGCAGTCAGGACATCCGTTTTCATGTCAGTGGCTTCCTTTCGGCTTTCACCACTGACAGTCATACGAGCCACAGACTCCGAATGTCCATCCCGCAGCAAAGTTTGTTCATTTATTATTGTTTCCGTAATTTCATTGTTTTTTTTACACAGACAGGGGTGTCAGCCCTGTGCTAAAACTCCCAACCGGGAGAACCAGGGTACCAGCTTTTGTCTGACCCCTACCCACACAGACCAGTCCAGCTTGGTTGAACCTACCAGGAGTAAAACTCCCACTGACATAGCTCTGGGGATTGTCAGGGTACGCAAGCTGCCATACCGCTACAAGGTATGGGTACCATTGTGGGCTTGAGCCTTCCAACACAATACTAGAAGTTTTATACTGTTTTTTTATCTCTAAGAATCAAATCACAACATTAATCGTTTGACAGGCAAAAATCATAGTTTACAGAAATAAAATACAAATGACAAGATGGGGGGAGGGGGGAGAGAGATGAAGATTGATATCCCATATGCCCTTCCCTCTTGTACAGACAAATGAAAAGGAACCCAGTCCAAATGACAGGTAGTTAACAGAAATAGATAAGTTAACCCAACAGTGGATTAATCTATCCTGAAAAGAGGGATTAGGACACTAGTCCTATTATCCTTAACTGTTTTTCCTTCTACTAATCAGTTTAGGAAGGGGAAATAACGGAATTAAGAAATCCCACTTATAAAGTGAACAATACGAGGAATAAAATAACAAAGTGTCTACCAGGTACAGCAATTAAAATAGTTGCACATAAAACTCATTCAGTCATGCGCGCTCGTGCTGGCCAATACACAAACTCTCACAGAGACTTACTGATCTTGGAATCAGGCACTCCATAGAATTATACAAAAACCATCAATTAACACTTGACATGTGAAAGTGTCCGTTACTTCGATGTCCAGCCCCAGATGTAGCGAGGTTGGCTGGTAGCAAATATTCTCACTTATCGCCGGATTGAAGCCTGAGTGTTCTGGTGTTTTATTCTATAAGAAGAGTATATGGGATGGCACTGTCACAGTTAGATACAGGTGAGAATGGGGTGTGGTTTGCTTAGATTTCGCCGCTGGTGGTGAAACTTCTTAAAACGAGATGACAACAACTGACCAGTGCGGTATGGTTTAAATCCAGTGAGGAAAAACTAGGCACAGTCACAGTTCAGGTAAATATGTACTCTCTCTCTCAGTAGCAGTAAACTAATAAAAAGCTCTGGCAATTGTTCTTCTTCCAGTTACAACTTAATTTGCTTGATGATGTGTTAAATTTGTCTTTGGGTGTGCTTTCTTTCTTATAATTTAGATAGCGGAATCCCCAACATAGGATCGCCTCAAAGATTAAAATTTAAATATTCTCAACAAGTTCTGGAGGGGTTTAAGAACTGAGTCTGAGAGACTCTATATCAGGTTTTTCTTGCTGGGATCGCAAAGGTTGTGATACACCCTATATGAAAGATACATCATGTAATCATACCGAAAAATCAAATAACATTCTAAAGCGCGATAAATTTACAGTTAGCTATTTATACACTCGCGTCTTTAATCCTATAAATTCAAGAAGAACTCCCTGCGAGTTTAATAGTTAAAACACACACATATATACAGAACTTAACTCAATTAAATTTAGTTATAAATTCCTTCGCGTCTTTAAATGTTACTTTAAGCATTTAAGTATCTATCATCTTTGGAAATAATATAATAGATATATAATTATATTTTCAACTGGAACTATTTGAGATAAGTTTAACTTAATAGCTTTAAATTAATCACAAAATCCAGTGAAATAAGATGAATGAACTAGACCACTGATCACTTTAAAACAAATATATTATACCGTTTAGCACAGAATAGAATTCACTGCAATAAGTTGAAAATCCAGAGGGAATCAAACAAGATTTCACTATGCTAGTGCTTCTGTCAATATCTGGCAAACGAGTGATAAAATTGCATTTCTCAAAGGTCTGTATATATCTAACTGGAATGGAACTTAAAGGGGTCGTGTGAGATTTTCACACTTTTTATTATCTCCGGAGAAAATCGAGATTCTTGCCGCCCGGCGTTTTCCCCGTTCGTCTCAGGCTTTCGAGCGTTCTCTGATTGACACAGAGATGTGAAATGTCTGCAAGAAGCTTGCTTCGTCCACTCTGGTTCACGCTGCCGTGTTATCTAGCAGCAGGAAACTTCATCGTCCGTTCTGAGATCCCTTAGATCTCATGCCGCTAGTACGTTTGATCTTGGCAACGCCTTTAAGGCAGGCACGAACGAAAAGGTGTAGCGTAATGCTTGCTTATAATCGCTCTAGAAACAGGAGTGGGCGTGATTGAACCTCCCATTAAAGGCCATGCGATCTCTAAAATGCACGGAAAATAGCAGTTTACATATTAATGATCCAACGTGTTGACAATCCACGTAGAAATGCTGCATTGCTAATGAACCCACGTTTCTATTGTGCATTGTTAATGAGCCCAGGTGGAGAGAATTCCCCGTTGATGAAAAGTTACACCAATATTCAGGGGTACTGATGTTTACGAGGGTCCTATCATCCAACACTTTCAGGGACAGCTGAGTTGTCCGTCACACACGGTAGAAGGGGAACGACTAAGTAAGTAAGTAAGAGTTTCACAAGTTTGCAGTCTGAGATTTTCACATGTTTTTAGTCTGAGAGTTTCACATGTTTTTAGCCTGAGAGTATTACAACGTTGTAGTCTGAGAGTTTCATAAGTTTGTAGTCTGAAAGTTTCAACAATCATGAAGGTCTTTCGCATGTCCAGACACCTGTAGCAGTGTCCCTTGCTTGTTTGTAAATAAACGTGTTTAATTTGTCTCTTGTTAATTTGGCAATTGTTCGATGTTCAAAGGGATTCGAACTGTTTGTAATGTTTGTTTCTAACGTTTGTATGAATTGTCATTTAATGGCGAGGCACGTGTTTTGATAATATAGTGGAAATCTCTAGCGTTGTGTGTTATGCGACAACCCAGCAGGTTCGTTCTTCCGGATGAGAATGCTGCTACGTGTTTGTGGAAATAATAGACAGAGGCACTAAATGATATTGACATGCACAATCATGACAGATTTTCCACACTTATATCACAATAATAAAAACTTGACGTGCACAATCACGACAGATTACCCACACTTATATCACGATAATAAAAACGTGACGTGCACAATCACGACCGATTTACACACTTATTTCACAATAATAAAAACTTGACGTGCACAATCACGACAGATTGTCCACACCTACATCACTATAATAAAAACTTGACGTGCACTATCACGACAGATTGTCCACGCTTATAATCACAATAATGGGACCCAAAGATGCAGCAATAGAGAATGCAGTCAGCGACCCATAGCTTGACTGCTTGCATCAGGGTCAGCGAACTAGAGCTGACAAAGACCCTACTCCACCTCCACGGTGTGGTCCTGGAAACAGGCTGCATCACTGCAGTCTGGCTGAGAGAGTATGGATCGAAGAGGGAAGGCAAAACTGGTCCCCAAAAATGCCGTGCTGAAGTCAGATGTGTCGGCCGAAAGGCGCAGATATCGCAGCTCCGGCGTAAACAGACACTACGCAACCAACGTCCTTTTCAGGACGAACGAGGAAGAAGAAGAAGAATATCACAATAATAAAAACTTGACGTGCACAATCACGACAGATTTTCTACACTTATATCACAATAATAAAAACTTGACGTGCACAATCACGACAGATTTTACACACTTATATCACAATAATAAAAACTTGACAAGCACGGAGCATTACGAATATTGTCTCCAATAACTAGATCTTGAACAACACGACTTTTAGACCTTGCGACAGCAAACATGGATATGGATTCATTTCAAGTCCTTGGATCTTTCATATATTTATTAAATGCAGTTTGCTCTGCATCTTATCTTCTCCCTTTGTAACATTTTTGAGTACATCCCAAGATAAAATAATTCCTTCCTTCTTTCTATTTCTTGACAAACACAGGTCATGGACATTCATGGTAAGTTATATAGGTGGTATATGGCTTCGCTACTTTTTCAATTTCTAGTGCCAGTTTCACATGCAGTGGTTCTCTCTTATTTGAAAATGCTGAAGGCTCATAAGCAGTCTATGTACAGGGGACGTAAGATGTAGTCATTTCAAGAAAAAACATTTCACTTATGATAAATGTCTTGTACAGCTTTCTAGTTGAGCAGTTACCACGAATAACGGATAGACACGATTTACCTCTCCTAAAAATGAAATCACGGGCGTCGTTAACAAGGAGCTGAATGTTAAAAGAGTTGCAATCGTGGGAGAGATTGATCTGTGTCTTCTTCTGTTCCTAAGTCTAACAAATTTGGCAGTTCTTGTGGTCTAAAAGGTTGTTCTATCTTCTACCTTCTGTTCCTAAGTCTAACAAATTTGGCAGTTCTTGTGGTCTAAAAGGCTGTTGGATCTTCTGCCTTCTGTTCCTAAGTCTAACAAATTTGGCAGTTCTTGTGGTCTAAAAGGTTGTTCTATCTTCCACCTTCTGTTCCTAAGTCTAACAAATTTGGCAGTTATTGTGGTCTAAAAGGTTGTTCTATCTTCTACCTTCTGTTCCTAAGTCTAACAAATTTGGCAGTTCTTGCGATCTAAAAGGTTGTTCTATCTTCTACCTTCTGTTCCTAAGTCTAACAAATTTTGCAGTTCTTGTGGTCTAAAAGGCTGTTTTATCTTCTACCTTCTGTTCCTAAGTCTAACAAATTTGGCAGTTCTTGTGGTCTAAAAGGTTGTTCTATCTTCCACCTTCTGTTCCTAAGTCTAACAAATTTGGCAGTTATTGTGGTTTAAAAGGTTGTTCTATCTTCTACCTTCTGTTCCTAAGTCTAACAAATTTGGCAGTTCTTGCGATCTAAAAGGTTGTTCTATCTTCTACCTTCTGTTCCTAAGTCTAACAAATTTTGCAGTTCTTGTGGTCTAAAAGGCTGTTTTATCTTCTACCTTCTGTTCCTAAGTCTAACAAATTTGGCAGTTCTTGTGGTCTAAAAGGTTGTTCTATCTTCTACCTTCTGTTCCTAAGTCTAACAAATTTGGCAGTTCTTGTGGTCTAAAAGGTTGTTCTATCTTCTACCTTCTGTTCCTAAGTCTAACAAATTTGGCAGTTCTTGTGGTCTAAAAGGTTGTTCTATCTTCTACCTTCTGTTCCTAAGTGTAACAAAGTTGGCAGTTCTTGTGGTCTAAAAGGTTGTTCTATCTTCTACCTTCTGTTCCTAAGTCTAACAAATTTAGCAGTTCTTGTGGTCTAAAAGGTTGTTCTATCTTCTACTTTCTGTTTCAAAGTCTAACAATTTTGGCAGTTCTTGTGGTCTAAAAGGTTGTTCTATCTTCTACCTTCTGTTCCTAAGTCAAACAAATTTTGCAGTTCTTGTGGTCTAAAAGGTTGTTCTATCTTCTACTAGACCCTCCATCTGCTCCCTTCCGCACTTGCTCTCTGTCTGATGATATACAACTAGCTTACTGCTTTTGTTTTTTCATTTTGCTAACTAATCGTCACGCGATTTTATAGGAGTTGAAAGATATTTTATTTTATTAAATTCTGCTGACTATTCTAGATTACGATTTAAGTTCATTGGAAGGGTTCTCAGTCTATTTTCATTAATAACTTCTAACTTATTGAAGGAGTTTCTCTATTACATTTACTACATTGTGAGAACCATTGCTGACTTCAGGGGATTTACCTATCTATTTCTAGAATCACTGCTGATGTAATTTGGTACAGTCCAAAGTTCGACCTAATCATTAATTTCTTTTGACAGACTGCCATTTCAATAAACTGCACCGTCCCAACCTCGTCTGTTCTACTTTTAGTTAACTTAGCCACTAAAAAATATAGATACTTGTCAGTCTATTTTCTTATTTGACCTATTATTTATTTTTTAGCAAAATCGCCTGTGCACCGCACACGGCGACACACCGTTATTTCGCATGGTTATTTTAATGCTGAACATTGATACTATTTTCACTAAACATGTTTCACTAACGACATGTGACTACATCTATTCAGGACTAGACTCAGTGGATGCTCAAACAGTAGGTCAATGCTCGGACCAAATGACGGCAAGTTTAAAAAAGGCAGTTCCCGAATGTGACGCCATAGTCAACTTCGCCAAATGTGGCCTCAGAGGTACAGGTCTATACAAAACATTGACAACGGACGACGACGTGGAAAAATATAAAACCCATTTTGAACGAGGTTTGGCCAAACGAGGGTTAAACTGTCCTACAAATTTCAAGCGCATAGTGGAAGAACTTCGGGAAGAAGAAAGAGTCATCGGGGTGACAAATCACACATCACCGCCAAAAGGTAACGAGTATGCCTTACACCGTAAAATGTTACTCACTGGTGGATGTATTACACATTTAGTATAATTTTCTACTTTCTGTCCTTTATTTCACATCTCTCTCTCTCTCTCTCTCTCTCTCTCTCTCTCTCTCTCTCTCTTACCATAGCAGATAATGCTGTCATGGTAACATAGATAGTACCATCCATATAGGATGGGTGTGAAAAAAAATCGAAAAAAGGTAATTCGTCTTACGAGGACAAAAGACAAAGAAAACTGCCAACTTTACGACCACAAGGCCTTCGCCAGGGAAAGGAAAGAAAGTGAAGGCTAGATAGGACACATAAGAACCTAAATACATATAAAAATTAAACCTTGGTACTTCCCTGAAGGAATCGAGGTCCTACCACTATTGCTTCCCGCGAACGGACTGGCGTGCCCGGAAAAGGAAATGACTGTCACCATCGGATGTATACAATACATACTACGAAACTAAAAAACGAAACTGAACAATAAACTACCCAAACGTAATATTAGTGGGGACTGGAAATAGAAGAGGACAGGATGAGTTGGAGATAAATAAATATGAAATAAAAAATCAAGACATATTATAAACAGTGTATTATATATTCATACATATTATTAGAAGGCGGCAGAAAAATAGAAAAATAGGATAAGAGTGGAAAGAGTCAAAATGGAACAATAGAGGAAAGGGAAGGGGGGAGAATGGTGACCTCAGACAAAGGTATGCAGAGTGTTAAGACCGGCAGGTTTTAGACACCCCATGCGGTGGATAAGACGGTTCTCAAGCTGTTCTCGGCTAGCAGTGTCAGAGGAGCAGGATCTGATCGCTGTGACCTGGATGTCGATGGGACCATGATGGTCAGGACTATTAAAGTGTATGGCAACTGGTGTGGATTTTTGCTGAGAGATGTCATTCAAGTGCTGGCTGAATCTGTCCCCAAGTCGTTTGCCTGTTTGGCCAATATATGTTATGCAGCAACGTTTACATATGATCGTATAAATGACATTGCGCGACTCACACGTGAAGCTACTGGTGATGGTGTACGTAGCCTCATGAAAAGACACTTTGTGGGTTGAGATGAAATACATTGGCTACCAGAAGAGCTTCAGATGGGAGACTTTTTAAAGCCATAAATCGAGGATTCCTCAGCAAGAGAGAGGTTGGTAAGAAAACGAAGATGGCTGTATACGGCTCCACTTATGTTCCAGTCTTGACATATGGATGCGAGTCATAGGCAATGACTACAACCCCCAAAAGCCAGATCCAAACCTCAGAAATGAGTTATCTGAGGAAGGTGGTTGAAGTAACAAGAAGAGACATGGTACGCAACCAGACGATACGCCAAGGCCTTAAATGCCACCCCCTTCAGACCCAAGTAGAACAGTCCCAACTAAAATGGTTTGGCCATGTCTGCAGAATGGGAGAAGATCGGCTACCACGACAAGCACGGGAAACAAAGAGCCAAGGATCCAGACCCCCAGGACGACCCAGAGTCCGCTGAGAGGACAACATTAGACAATCTTTGAAGGACCGAGGACTAGAATGGAGCCAGGCCAGGAGGAAGACAGCCGATAGGATGGTCTGGCGCTCTCTCTTCCAAACCTCTACACCTCACAGTAGAAGGGGAACGACTAAGTAAGTAAGAGGATATACTTGCACGTGTTGCATCGTGTCCGACCACAGGGTAGTGTGCCAAACTGAGTGGCATTCTCCTTTGGAAGACGGCTGCGAACAAGAAGATCCTTCATATTTTGACCCCCACCCCAACAGGCGTGTTTGAAAATGATACCATCCATATAATGCTGTCATCCATTTCATGGTAAAATAGATAGTACCATCCATATAATTCAGTCATCCATTTCATGGTAAGATAGGTAGTACCATATGTGACAGAACGGTTCGACTATTTTCGATCTCTCTTTCACTATGGCAGTATCAGTTACATTTTTGTACTGATTTTTATTGCGTCATTTTAATAAGGAAGGCTGTGGAAACTGAAACACACGGAGTCATAGAGGGAATTCTCTTACAAAAGTAACGACCCCAAAAACACGTGTAAGAGGCCTAATCAAGTGCCTTAACTTCATTCATCTGAGCAAAAAGTTCGTGAGCCAGGATTGGCGTAAGTTGTCATTTTACATTCTATATTTTTCATCACTAACATGTGAACTAATATGTATATATTACCATGTGAAGATTAATGTGTAAAAATCGCTAGTGGATGTCCAAGTCATTTGACGCTGGCAACCTCAGCGTATAGAATGAAGATTTCATGAACCACCACTGCTATGGCTGGTGACTGGTTTATTGCTAGTTCCTTACCGAGAACTAAAAGGATCGGTAGTCCCAAGTTCCAAATAGAGCAGGGAGGGAAAGAGGAAAGAAATGATGTACATTCTACGTATAATACTTACAGTTTCAAACCAGTATACATGTCTAGGTAAACATATTCACTTTAAAGTTAATGAAAGTTTCAAACTTTTCAATGAGTGTAAATGTAAATGAAAACAGATTCAGTTTATATTGTGAACACTTTTCAATCAGTGGAGATGTAAATGTAAATATATTCTATTTGTACTATTAACCTTTTCATTTAAAGGTAAAATAAGGATACATCTATTCAATTTAAATATAAAAAAAGTTTCTCTCGGGGGATTAAGTTTAATTTTCATCGAGGGTAAATTCTGAGATAAATGGGATGGTCGAATAGAGGGAAAGGTAACTCATAACCATGGGTTGGAAAACGCAATACTCAGAAGAGCGTTTTGTTTCTATTCTTTTACCATAGTTGTTGGTGGTACCAGGAGAGTACTAATCTCTGGAACAAAGTAAGGGTAGAAGTGGACTGAGGTAGAAACGCGGGACCATCTTGGCAGTTACTTCTTGATTGTACTTGAAACGTGCTGCACCTGTAATCGTGACCAGAGACGTGAGAACTCCAGAGACTTATCTACACAAGAACCCGTCAGCTGGAGCAGAAACTACTATTGGCAGCTAAGTGAAATCTATAAGCTTCCAAAGTGAACTTTTTTTCATAAAACCTACTATCATTCAATGATGAACATTTTCTTTTAAACTGATCACTTATTTTAACCCTTGTTAAAACTAAGTGATTATTAAATCTGTTATTTGTAATTATACAAATTTAACTTCGATTCAATCATTTTAAATGTACTGCATGTTTGTCTCAGTCAATTTACTAAACACACTCTAAACAGAGATATACCAGAATAATAAGAATTCCACTGAATAAATCAGAGATGGGAGCTTAACGAGCTAAAATTAATCATTGCTTAATCCTTCACAACAGTTGTCGGCAGATCGTAGAATTAACGTGCTCAGCCAATGCAGCATTGTTTTCGCTTTTCTGAATATCTTGTGGATACTCCATGGGTAGAAGCGTCATTACCCTTTTATCTACAACTCTGTCAAGAGTATTCTTGTGCGAAGGTAGACACCTTTCACGACCTACTTTAGATAGTCTTGAGTTTTGGCCACTGTTGGATCACTACCGCAAAGCAGGGGAGGCAATATCGTCACACTTTACCAGATAAAGCTGTTATCTATTTTATGGTAAGATAGGTAGTTCCATACCATATAATGCTGTCATCCATGTCATGGTAAGATAGATAGCACCATACTAGATAAAGCTGTCATCTATTTCATGGTAAGATAGATAGCACCATACTAGATAAAGCTGTCATCTATTTCATGGTAAGATAGATAACACCATACTAGATAAAGCTGTCATCTATTTCATAGTAAGATAGATAGCACCATACTAGATAAAGCTGTCATCTATTTCATGATAAGATAGATAGCACCATTGTGGTGAATTAGTTGTTAGTATTGGTTTCAATATTATATTAATGGTATCTGGTGTGAGGTCAGCTATGCAAGTCCCTGAGGTTTATTAAATATAAATAAGTTTACAGGGTACCTGTCTGCTTCCACCACGACCTCACCCGATTATACATCTTCCCCTACTGAAGTGTATTGGTGTGTATATGTTGTCTAGCAAGTGTCTAGGGTATATGCAATGTGATGAAATGTATGAACAAGACAACAATTACACCTATTACTAATAAACAATGATTAAACAAGTCACTGAGTAAAGTTTGGAATGTAACTTATTTTTTTATAATTTATTTTCCTGTATCTAGTTATTCTTCTGACACAGGAATAATCAACTCAACATGATAATGAAATTATTTACAACCAATTATTTTACAAATGTCATTGAGTCTGTTTTATCCCACAATTATTTATATGTTTCAAGCTGGAAAAATGTCAAGTATTTCTTGCTCCTAGAAAAGGGTACAAGTTTATTGAACGTTTTTGTTCCTCACTGTCTGATACCCTATCTTATGGGAAAACTGAGAGAGTGGAGTGTTTGTGATATCAATTTCCCAGACAATTCTTATCTGAGGTCTCTGGAACCAGGCTGTTTGAAGTATGTATAAAACGCCAGTCTCCACTGCCAAGACACGATTCTGCTTCTATAGGTAAATCACTGTGTAGACACTCAGTATTTAGGCCTCACTGCAGAACTTAAGGACAGGTGTTAGGTCACCTGGGCTCACTTTCACTCGTAGATGAAACTCTGGAACAATACAAATGTGTCCCACTCAGCATCTAATAACACTGACTAACAAAAAAAAACTTTTTTTTTCTTTCTCTAACATTTCTATGTTTTTCTGGTCAATTTTAATGCGCTGTTTTTAAATCTGCAAACCGTTTTTCTCTATCAGGTCGGGATCTCTAGAAATACGCAATTGAAGTTTTTTAACAACGCATACAGTATTACAACATCATTCGTACAAGAAGTATAACAGTTATGTAGGCTTGAATTTCTTTGCAGTCGACTTTCGTCGGTGAATGGCATGTGGTACATCGCGATGAAGCATCCAACAATAATCGGCAAGCATGGTCACACTCCACCGTCCTTGATAACGTGACTCCATTACGGCGATATCTTGATGGAATCGTTCTCCATGTTCATCGCTGACTTCGCCAAGGTTGTCAGGGAAAAAGTCAAGATGCGAATCGAGCAACTGGATTTTGAGGGACATGTTACAGCCCATAATTCTGTATGCATCTATGCACTGCTTAACAATATGCAACATAGTCGACAGATTTGTGATTTCCCAGAAAGTTATCGACGATCGATTTGACTGCCATCCATGCGCGAAGTTCACTACCATGTAACAAATTCTCGAATTGTTTGTCTGCAATAACTTTCCTAATCTGAGGTCCTACAAAGATACCTTCCTTTATCTTTGCATCGCTAACTTGCGGAAACTTTTCTCGAAGATAAGTGAAAGCTTTGCTCGTTTTATCTAACGCTTTTACAAAATTCTTCATGAGCCCCAACTTTATATGTAACAGTGGTAAAATGAAGCTGTCTTTGTTAACTAATGGCTCGTGTATTACATTTTTATGCCCGAGCTGCATACGATCCCGGATAGGCCACACCTTTCTTGCATAATGTTCCTGTCTGTTGCGGCTGTCCCATTCACATCAGAAGCAACACAATTTAGTATACCTAGTCTGCATGCCCGTGAGAATTGCAATGATCTTTAGGTCTCCACAAATCCGCCATTGGTAGTCATTGTACTTTATTTTTTCCAAACGTATAGCCATATTGTCATAAGTTTCTTTCATATGAACAGAGTAGGCGACTGGAATTGATGAAAATAAATTTCTGTTATGCAATAACACGGCTTTTAAACTAGTCTTGGAAGAATCGATGAAAAATCGCCATTCGTTGACTATGTGCTCATGACCGTTTACATCTTTGCAATAGCAAATGTCATCATCCATCTCAAAGTATTGAACAAATTCTCTGTGTCTATGACGAAATTTAGATATCGGAGTATTGGGCGCTAAAAGATTCCATTCTTTGAGTCGCGAACCGAGTAATTCCGCTTGTCCTTTGGTAAGAGCGAGATCACATATTAGATCTGAAAGTTCTGAATGGTTAATTAAGTAAACACCATCATTCACCGGTATGTAATCTGAGTCAGAATTAGTTTCTAAAGCAGGTAAACTATCACTTTCTGATGGTTCATTCACGTCCAGCGGATATTGTTCTGGTGGTACTTGGATCGGACACATGATTGGATCATGAGACACTGGTTTCGAAACCGATTCAATATTTGGATAAACCACAGACTTTCTAGTTTTAAAAGTGAAACCATGGATATTTGTCAAGCAGAAGTAACAATCAATAGTGTGATTTGTATGTTCACGCCATATTACTGGCACTCCAAAAGGCATCGACTTATGCTTCGGCGATTTTCGTAACCAACCTGCCAATGTATCGAACAAACTGCATTTGGCTTCCAAGATTTATTTGCATCATCAACTTTCGAATCGAAATAAAGTTCATATGCTTTCTTTGGTAATGGTGTAAAGTTTTTCTGGTCAACACGATCGGTAAAATATCCGCACACGTAACAGAACAGATCAGCCGAATTTCTACAACTTCTAGAAGCCATATTTCGCTCAGAATTATTTCAAAATACAGTAACTATTTGAAAAATCGCGTAACATATGTCATGCATCTTTTAGCAGTATAAAAAGTAGAATTATGTTGCTTTTTAATAATTTTTAATAAGTTATATAGTAAAAATGAAACGGAGCAAATAACGGTTTCCCAAAAATATATTTATTCACAAATATCTTAAGAACCCGATGTGATAGAGATAAACGGATTTCAGATTTGAAATCAGCGCAAGAAACTGACCTAAGAACACTTATTCTTATATAAGAAAGAAAAATGTTGTTTGTCAGTGTAATCTCTCTCTTTCATTATTCTAACATGGCAATATCATCAGACATCAGTATGGTAACTAAACAATTAGTTAACGTTCTCAATTTGGTTGGTACCCCCTTCTGGATAAATAACTTTCAAACCCCGTTTGACATTTCCTTGATAAAGGAAACATTTTACATTAATACTATCAAGTCATGTACAATCACGGTGACTTGCTGATGAAGACGGCCAGTAATCTTCCTGGTCTTATGTCATAACACAACTTTTTCTTTTCATCATTAATATTTAATTTTCTTTTCTCCCCATATGGCCGAAAGCCTGTCTGGCTTTTCTATACCAGGTTAATACAGTTCCTAACAACGCTGTGAAACAACACAGAGTGATGTTGCCTTCCCTCCAGATAAATGTTTCCCCTTTAAGGTTCATACAACTTCAATAATGCATACATAATAATGATAAAAATGACAATATAAATGTTAATATAAAGGTTTCAATATTTACCGCAATCAAAGAAATCTACACACTAAACAGTTGAATATTGCGGTATATGGCATAATCCAAATCGCTGCTTGTGCAGAATTAGCAACCAAGACAGTACTCTTGCCTTGTCTATAACAACTTCTTTAGTGTATAAATTTTAGTTAACAAGTGGCCCCGAATACCAACTACTAATTGGTTTTATACAACCGTTTGTCTATTATACTACAGCCAATCAGAGACTGTTTAATGAATAGCGTTCCTTTTCAAATAAAACTGACCTCAAATATTCAAATTAAGGACTCCTTCCCCTCTCCTATTTAATTCAGTACGGCATTTTCAAAAACAAATAGGACGTTAACCTTAATTTTCCTTTTATTTTAAACTACCTTATCGGACGTTAACCTTACGGCGCCACGTCACATTGCGTGTGTGTATATATATATATCGTCTGCTAAAACCAGCGTGTGAATATATGTCCAGAACGCGGGTCGAGAAAAAGGGGGTCTTTCGAACGCCCGTCATGGTATTAATGTTAAACCGCGGCAAATCGTTTAGGCCCTTACTTCGGTATGCAAATTGAACGTGCTGTGGAATTAAGCGTTAGTTCTCACAGATTTCACTACACACCTCCTTTCCTAAAACATGCATTCACTGCAAGTTATTATCTGTGAGACAATTAGCGTAAACAAAGTACTATTCCCTAGGTTTTTCTTGATTTGCCTCACAAGGATGTCTACTCAGGAAATCCGCTCCCACGTTTTCCGAACCGGGTATATATTCGATGGAAAATGTATAAGGTTGGATCAATAAAGACCACCTTAATAAACGTGCATTTTCATGCTTGGCCTGGGATAAGAACACTAA
The DNA here is from genome assembly GCA_024509875.1 of Oreohelix idahoensis. Taxonomy (NCBI): domain Eukaryota; kingdom Metazoa; phylum Mollusca; class Gastropoda; order Stylommatophora; family Oreohelicidae; genus Oreohelix; species Oreohelix idahoensis. Next base: position 73,247 of record JAMPIV010005417.1, on the reverse strand, counting down.
AGGCTTGTGATCTGTTTGCACCACAAATGACCTACCATAAAGATAAATTTGGAACTTTTTTATGGCCCAGATCAATGCTAAACACTCTTTTTCACTTGTTGAGTAATTTTTTTCCGCTTTGTTTAACTTGCGGCTAGCGTAAGCAACTGGGTTCAGTTCTCCATCCTGTGAGGTGGACCTCTGTAACAAAGTGGCCCCTAATCCTATGTTACTCGCATCCGTTCTCACCACAAATTCCTGACTTAGATCAGGCAATTTCAATATCGGTTTGCTAGTGAGTTTATCTTTTAACTCTTGGTATGCCAATTCACACTGCGCTGACCAAATGATTTTTTCAGGTTGACCTTTTCTAGTTACGTATGTCAGCGGTGCAGAAATAGAGTTAAAGTTCTTTATGTATTTTTGATAAAATCCACATAAAGATACAAAAGACCTCACATCTTTTTTTGGTTTGTGGCCTCGGTGCTTTTTGTAATTTCTCCAGGTTCTTGGGGTCAGGGGTAATGTTTCCCTGATACACTGTATGTCCCAAGAATTCGAGTTCTTTACACCCCACACTACATTTGGTTGGTCTAGCCGTCAAATTTGCTTCCCTGAGCCTATCAAATAGCATATTCAGAGAGTTTATGTGTTCTTCGAATGTCTCAGTAGCAATAAGAATGTCGTCCATGAAATTGGTTATACATGGGTTTTTCAGGGGATCCAATAACTTGCGCATCATTCTGGAAAACACACTCGGGGCGTTTTTCAAGCCAAATGGTAACATGTTGAATTCATAATGGCCTTCCGAGGTGCTCAGGCTTCACTGGAATTTGGTAATAGCCTTTGCTCAGATCCACCTTAGAAAAATATTTTGCCTTATTCAGCCTGGCAAACAGCTGATTGGTATCCGGCAATGGATCCACCTGATTTTCTGTGACAGCATTCAGTTTTCTGAAATCTATACACAGACGGTGTTCTCCAGAAGGTTTCCTTAGTAAAACCACACTGGAACTGTAAGGAGATTCACTGTGAGAAATGATTCCTTCCTTCAACAGATACTCAATTTCCTCCTTCAAAGCTTTCTCCTTAGCGAAAGGAATGGAATAGGCCCTCATACAGATGGGTGTTGGGTCTATTACTTTCATGTCATACTCTAATAGATTGGTATGCCCCGGCTTATCTGTTAGCACGTCTGTATGTTCAACCAGAACTTTTTGAACCTGCACCCTCTGGGCTTTAGTCAGGTGCTTACTGATCTTCACCTGTGCCTGTGTTTCCTCTGTTTTTAAGGGATACTCGTGAGAGGCGAGTGGTTCCTTTTTCATTCCTGTGGCTATCGACAAGGTCATGAGATGTGTCTCATCCTGGATCTCTCTTTCCAGGTATTGCTTTAGGAGATTCACGTGATAAATTTTCTCCTTACCTTTTTTGTCGATTTTATAATTAGTTCTAGATATCCTTTCTAGAACAGTGTATGGCCCTTGCCATCCAATTTGTAACTTGTTACTGCTGCCGGGTAGAAGAAGGAGCACCTTCTCTCCCACATTAAGCTCTCTATCCTTAGCTTTCTTGTTAAAGTAAGCAGCATGTTTCTTCCTGGCTTGTCTGAGATTGTCATTTGCCAGTTTCCATCCAGTTTTAAGACGAGTGGTCAGTTCGTTCACATAGTCATAAGATGAGGTAACAGTTTCCTCTGCCTTCTCATCAGTCCATGTCCTTAACAAGGTTACATATGGATCTTTTCATGGCCTCCCAAATAGGGTTTCCGGTGCCATTCCGGTCGAATTTCTAATGAACTTTTTATTGGCCTCCCAAATAGGGTTACCGGTGCCATTCCGGGTGAAGTTCCAATGGACTTTTTATTGGCCTCCCAAATAGGGTTTCGGTGCCATTCCGGGTAAAGTTCCAATGGACTTTAAAATTTACAAATTTATTTTTCATAGCACATGTCAGGTCCTTAACATTGGAAGCCTTGTATTGAGGACGTTTTTGCCTTGTATCATGACTTACAAATCGTCCACTACCAATTCTTTTCTGGGGTTTTTCTCCCCACTTAAGATTCTTGGTGAGAGATCTCCTCTGTACATTTTCTTCCTCCAGTTCACATAATTCCGACCGAGGAATTGTCGGCTTATTCTGGGCTAGAATTACTCTTTGTACTCTATTCATAGTGGCCATGTTAACACATTCAAGTGAAGACTGGGTGTGAAAAGGGGGTTCCCATTCCACTTTGTCTACATTTTTAATTCTATTGTCAGGCCTAAGTTTGCTCCGTGGCGTTTCTAGGTCCTGATTATTATCTTTCCCACTTGTGGGTGTTCCCTCATGCAATATGCCACATGCTTCTACAAAATTCTCAATGTCGACATTTATGTCGGGCCAATAGTATTTTCGAGCAACTTTTTGGCAGATGGTACCTAATTTCTCGTGGTCACCATCTTTTCCAACATGTAATCTCCTTATTACATCTGCCCTATATGCCTTTGGAAGGACCAGCTGTCCGTGACCAATGGATCCAGTTCCAGCCTTCCTATATAACAATTTGTTTTTCATATAGTAGTCCCCTTTCGTAGGAGGTGTATGGCACTTAGGTAATTTCTTAAAGCACGGGTTGAGTCACCTATCTTCCGCCTGTGCCTTCCTCATCTCCTCTGGATGAGTATTTATGGGTTCATCCTCCTCCTTTCGTGACTGTGACCTGGTCTGCACTGTTGCCTTGATCACAGGTTTCCTGGGATTCCCCAAGAATACATAACGACACCCCAATATCAGAGGATAGATGGGTTCGTTTATCACGGCTGCCTTGATTACTCCTTCCACATAGCGAGTTTTTTACACAGATTCTAGCAATGGGAAGTGTCATGGTTGCTACGTCCTTGGTTGCGGCTTGGATCTCCACTGTTTCTGTGGTGTATTGATCTGCTCGCACCAGGTGAGAGCTCACGACTGAGTCATAATCTAAACCTGTATCGTAAAGGCACCTAATGGTGACACCATTACATACAACATCCTCACAAACTGGGGGGTGGTAAGGTTCCTGCTGTCCACTAGGTTTAACCTTTTGTCCCTTTCTCCCCGTTTTCATTGCAGCAAAGTTAGGAGGTTTTCGAGTACACATTGTGGTGTCATGATTATTTTTCTTGCACCACTTACACCATTTATTTCCCTGAGGAAAATGTTTCTTATCATTCAATTGCGAGTTTCTATCTCGTTGGTCAAACTTGGCTTTATCATAATAGGCTTTACCCTTGTTAAATTTATCTCTGTGCTCAAATTTAGGTTGATTTTGGTTTTGTGGAGCTTTATTATGGTCTATAGGCTTCTTCTTTAAACTTGCTATCTCAGACTGGGCTGCCTGATATCTCTCAGCCACATTTAAGATCTCCCCCAGCCTCTCAGCACCCTGTTCCGTGAGAAATTTTCTCAGGTCTGGAGCCATGGACTCTCTTAACTGCTCAGTCATAATTATTTCCTTTAAATCTTGGGTTTTCCCCAGAGCAGTCCATTTCTCCAGGTATGTCTCCAGGCGTGCAGAGAACTGGTGGTAAGTCTCTCCAGTCAACAGTTTGGCATCCCTAAATTTCTTTCTGTAAATTTCACTGTTTTTCTCATATCTAACTAGAAGAGCTTGCTTAAGAATGTCGTAGTCATCTTGATCATCCTTGCTCAGTTTGGCGAAGACCTCATAAGAGGTTCCCCTAAGCCCCTGAGATACCTTCATACTCCATCTCTCTTTCTCTAGTCCATACATAGTAGCTAACCTTTCAAATCTAGATAAAAATGACTCAATATCATCATCTTTTTCTACAAATGGGTCCAACTGGAACCCCATGGCTGAGGTTGAGGCAACCTGGCCTGCAGCAGAGTCGGAGGTGGATGAGCTACTTCCATTATCAGGAGCATGGCCTTGTAACTCCAACTCCCTTAGTCGTAGTTCATGTTCCCTTTGGAGTCTTTTATCTTCTCTCTCAGCCTCAAGTCTCCTTTCTTCAACTGCAGCCTCTTGATCTCAGCCTCCCTATCAGCCTCTAATTTTTTAAGCTCCCTAGCATCCTCTAACATAATTCTCTTCTCCTCAGCTAATCTCTTATCTTCCCTTTCCATATACTTATCGCACTCTGATGTCACATACTGAATCAGAGCTTGCCCATCTAAATTCATTTCCTTTGCAGTCTGCACAGCAGCAGATCTGTATTTAGCCATATCCGCCATTTTATAGTTAACAATATGAAATACTATCCACTACCTTAACTAATTAATCAACTCTAAACACAAGACAAAGGGCAATGATATCTCAAACCACTCTCAGATTATTTTTACTATTATATTTTACAAATACTGGGACTAGTGACTCACTTAATGTAGGGTACTAAGAACCTTTTAATCCCGGAAGAGCGTCCCAATTAATGTGGTGAATTAGTTGTTAGTATTGGTTTCAATATTATATTAATGGTATCTGGTGTGAGGTCAGCTATGCAAGTCCCTGAGGTTTATTAAATATAAATAAGTTTACAGGGTACCTGTCTGCTTCCACCACGACCTCACCCGATTATACATCTTCCCCTACTGAAGTGTATTGGTGTGTGTATGTTGTCTAGCAAGTGTCTAGGGTATATGCAATGTGATGAAATGTATGAACAAGACAACAATTACACCTATTACTAATAAACAATGATTAAACAAGTCACTGAGTAAAGTTTGGAATGTAACTTATTTTTTTATAATTTATTTTCCTGTATCTAGTTATTCTTCTGACACAGGAATAATCAACTCAACATGATAATGAAATTATTTACAACCAATTATTTTACAACTGTCATTGAGTCTGTTTTATCCCACAATTATTTATATGTTTCAAGCTGGAAAAATGTCAAGTATTTCTTGCTCCTAGAAAAGGGTACAAGTTTATTGAACGTTTTTGTTCCTCACTGTCTGATACCCTATCTTATGGGAAAACTGAGAGAGTGGAGTGTTTGAGATATCAATTTCCCAGACAATTCTTATCTGAGGTCTCTGGAACCAGGCTGTTTGAAGTATGTATAAAACGCCAGTCTCCACTGCCAAGACACGATTCTGCTTCTATAGGTAAATCACTGTGTAGACACTCAGTATTTAGGCCTCAATGCAGAACTTAAGGACAGGTGTTAGGTCACCTGGGCTCACTTTCACTCGTAGATGAAACTCTGGAACAATACAAATGTGTCCCACTCAGCATCTAATAATCTCTCTCTTTCATTATTCTAACATGGCAATATCATCAGACATCAGTATGGTAACTAAACAATTAGTTAACGTTCTCAATTTGGTTGGTACCCCCTTCTGGATAAATAACTTTCAAACCCCGTTTGACATTTCCTTGATAAAGGAAACATTTTACATTAATACTATCAAGTCATGTACAATCACGGTGACTTGCTGATGAAGACGGCCAGTAATCTTCCTGGTCTTATGTCATAACACAACTTTTTCTTTTCATCATAAATATTTAATTTTCTTTTCTCCCCATATGGCCGAAAGCCTGTCTGGCTTTTCTATACCAGGTTAATACAGTTCCTAACAACGCTGTGAAACAACACAGAGTGATGTTGCCTTCCCTCCAGATAAATGTTTCCCCTTTAAGGTTCATACAACTTCAATAATGCATACATAATAATGATAAAAATGACAATATAAATGTTAATATAAAGGTTTCAATATTTACCGCAATCAAAGAAATCTACACACTAAACAGTTGAATATTGCGGTATATGGCATAATCCAAATCGCTGCTTGTGCAGAATTAGCAGCCAAGACAGTACTCTTGCCTTGTCTATAACAACTTCTTTAGTGTATAAATTTTAGTTAACAAGTGGCCCCGAATACCAACTACTAATTGGTTTTATACAACCGTTTGTCTATTATACTACAGCCAATCAGAGACTGTTTAATGAATAGCGTTCCTTTTCAAATAAAACTGACCTCAAATATTCAAATTAAGGACTCCTTCCCCTCTCCTATTTAATTCAGTACGGTATTTTCAAAAACAAATAGGACGTTAACCTTAATTTTCCTTTTATTTTAAACTACCTTATCGGACGTTAACCTTACGGCGCCACGTCACATTGCGTGTGTGTATATATATATATATCGTCTGCTAAAACCAGCGTGTGAATATATGTCCAGAACGCGGGTCGAGAAAAAGGGGGTCTTTCGAACGCCCGTCATGGTATTAATGTTAAACCGCGGCAAATCGTTTAGGCCCTTACTTCGGTATGCAAATTGAATGTGCTGTGGAATTAAGCGTTAGTTCTCACAGATTTTACTACAACCATACTAGATAAAGCTGTCATCTATTTCATGGTAAGATAGATAGCACCATACTAGATAAAGCTGTCATCTATTTCATGGTAAGATAGATAGCACTATACTAGATAAAGCTGTCATCTATTTCATGGTAAGATAGATAGCACCATACTAGATAAAGCTGTCATCTATTTCATGGTAAGATAGATAGCACCATACTAGATAAAGCTGTCATCTATTTCATGGTAAGATAGATAGCACCATACTAGATAAAGCTGTCATCTATTTCATGGTAAGATAGATAGCACTATACTAGATAAAGCTGTCATCTATTTCATGGTAAGATAGATAGCACCATACTAGATAAAGCTGTCATCTATTTCATGGTAAGATAGATAGCACCATACTAGATAAAGCTGTCATCTATTTCATGGTAAGATAGATAGCACCATACTAGATAAAGCTGTCATCTATTTCATGGCAAGTTAGGTAGTGACATAGCAGATGATGTGGGGTGACCAGTTCCCTTCCTTGCTGCCTCTGCCTTCACTCTCTCAAGATCACAGTTAGGTACCCACTTACAGTAGGGTAGACTTAAACGTGACGCTACAATATGTCTATTGCCTATCATGGGTGCTTCCAGTTTCCGTTGCCTTGTGCTTTTCGATTTCCTCTTATTGTCTTAATCTGGGAACTCCAGAGTAAGAATGCCATTTAACGCTGTCACAAAGGTTATTCAAAGTGTGTCATATCTAAAGCCAACGTCTTTTTTCTACTAATAGTTAATAAGTTCTTGCAGTCTGTTCCAAATTGATTATCTAGTCATACCATTTCACTCCTACTACTCAACACTAGCACTCATCTATCAAAACGAGTAGCATATTTGTTCTGACTGCCTGTTTAAGTAATAAATGGAACACGAATTATAGCAGCGACCTAGGTTTTATCTGCGGAAACAAAAGACGTCCCCCTCAACCCTTCAATCTTTATCTGTATATGCATAACTTTTACACAGTTGTACGAACATGTTACGAGTTTGCGCCGAATGTGTAATGTCGATTCTGATCAACAATAAAAATATAAATGTTTGCGTATCATTTTCCTGAGTGACTTAGTAGTGACATACCTCTGTATGTGTCACATTTTCTTTTATTACCCTTCATTTTCCAGGTTGGTACTATTATGGCATTTTGTCAATCTCCTGGGACTCTTATTTCTGCCCATACTACAGTGGAACAGCTATTTGGTTCCTCTCTCGCAAGTTTGAATTGCTTCTGCAGGTATTCCGTCCTTGCCTGGAGATTTCTTTCGAGTACTGTTCTTTTATAACTTTTTCGATTTCAGATAACATTATGTCTGGTTTTTTGCCACAGAGTTTTTGTGATTGCCTGATGGGTCGAGGTGTTCTTGGAGTACAAATATATTGTCTAACTATAAAAAGATAATGTTAATATCACAATGAGTGATACACTGTATCTCCATGTTAGTTAATATTAATAGCCGCGAGTCTCATGTAGTTTGCAGGATTCCACGAGAAGACCAAGACAGATTGTCAGGTATATCGAATGAAGCAACTTTCACGAGGTTGTGCATTAGGCTTGCATGTAAAGCACATTGCTACAGATATGACTGCTACAAAAGCACATTGCTACAGATATGACTGCTACAAAAGCACATTGCTACAGATATGACTGCTACAAAAGCACATAAATGGTTTGATGCAGGATACCTGGTCGCATTGGTGGTTTCAAGGCCATAGGGAGCCCACAAGTAAAGTAAATAGCGTCCGTATTTGGTAATATTAATAAGAATGATACAGTTCATTTTCAGGTCATATTAACAATAATAGCCATACTTCCATATTTGGTAATATTAATGACTGTGATGTAGTTTCTTATTAGGTAACGTTAGTGACATGAATTAAATTCCATTTAAAGTAATATGAATATTAGTCATCGTATTTTGATTTCAGAATACAAGGATGCCAAAACAATTGGTGACTGTATTGACAAGCTCATGGCAGAATCAACTAGAATTAGCAGAATATCTTGCAGTCGTGTGACCCCTTATACGAAGTGTGCAATTCGAGTAGTAAAAGCTCACAAACTTGCATCACTCTTCTCGGACCAAGATTACAGGATAATGGAACATTCGATTAAAAAGGAGCTGTTTCAGCTAGGCATATATTGTAACATAAATGTCCGAGCTATTTTTGAAGATATCCGGCGTGAAGAAAGTGGAGCAAACCAGTTTGATGTTAGCACACGCCCATTTTTCCACGGTCACAAAAGTGCAGAGTACGCACTTGATGTTAGCACTCGCTCATATGTCCCATATGTCCGAGGTCAAGAAAGGCGAGCGAATGGATCTGATGTTATCTCTCGCCCATTCCAACTTGTTACACTGCTCTTTTTTACAGCAATGTCAATGCTTGCTGTACGTTCAGTGTAATAAGACAGAAAAGATTATGTGAGATTATGTAATATGTGTCGTTAAGAATTCAAATAAAGAATTATATTACAAGAAGCGGTGACAGCTCTCCAACTATATGTACAGTATTGCATGACAATTTATGTGACGATAAGAGGTAAGCGACAATGTGACTCCAAGAATTATGCGACAATTCTTGACGGTCAGAGGTATCTGAAAATGTTTGTGACGTTAAGTGACAATTCTTATGACGTAAAGCGACAATTCTTGTGACGTTAAGCGACAATTTTTGTGACAGTAACAGGTATGTGATAATGTTTGTTGCGATAAGAAGTATGAGAAAGTTTTTGTGACGATAAAAGGTATGCAATAATTTTTACTCAAGTAAATTATTGAAAAGTTTTGTATTGGAGCCAGACGAGACAGGAATGATGCAGAACACCAGAAATACTTGCTGTTACACCAATGTTAAACATAGCAAATACCACCTGTATTATTATCAAGTACAGTCTTAAAAAGATGTCATGGATTGTAAAAAAGGTAAAACATACGTTTCTCTTAAACAAATACCCTAAAACGTGCCTCAGTCGGACTGATTGAATAATCTATATGCAACACTCTCCGAGCAGTATTCGTTATAACTGATGTTCTGTTTTGTGAAGCAATACGAACCTTCAATACTTTGTTTGTTGTTGTTAAAACAGCATTTATTCGCTTATATAAAACTTATCTTGCAGATGTGTAAAGATTCTTAAGTCATATTGACGTGCTAAGAGAAGATCAGATCTTATAGATAATCATACATGCACACTAACAGACGCTCGAATCATACATGCATGCTAATATACGTTCAAATCATACAGATACGCTAAAAGACGCTCAAATCATACAGATACGCTAAAAGACGCTCAAATCATACATGTACGCTAAAAGACACTCAAATCATACAGATACGCTAAAAGACAGCAAATCATACAGGTACGCTAAAAGACACTACAATCATACCGAAGTGCAAAAAGATAATCAGATCATACAGGCACGCTAAAAGCCGCTCAAATCATACAGACACACTAAAAACGATCCAGTCATACAAAAACACTAAAAGACGATCCAATCGTACACACACCCTAAACGTTTTAAACACACAAAGAAGGGAAACCCGAGGCCTGTAAACAGTAAATAAATATTACACATACGTAAAGGTATGTTGTCAGGCACTCGTGAATAATAAAGAAGTAGAAAACTAGACAACAGAAAAACAGCAGACGTGAGTGGCTTACCGGGGAATCGAGCCCAGAGACCTTCCGTGCGGCACCCCCGCATTGCTATGGAAGCGAATCACACTATCCTCCCTACCAGCTAAGGACGCAAAAAAAGACGATTCCAATCTTACAAACACACTAAAAGCCGCTCAAATCATACACACACTAATAGACGATCCAATCATACAAACACACTAAAAGACGATCCAATCATACAGAAACACTAAAAGAAGATCCAATCATACAGACACTAAATACGATCAAAAAGAATCGAGCTTGCTTTGCCACCTTTTTCTCTTCAAGAAGCTCCCTGTAGCAGTTAAGATCGTGTTCTATGTTACAGACTACCAGAGAACTGTTTTCCCATTTAGGGTCATTCTTCAATATGCTAACAATGACAATGCCTCATGGCCATTCCACCACCCTGAATGAACGTAAAGAGCTTGTGAAATTTTTATTCCTGCCTTGCATGGAATTTAGCGCACAGCGTAAAATTGAATTTTTAGGCGTTTAATGGTGTGACGGACTGATAGAAATGTCTGCCTCTTTTCTCTGAGTGGTCTGCGCTATTTTCTTTCTAATTTTGTCTACGCCCAATTTACTGTTATTTTGTATCTATAAATCTTATATTATCTCTTTGATTCTGTCAATCTCGCAGAGCCAAGTGTAGGCCCACCTCTTTGCACGTGCAAAAAGCGACATTCTGTCTAAATCTTTTATGTAGAGATTCCTGGGGAAATCGGAGTCCCCCGGACTCTTTGATATGAGAAATACGGGGAGCGCTCTGTCCTTTTATTTCTACCATCCACGGACAAAGGAGTGTGCTGCTGTTACGTCTAGTTTCTCGTTTCTCGACGCAGCAGGAGCATCTCTCCGGTAAGTCCGTCGTCTGGGGTTGTTTGATCTCGAACACGTGCAGAAACCCCCTGCTAAGCCGCCTGCAGGCTCTATATATAAGGGCAGGTATCTATCTCTCTTCACCACACCTGGATACTCAACCGCACTATAACCAGCGTCCTTTTCAGGACGTACACAGCGATCGCAATAGGCAAAATGGGCTGAAATAAACCACACGCTAAAAAGAGGAAGGTTTATACCAGCACACCAGCGCAGAACAGCCAGGGAAATAACACAAAGAACAAAGACAGACAGCCAGAAAGCAAAACTGCCCCAAGTACTCGTGCCGGGTCCGAAATTTCTCCAACTCGTGACACGATGACGGAGCTAGCTGCGACGTGTATCGACACGGCTGAAAGCCGGAGTGGCCAGACTTCTTGCGAGGAAGAGGAGAAAACAGATGCAAGCAGTTCTGACCGTAATGATGAAGACCCAGAATATGAAGAAACGATGAGATTGCAACAACAGCTGGAGAAGATGAAGGGATGGTTGGAAAGAAGAGAGAAAAAGGCAGCTGCAAACGTCCACGGCCTAGATGACGAAGACCCTGAACGTGAGAAGTTGAAGAGATTGATACAGGGGGTAGAACAGACGCTGGAAAAGAGAGAGAAAAGAAGACAGAAGCTGAGAACCATGAGGCCACCACCACACGTACCCGAATCGTCAGCACAAACCCTGTCAACCACAGAGAGTCTGCACCTGACACGACCACACGATGCCGATTTGACAGCTCTGGCTGCCCCAGGGAAGTTACTCCAAACTCAACAGACGATAAAAACACCACTAAAGCAAGACGTCATAGTAGAGGCTCCAGTGTGTAGTACCCAGACAACAACTACAGAAAGTGACCAGGAGTCAAAACAGAACGTGAGACCGTCCTACACACCACACACTCTAACACAGACGGAAAGCAGAGCGCGTCACCTGCGTAAACCAAGCAATGCCAGTTGTCACAAGGCACTACAGGAGAGGATGGTTAAGATCACACAGATGTCTGGAGGTGAGGCCTCACTCAGGGCCCTACCAGATGACAAAGTGATCAGCATCCTAGAGACAATAACTGGCAGGAGAAGCATCTCTAAGGTACGGAGGCACGAAAAGGGAGTCGTGCTTTCGCTCAACAGCACGGATAAGACAACATCACTGATGACAGAACTGGAGGCCGGTCCAAAAAAATGCATGCTGCCTCACCAGATAAAAGTAGTGATGGAGACCAGCAAGACAACAAAGAAGTTGGTGCTAAGAGGGGTGGACACAAGATGGTCCGCTAGCGAAGTCCAGGGCTGCCTACAGACGGAAAACACAGGTGCACAGGTCATTCAGGTCGAGAGGGTAAGGACATGGAATGGAAAAGATACCAATCTGGTGGTAGTAACTATTGAAGGAGTGACAAGACCTGAAAGACTGACATTCAAAGAGACATCAAAGAGGACAGAGACATATATCCCCCCGGTGATGCAGTGCTCCAACTGCCAGCAGTTCTCTCACACAAAGAAAACGTGCAGGAGAGATGCAGTCTGTCGATATTGTGCGGGTGGCCACCTATATCGCGACTGCCCCAAGGCGAAGGAGGACCTCAACTACAAAGCAATAAACTCAAACCGCACCTGTGAAAACTGCCTCGGAAACCACGGGGCTAGATACCGAGGCTGCCCGATGTTCCAGGAAACAAAGAGCATCTTGAAAGAAGCGGTTTCCAAAAACATCCCATTCAAGGAGGCAAAACACAGGGTGGCTGCGGATGTTACAGAAAAACAGCGCACGATAGACAGACGACAGGTACACAAGCTGACCGCTGAAGTCAAAGAAATAAAACTGCAGATCGACAACAGAAGCAAGCAGGCCCCCGAAGAACCAACCGACACTAGAGAAGATGCGATAGATATGCAGAACATAAAACACATGATGGAAGAAATGAAAAGAATCCAGCAGCAAGTAGAAGAAGATGTCAAGAAGATGACAGAGCTGACAGAAGAAAACACAAAAATCCTCAAAAGAATAGAAGCAGAAAGAATAGCCATTGAGGAAATTTCATCAAACAACACGCGAAAAACGAACAACCAAACAGAAGAAGAAATCATCGAAGAAACGCTAGAACAGCTAGTACCAGCGATAATTGAAAAAGCACTGGCACAGATACAGAGGAACATGCAGCAAAAAGCAAAAGAAACCAGGAGCGTAAAAACGCACAAAACCAAACAAGCTAGATAGTGAGGCAGGACATAAAAAACACCATGAGCGCGACACGGCACCACAAACGGACAAACAAAGAGGAATCCAGACAGCCAGCTAGTGGTCCTTTTAAGGACCAGTCCTTTTCAGGACTAACAGACGACTAGCACCGAAGAACCTAACACACAATATACCCCAATTATAACCAACTTTCAGGTTGAACAGGGTATAACTGCAACATAGCAAGACAAAAGAACGAACGAACGATCTCTTCACCATAATCTCCTAAGGATTCCTGTTTGCATTGGAAATCGATATAAGGTTGATAGCCTATAACCAGATTTATAGTGCGGAAATTGTATTCCTTGTGGAGTGGTCCACCTGTCAACTGTGCTCTGATGTCAGGCCCTAAGCATCCCTGCAGAAATTTAGACTGGGCATTTATACTAACGTGCCCTTGAGGATCACTACTGCCATCGATATATTTATCTCCAGTAAAGTGCATATGGCCGACGCCAGCTCCTTTTGTGGAAAAGCTTTACGGGGATTCAAATAGCCTCAAACTGACTACTGCTTTCTTTGAGAACATTCAAGTGGACGTCTGAGAGTGTACGAAGAAGAAGAAGAAGATCTCCAGTTAATATAGATCACACGACAGACCAATCGTTCTGTCCGTGTTCAGCTTACAAGGTGGTTACCGTGGATTACTTACCCACCGACTATTGCCAATCGCCAGTCTACAAGCGGTTGCCGTTGCCCTCCACGCTTTGGGGCAACATTGTCGGGCCTATTTAAGTCCCGTCAGAATGGATAAAACTAACGTACCCGCCAAGAAGAAATCAACCATTTCCAGCGCCCAGCACCTGTGTGTTACAGTCTTCATTATTCTTTATCAGAGGTATATATATGCCTCGGATCGTTCTTTTTGGATAACCATTTTTTCAGCGGTAATTCGCTGATTCGCCCGTGGAGTACCTATCTCAATCAGTGAGCGAACATCGTTTCAGCCTTACTGCATTAAATATTGCATTCGCATATTTGTGGTGGCGACCCGCAACCTAACAGTGCTATTGCCTAGGATATAATTAGCTGTTCCAGAAGGAGCTTATCTTTATAGCCTTCGTCAACCAAACTTAATTGGAACTATGTGTTTTATTTCCTAACGGAGAGAGGATTATCTGCCAAGCATTGATCCTCTTTTTGAGGATAGGCCGCTATTATCATCGAGAGCTGGGGGCCTAACCCCTTTAATTGGACTATAAAACTGCGTCGGCAAGAGTACGGGTGGAGGTGTGAAGTGAGGCGATTTTGCGTGTGTGTGATTGAGTGAAGATGTTGTCATTCGTCCTTGTAGTTATTAGTGTGATAACTTTACTAGTCTTGCAAAGCTAGTGGAGGCATTCCTTTATTGTTTCTTGATGTGGTTTTTTTTTTTTTTTTTGGTGTTAACAGCCATATTTACATCTGCTTGTGGTCAGAAATCTCTTCTATGCTAACTGTCACTAGATGTTGGACTGTATATTCTTACAGCATTTAGAATTAGTCTATTTGTTCAGATAGAACGGCAGAGGGATTGACTTAGTAAAAGTCAGTCATAGAAGGCTGGAGAAATAGGCTTCTTACTCTCCACAAGTCAGATCTCTTCCGATAATTTTCATTAGTGACTCTAATCTTATCTATTTTCACATTTTCACTTTCAAAATCTGTCTGACCTCAGACATATTCTATTCACAATTATCCTACCTGCGACAAATGGGCATATGTTATATAATAGAAAAATGGAATCATAGTTTTACACAATAAGGCAGAACTCAGGCTGAATGTATGGAATACAGGTTGGAATCACAACAGCATGTTATTTTGGAGATATTGTGAAATATTGCTACGAAAGAAACACAAAACTGGCTTTTCGCCTGACAAAATCTAGTTAGAAGAATTTACCCAGCATTCTCTCCTAGTCGAGGATGAGCCATTATATAAGGACAAGCTGAAATTCAAATTTTACAAACACAAGTTACAATAAAAGTCGACATCGGGATTTAGAGCAAGAGCTACTGTTAGCATCGAAGCCTCCACGGCTCTAAGTGTGCAAGCAACTTTTAAACTGGTCCAGTCTGTGTTGTGATTGGTAATCTGAGGGTATGTTTATTACGCAAGGTTTGAAAATTAATGTAAAATTGCAAACTGATGTATATTTCGTGCTTGATTTTTAATGTGGTATTTTTGCTTTGATGTGTATTTGATGCCTGACAGTTCATGTCTATATTCTTGCTTACGACCGTATGAAGCTTGGTTTCATCACAAAATATAACCACAGTCCATACAGCATTGGTGTCACGGCATATTTTCTGGTGGCAGAAAAATAGATTGGTGACATCGTTATCAGCGTGTTTTGGCAACGCTGATAACTTTTGAAAAACCGGTTAGTCAGGGCGACACCGGAAGGGGGACAAAGAAAGGCGCGAAAAAGGGAGTTGACGCTGGGCCTTGGTCCGGGAGTGACGGACATTTTTATGGTTCCCTTTTCATTGATTGTGGAATACAGTCTATAGTGAGTTAGTCTAGTGGACATAATCATACAAGGGGATTGACATAAGTCTTAGGCCTGACCATGAAGGAGTCACAGGAGGAAGATGAAACTTGGCACATTTAAAGTTCATCATATTTGCACTGAATGTGTGAAGTACGCGTTTGTTTCTTCAATGGGTTTACCCGCTACGGTGCACGGCGCAATGTACCCTATTGATCGGATCTGCTGCACCAAAGATTTGACAAAACAATGGAAAAGAAGGAGGCCAGAGCTGTGATAAAATTTCTGATGTTTCAGGGAAAAACACCTACACAAATACACAGGGAGATGGAACCAGTGTTTCGTGATTCTTGTCCTTCATATACTTCGGTAAAAAAACTGGTGTCAACAGTTTAAGTGTGGCCGCTCAAATGTTGCTGATCTGCCAAGATCTGGTAGATCAGCCTCAGAGTGCAACGATGAAAATGCAACAAGAGTAAAGAAAATCATTGACCAGGATCGAAAAATGACAATTGTGGAGATAGCTAGTAGAGTAAAACTAAATGAAAGAACAGTTTATAGAATTTTACACAACAGGCTGAACATGAGAAAAATGTGTGCACGCTGGGTTCCGCGACTGTTGACACGTGAACAGAAGCAAACGAGGGTAAAATGCTGTCAACAGTTGCTCAAAAAGTGTCAGTCAAAAAATTATTTGGAGACCATGGTGACAGTAGATGAGACTTGGGTACACCATTATGACCCTGAATACAAAATTGCCAGCATGCAATGGAAAACCCCGGGCTCCCCAACACCTGTCAAGCCGAGAGCGCAGAAATCTGCAGGAAAAGTGATGCTGACTGTTTTTTGGGACGGCAAAGGTGTCCTTTTGAAAGATTATCTGCCTCGTGGCAACACAGTTAATGGAAAGTACTATGCAGATCTTCTCGCCAAACTAAGAAAGGTTGTGACCAGGAAACGAGAGATAACGCACACTCAAAATCTCCCTTTGCATCAAGACAACGCGCCCTCTCACAAAGCACGGCTTGTGCAGCTAGCAGCCAACGATTTGAATATTAAAATTCTTTCACACCCACCATATTCTCCAGATTTGGCTCCATCAGACTTTTTTCTATTCCCAAATCTTAAAAAACAGCTAAAAGGAAATCATTTTGACAGCGATGAAGAGGTTATACTGGCATGTGATGACTGGTTTAGTTTGAAACATAGAGTGTTCTACTCCCAAGGTCTTTTCTAGGTCAAGCAGAGATGGCAGAAGTGTGTCAATTCAGACGGTGGCTATATTTAAAAGGAATAAACACTATACAAAATTTCAGCTTTCTGTGACATGTCCTTCATGGTCAGGCCCAAGACTTATGTCAATCCCCTTGTAATTCTAAAGTGGTTTAGTGTCCAGTGATATTATTGTCAGGCCTTCGGGTATAATTTGCCAGTGGATTGGTTTTTTCCCAGTGTGTACTTTCCAGTTCGCCATAGTGAGTGATTGTTCAGTACTAAGTTTGTATAGTACTGTTATACTGTCATTTGTTAGGAGTATTTTGATATATTAATTCGAGAAGTTTCTCGGGCAGTGTTTTATGTATTCCATACTGTTTTCAGCCGTGTGTGGCTATGCTGTGTGTAGCGTTTGATTAAAAAGGGAATTCCTATAGAAAGTGTTATCTTTCTGTGTCACCCATTTCATGTTGTGGTCATATTCTTAGATAATGAGCCAAGTATTAAATTAGCGTCAGTACTAAATCCACAGCATACATGAGGAGATGACAATTGGTGTAAGCTAGAGTCTTGTTTGGATTAGTATTGACAAGCTAATAAAGCTATCTGCTCTTTTCAGAGCTGGCTTTTAATGCTGAGCACAAAAAGTTCGCCTTTCTTTATTCAATTGGCACCTTTTGTCATAATGGTTAATGTATTAATAATGCATTATATCATGTACAACGTATTTACCCAGGCGGACTCATTAGAATAGTGACATCTTCGCTGAACAAGTACACTCGTTAGGCTTGTTTTGTTTCAGGTTAAAATTTGTGAGTGTACCACGTGATAATACCTGGCCTTAGCATTGTGTCTAAGGACCAGGATTCTTTAACCAATTAAATCCGTGGGTCACCACTGCTACCTGGCCTCAGCATTGTGTCTTTAGACCAGGAGCCATATTCGCCTCAAACTGTGTACATAACCCGAGAATCAATGGAGCTTTGTGTCGTTCGTTCGTTCTTTTCTCTTCTATGTTGCTGTTATACCCTGTTCAACCTGAAAGTTGGTTATAATTGGGGTATATAGGGTGTTATCGTCTTCACTGGTATCTCGTTCGTAGTGCTGGAGGTGACTGGTCCTGAAAAGGACCACTAGCTGGCTGTCTGGGTTCCTCTTTGTTCGTTTGTGGTGCCGTGTCGCGCTCATGGTGTTTTTTTTGTCCTGCCTCAACTATCTAGCTCGTTTAGTTTTGTGTGTTTCTACGCTCATAGTTTCTGTTGCTTTTGTCTTTTTGCTCTCTTGTATCTGTGACAGTGCTTTTTCAATTATCGTTGGTAGTAGCTGTTCTGTCGGCGTCTGTGGCCTAATGGATATGAACGGAGTTTCATAATCCAGATATACCAGGTTCGAAACCTGCTGCAGGCGGTTTGGTAGCAGATCGCTTTGTGTGGATTTTTAACAATGGTATAAGCGCCGTACCGTTCAGAAAGCAATGGCAAACTACTGAATGAAAAAAATTGCCTAGAAAAATCACAAACAGCCAATAAAAGCTGGGGTTGATTGCCACGTCCTGTAAAGGATAAGCAACTAACTTTAGTAGCTGTTCTAGCGTTTCTTGGATGATTTCTTTTACTGCTTGGTTGTTCGTTTTAGTTTCTCGCGTGCTGTTTGATGATATTTCCTCAATGGCTATTCTTTCTGCTTCTATTCTTTGGAGTAGTTTTGTGTTTTTTTCTGTCAGCTCTGTCAGCTTCTTGACATCTGTTTCTACTTGCTGCTGGATTCTTTTCATTTCTTCCATCATGTATTTTATGTTCTGCATGTCTATCGCATCTTCTCCACTGTCGGTTGGTTCTTCGGCGGCCTCCTTGCTGTTCTTCTCGATTCGCAGTTTCATTTTTATTTCTCTGACTTCAGCGGTCAGCTTGTGTAACTGTCGTCTGTCTATCGTGCGTTGTTTTTCTGCAATATCTGCAGCCACTCTGTGTTTAGCCTCCTTGAAGGGGATGTTTTTGGAAACCGCTTCCTTTAGGATGCTCTTGGTTTTCTGAAACATCGGGCAGCCTCGGTATCTAGCCCCATGGTTTCCGAGGCAGTTTGCACAGGTGCGGTTTGAGTTTATTGCTTTGTAGTTGTTGTCCTCCTTCGCCTTGGGACAATCGCGGTATAGGTGGCCACCCGCACAATATCGACAGATTGCATCTCTCCTGCTCGTTTTCAAAGTGTGCGAGAACTGCTGGCAGTTGGAGCACTGTATCACCGGAGGGATATAGGCTTCTGTCTTTTTGGTTGTTGTTTCGACCGTCAGTCTCTCGGGTCTTTTCGATCCTTCTACCGTAACTATCATTAGATTGGTATCTTTCTTGGCCCAGGTTTTTAGTCTTTCGACCCGCGTGATTTTTAGATTTGCGTTTTCATCCTGAAGGCGTCTGTGGACCTTTGTGTCTACGAGGTTCAGGAGCCTATCTACAAGTTCAGTGCATATCACAATAAAGATACCACCAAACCAAATATTAATAAAGCTGTAGATGATGAAATAGATTAGTATTGACGTTGACTCACTTTACTAAAATCTCTTGTGTATATATAGTTTTTTTTTCATCTCGTGCAGGTGGTAATATATATATATATATATATATATATATATATATATATATATATATATATATATATATATATATATATATATATATACGCGTTATTAAAATTCTTCCAATTTAGAAGATTTGCTTGCCTTACATATTTATATAATTGACATATTTAATTTTTTTCAATATAATCAATTAATCATTAAAATAAACTGATTAATTTTATGGCTAAAGTTACTAATTATTTTCAATGCTTAAGTGGTTTTTTTTTTTTTTTTTGTTAAAAAATTTTAATTGACAAGGATTATATTCAAGTTACATTCACATTTCCTAGAGACACAGGATACGTCTAGTGAGAGAGTGAATTACTTGCCTGTTCTTCTATATCGTCTGTACTGTGAGATTGACTAAATAACTTTATCTTGTGCGTTCACCAGTTTTCATTCCCGAGTCTGGAAAAACTATTCTTAATCTAGATCAAGCAACTACTTGATACTATCATCACATATATCCATCTCGTCAGAGTGTTGTTATTGTTGTATCTATATGTTGTTATGCTTGTATCAGTATGTTGTTATTGTTGTATCAATGTGTTGGTATTGTTGTATCAATATGTTGTTATTGTTGCATCAATACCAACGGGCTGATCACCCGTTTGCCAGTCACTTCGATTACGGAAACAACAGCAGATGGATTGATTTGCCGTTGCCCTAAAGACGCCAATAGGCGTGATGGGAAACAATGGCAAAGAAGACCTATCTGCTGTTGCCCTAAGGCGCCACTAGGCGTAATGGCCACTGACTGCTTTGACGGTCGGTGGCTAAGGACGAAAGAAGAAGAAGAAGAAAGTTGCATCAATATGTTGTTACTGTTTTATTAATTTGTTGTTATTCTGTTATCAATATGTTGTTATGATTAAAACTAATGACGAATGTGTCGAAATCATTAGGTAGCTCGACAGGGCTCCTTGTTTGTTTATTTTATACGGAGTCATTTATTAATACAGGAAGTTACGTCATGCCTCTAGGGTGTATTTGGCAGACGTGAAACTAAGAATGCAGAAGGCAGAGATCGTCTGCAAAGGCCTTCTACCGTTGTGTGTCATGGCGAGTGGACGCATGTGTTTGAGCTCCTGAAGATATCATTATTGTACATCCCTATGTTATTCCATCACTAGTACATCAAGATCTTCTAAGAGGTGTATCTAGTAGCTTCATTTTTAAGGGAGTATGAATTCTCAATGTCGAGTGTTGAAAAGCGAGTAATAAATTGTGGAAGATGAAAGGACTGCGTTTAAGACATGAACGGACTGCCTAAAGTTTTATCGACGACTGCATATAATATGCCCTTTATTTATTGAACTAAATTGTATTTCAAGTTGGAGCATCGTGACGTTTAAATAAATATGTATACTGTCCACTGCGTCCATTGTGGTTCAAAGAAGGGTGATTGATGTTGGCTGGTTTCGGTGTCTAGATGTTTGCTACCCTAGAAGTGAGCTTGGCCTACAGGAACCATCCTGCCAAAGAAAATTAACATTTTAAATAGAAATGACACGTAACAGCTGATAAATGGGAGCCGCAAGTCGGGATCTTAAACAAAATATCTTACAGTGATGTCTCAAAAATGTTTCAAGTCGGTGGACTACATTTTCTGCATGTACATAAAATTTTTCAAGATGGCGGTGTTAATTGCTGCAAGTTGGAATTCTAAATCTAACCCTGGTCAATACACTGTATTTGAATCGTCGTTTCCGGAGGCAGAGGCTGATGCCAGGAGGATTTTTTGCATGAAAAAACAGATAAGTAAATTTATTGATTCATGTAGTGTGGGGCTTGAAGAATCTCTTTTGACAGAGTTCTTTCTTTTATATGTTATATGTATTTCTGTATCTACATGTTTTGTGATAGGCGGGTTGGATGGTGAGACCTATGAATTCATTATACCTCACTGACGGTCGTGAACTCGTAGGTGTTCTTTAGTTTTTGCATCTGATTTTTTCAACTTAAGGGTTCCGGCGAACATAGCTGCGTGTTACTGCCTTGAGTAAATTAACCAGATTCATTACTTGTCTAGTTGCGAAGGTTCTGTAATTTTGTATTTGTGGTCACGTTTATTGTATTTTATTTCGTTTATTCTCCATTATTGTTTGTAAATTTTTTCACCTAATCTTGCTATCCCTCAGTTATTCAGTTATTAGATGTAATAAATGTTGTGAAATTGTGCCTTTGTGTTGTCGTAAGTGTGGTAGAGCCCAAGTTTTTTTTAATTTTTCTACAATTCATACATTTCTGCCTTGGTTTTTTCATTAGTATTTTCTTCAGTTGGCTCTGTCTACTGTTATACTGTAATCTTGTTGGTATCTCTATTTTGTTTGCTCCTAAAATAACATCTATAATTTCATGCAGTTGATTGATCTTGAGTGGTGAAATAATTGTTGCTAATATTGCTCACTAATTAAAAATATATATATTATTTAAATTATTATTGGAGAATTCGGAGTCACAATAATTGTGAATTATGGCTACCTTGGAATAGTTTGCCAAGCTTGGAAAGGAGTTTGGTATTGAGGGTGAGGCTTTAAAAACAGATGCATCCACAGAGCATGCAAAAGAAATAAAGAGGTTAGAAGATACAGCAAGAGAACAGAGACTCTTAGATAGAGATAATAAGAAGTGAGAAGAAGAATTAGCTGAGAAAAGGAGAGAAGAATTGGCTGAAAAAAAGGAGAGAAGAAGAATTGGCTGAGAAGAGAAGAAGAATTAGCTGAGAATAGGAGAGAAGAAGAATTAGCTGAGAAGAGGAGAGAAGAAGAATTAGCTGAGAAAAGAAGACAGGAATAATTGGCACTTGAGGAAAAAAATTGGCCTATGCTCAGGCAGAATTAAAGGCACAACAAACTCAAGCAGATATAAATGCAAAACAAGAACTTGAGGAAACAAAATTGGCACGTGATCAAAGAATGGCAGAACTTGAGTTGGAAAAATTAAGATTTCAACATCAACAGGCTAATCCAGCAGGTGTTGAGGCTGGAAAAAAGACCATGCCTCAACTTTTAAACTAAATTTGCCAAAATTTAATCCTAATGTAGACGACATTTCATGCTTCTTGAATAGATATGAGACATGTTGCTTAGAGTTTAAGATTGATAAAGCTACATAGCCCAGCAGGTTGATTAGTTGGTGAGGCTCTTACTGCAGTCTGCACCATGGATGATCAAACTAGAAATGATTATGATGATGTGAAGGCTTTGTTGCTAAAAAAGTATCAACTAGAGGAAAATGGTTACAGATTGAAACTGAAATCATTGTTGCCTGAATCAGCTAAAGATTTTGCTGAATTTGTTTCATCAATTAAGCTTTGCTTTTCTAGATGGGTTGATTTGTCAAAAATTGATAAAACTTTTGATGGGCCGGCTGACTTAATTTTAAGAGACAAAGGGCTGTCTTCTGTCACTGGTGCCTTTTTGTCCTTCTTGCAGGAGAGAAAGCCTGAAACCTTAGCTGCTGTAGAAAATCTTGTTTCAGTGCTCATGGACACTGGGTGCACTACTGTTGGAGTGCGCAGGTCGTTGGTGGATCAATCTGATTACACAGGCAGGGAAGTCAAGTGCATTACATTCGGGGGCACAGTGGAATATTATCCGATTGCAGAAGTAATCTTGGATACTCCTTATTTTACTGGAAGGACTCTCATGTGCCTGTTATCAAACCTTACTGGAATAACCATGTAAATATTCCTGGACTTCATGAATGCACTAATGATGATATTTTAAAATGGGAACAGCAACATTTGATTATGGCAAATGCTGTCACGACTAGAGCTCAGTCTCGTGCAAGGGTAAATGATCATGTACAAATTGAAAATGTTGTACATGTGGTGATGTATGATGAGATGGTGACTGAGGAGGTGGTGACTGATGAGGTGATAAATGATAAGGAGGTGGCAGATAAGGATGTTTTACATGTTGAACTAATTGACAAAGAATCATTCATACAGCTGCAGAATGATGATGATTTCTTTTTTCAAAATT
This sequence comes from Oreohelix idahoensis, assembly GCA_024509875.1. Classification (NCBI taxonomy): domain Eukaryota; kingdom Metazoa; phylum Mollusca; class Gastropoda; order Stylommatophora; family Oreohelicidae; genus Oreohelix; species Oreohelix idahoensis. Next base: position 49,874 of record JAMPIV010005417.1, on the reverse strand, counting down.
TTCATGTTGCCAAATCTGTGGAAGTTAATGATAATTCGGTACACTGGTACACATTAAAGAATGGTATCTTGATTCGGAATTTCCAAGATTCCACATCAGTAAAAAAAAAACAAATTATGGTACCTACTAGTTTCCGCCCATTTGTTTTACGACATGCTCATGATGTTAATTGTGCAAGGCATTTATGGATTGCCAGGACAAAACAGAGGGTTTTGTCTCATTTCTTTTGGCCTGGGGTGACAAGAGATGTAAAACTTTTTGTCGCACTTGCAAAATTTGTCACGATGTGGCAGCTAAACGCCCCAAGCATAGTGCGCTTATCCAGGCGTCATATATATCAATGCGTTCTTTCGCAAAGATGGCAACTGACCATATTAGTCCACTACCAGTCACGTCAGCTAGAGGTCAACGTTATGTGCTTATAACTACTTTCTATCAATTTTATTCATAAGTGCACAATATGGCCAAATAATTGTACTACTAGATTGAAACAAATGATTGCTACCCTCAGCATTATTCTTAAGAACATGTTGCCCATAAACTAAGCCTCAGGGTCACCAATGACCACAGCTCATCATATCGACAAATGGAGGCAAACTACAATGCGATGTAAGTCAATACTCACAATCTAGAAAAAAAGACCTAACACTGGTCACCGCCGCAACATGTGAACACTATCAGTCCTACAAAAAAAAAACACAAGGTCTAGCCAGAATTAAATGGCAAAAAGCAACTATCCCATCTGTCGTGAAACGAGTGTAACCCACTGCTTTGTTAATCACTATGTCGAGATACAGATTTGCTTCAACCAATCAACGATCAACGTTCACCAGTCTCTGAGACAGAATAAATTAACGGCCATCATGTTCACGCAAGATGGCGGATGGAAACTGAATAAAATTAGGCTGTATGAGCAAAAGACGAAACCGGAGGAAACCAATCAACTTGCTCCGCCAGAACCAAACGAAAGCCTTTCTTAAGCAGTTACTTGCCTATATAATAGGGCGGAATTTTATGCTAAACACGCAATCCCGAACTTGACGCCAGAGATACTGACTGAAGAGGAAGAAGCTGTCACCTTGATTGATTGTTTACCTGAGGGCATCGACCTGCAACCTACTTCACTAGTCGAGTCAAACTGGTTTTTTTTTTAATCTTGGAGGGTAAAAATAAATTTATGATAACCTTTAGGAAAATAGGCCTTCAGCAGGCATATAATGTTGGTATTTGTTGTGTGTCATTATACTACCTACACCTGTATATATTTAATATATTTTGGGTTCCCTATGAATGTATATGATTGAATAGACGAAGACTAATAGGACTCATACTTCAATCTATTGTCTCCTATATTCAATCTATTGTCTAAGATAAAACCAACTGCAAATATAACCAAAACAGTCCTTGTTAGGACTCAATCTATTGTCTCCTATACTTCAATCTATTGTCTCAGATAAGACCAACTGCAATATAACCAAAACAGTCCTTGTTAGGACTCAATCTATTGTCTCATCTAACTCAATCTATTGTCTCAGATAAGACCAACTGCAATATAACCAAAACAGTCCTTGTTAGGACTCAATCTTTTGTCTCCTATAACTCAATCTATTGTCTCAGATAAGACCAACTGCAATATAACCAAAACAGTCCTTGTCAGGACTCAATCTATTGTCGCATCTAACTCCAATCTATTGTCTCCTATAACTCCCACCTGATATATCACCAAACAGTCCTCGTCTCGTATACTCCTGTCATAAGAACATAACAATATTGTTAGGATATATGTTACCAGCTAGTATAGCACCTGTCAGAGAGGGCGTGGTATAGGATAGGGGGAAGGACATTGTTGTATCACACCTAGGTGTACATATTATTGGATTTATTCATGTATTGATTTATATTATGGAATGTATTAATGTAGTAAATGTATTCATGTATTGAATCTATATTATTGAATGTATCCATGCATTAGTTTATCAGAAAGAATGTTATGCAAGTAGACACCTGTCTTGTCTCGCTATTGCTAAATCATACTGAGCCATGTTGTCATTCATCCCACATGCAGACACTGAGACACGCTCATATCACATACAATAGAAATAGGTGGGCTTGAGGACAGAAATTAGCCCCTATTTTTCCTTGTTACAGGTTTATTCGTGTCTTAAAACCTGAGGTCGTATGTTCGAGTCAATCCCGCTGCCTGGAACTCCGCAGGAGCATAGAGGTTGACCAGACTCTACATCTTTGGTCCCCCTCAGTCTTGGGTGGGCTAAAGGAACGATACTCTGCCGGTGTTGTGTGAACCAAACAAAGAAGAAAAGACTTAAGAGAGATGAGTACACATTAGTACCATTTCTGTCGGCATTGTGAGCATAGAACTGTCAATGAAGAAAACGTGAATTAGCGTAGCAAGAGACAATAATAAGATCATAGTGGATAAATTATACGAAAATAACAGCACAGCTGATATAATTTTTTTGTTCCTATAATTGGAAAACTTGTTGTAATATTTATTTACATAACTATATAAATATAACTATTTGTAAATCATATGTAAACTTACAAATTCATTACATTCCATTTTTCAACATTCATCCTTCAGCACAAGAGTAGATAGTGTATATACTAAATAAATAATAAGGAAATTGTATTTGAAGACTTGTCAATTTTATCTTTGTTAAGTAAAATCTGTTTCCTTGTTTTTGTTTAATATTACAGTTAGTTACACAGCGGTGGTGGCGCTTTATGTCGGTCTCCTCTCTACTATTGTTTTCGAGATCAGAACATTCACAGCCGTAACTAATTTGTGATACCAGTAGTCCTCTCAGACACTGGGACTTCACCATTTTCTGCAGAAATTATATTTCTGTAATTGTCAGTACTATACTGATCCAAGAGCCAAATAAAACCTCTCGCCACACTGGGGGCTCGTTCCTTCGATATTTCTGTATATCTTGAGCCATACTTAGTCTATTCATCTATCTACACTCTATCTTGTGCCACGCATAGGTAACATAAGAAAAACATTTTTTTTTTTGAGAAAATCATTATAGGATTTTTACAAAATTATTTTCTTAGGAGGAGTACCATTAAGTACTCAGTAAATAGTTGATGCTCACAAAGTTGCACGGAAATTTTTTGTTCATTTAAATTAATTAAGTTTAATTACAATAATTGGGTTATAGTAAATATACATACCCTATCTAAGTAACGCCATGGCTGATCTAGTGAAGTTCAGGACTGCGATCATGCAGATGGGTAAGGAATTAAATATGACAGGTGATGCTCTTACTCAGTATGTCACAACAGAAGTGGACAAACACATGGATAGGGAAGAAAGAAAAATGCAATTAGAGGCTGAAGAAAGGCGGTTGCAAGCAGAAGCCAAAAGACTGGAAGCTGAGAGAGAAGACAAAAGGATGGAAGCTGAAAGAGAAGCCAAAAGACTGGAAGCTGAAAGAGAAGACAAAAGACTGGAAGCTAAAAGAGAAGACAAAAGACTGGAAGCTGAAAGAGAAACTAAAAGGTTAGAAGCTGAGGAAAGGAAATTACAAGCAGAAAGAGACCATCAGTTGAGATTAAAAGAGCTTGAAATTCAGGCAAATACTGGCAATAATGGTGGTAGCTCACCTCACTCTGAGAGTAGCTCCAGCCAGAGCACCTCAAGTGGGGCCATGAATTTCCATCTGGACCCATTTGTTGAGAAAGAAGACGCCATTGAGTCGTACCTGGATAGATACGAAAGACTAGCCACTACCTATGGCTTAGTGAAAGAAAAATGGAGTCTTAAACTATCTCAGGGATTGAGAGGTGTGGCCTACGATGTGTATTTGAAACTCTTAAGAGATGACCAGGAAGATTATGAAATCCTGAAGCAGGCACTGCTTGTGAGATATGAAAAGAACTCAGAATCATATAGAAAGAAATTCCGAACAGCTAAACTTCTTCCAGGAGAAAACTATCACCAATTCTCTGCTAGACTGGAAACCTATTTGGAAAAATGGAGTAGTTTAGGAAAGTGTCAGGATCTGAAAGAAATGATAATGATGGAGCAGGTGAAAGAGTCCATGCCTCAAGAAATGAGGAAGTTTATCATGGAACAAGGAGCAGAGAGATTGGAAGATATTGTAACTGTTGCTGAGAGATATCAAGCAGCTCAGGCAGAATTATTAGGAAATAAGAAGAAGCAGGGTGAAAACTTCAAATCATCACAAAACTATACCAAATATGAACAAAAGGACCATACCACACGGAACAAACAAAGATTTGACCAAAAGGACAAAAACCCTCTAAGATCGGATAAGACACCTTACCGGAAGGAAGGAAAGTGGTGTAAATCTTGTCTAATGAGTAACCACAATACTGCGGACTGCAGAAGGAAGAATCCTCCTCATCATGCTGCATGTCTTACAACAGGGAATCAGGGAAGGAAGGAAATGGCAGTAAGTCAGAAAGAATTCCATCATCCCCCTGTCTGTGAAGAAGTGACCGTGAATGGCACTCAAGTACTGTGTTTATATGACACAGGATTGGACTTTGATTCAGTTATGTGCTCTTCTCTAGTGAGTCCTGACCAGATAACCACAGAAACAGTGGAAATCAGAGGACCGATCAAGGGAGCAAGAACCATGACACTACCCATAGCTCGAATCAACATAAGATCTCGCTATGTGGAAGGAGAAATCAAAGCAGCAGTGATGGACGACCCTATTTACCCTTTGATTTTGGGGTGTAGGTATGTTTTCCTTGGAGAACCTATAAAACCCGTAGTTATGGCAACAGTCCAGACCAGGAAAAGCTCCAGGAAAATGGAGGAGAATCCTGTCAATACTCATCCAGAAGAGATGAAAAAAACTCAAGCAGCAGACAGCACATTGAAGCCTTGTTTTGGCAAATTGCCTAAAGCACGTAACCCTCCAGAGAAAGGAGACTTGTATATGAAGAATAGCCTACTATACAGAAACGCTGGAACAGGACCTAAAGGGCATGGACAGCTTGTAGTGCCAAAATCTTACAGGGAGAAGGTTATGACGCTAGGACATGCTATACCCTTCAGTGGACATATGGGAATAGGGGCCACTGGACAAAGGATAGCCTGTCACTACTTTTGGCCAGGAATCACAGAGGACATAAAAAGATATGTAAGATCCTGTCCAGAATGCCAAAGAGTAGCGCCTAAGCATAGGACTGCACCAGCAACACTGGGAGAAATGCCTATTATGGGAACCCCGTTTGAACGTGTTGCAGTGGATATTGTTGGACCCCTCACTAGGACCAAGAAGATAAATGCCTATATCTTAACCTTGGTTGATACTTGCTCTATGTGGGGAGAAGCAGTGGCCATGTCAGCTATAGATTCAAAGCATGTGGCAGAGGCACTGTTGACAATATTCACCCGATTAGGTTTCCCGCATCAGATATTGACTGACAATGGGTCTCAGTTTAAGGGAAAGCTAACACAAGAAGAATTCATGATATTTCAAGCCAGGTACTATCATTGTAGTCCCTACCATGCCCAAGGGAACGGTCAAGTAGAGCGGTTCAATGGTACGCTAATTTCAATCCTTAGAAAGCTGGCGAGTGAAAAACCTGATACTTGGGATACATACTTGCCCGCTGCACTATTTGCATATAGGGAAGTACCCCACAACTCAACTGGATTGGCTCCAGCTACATTGTTGTTTGGAAGACCAATAAAAGGTCCACTGGAAGCATTGCTGCGGACATGGACTGATGAAAAGGCAGAGGAAACAGTGACTTCCTCATACCAGTACGTCAACGAGTTGACATCTCGATTGAAAGCAGGTTGGAAACTGGCCAATGATAACTTAAGACAGGCCAGGAGGAAGCATGCTGCCTACTACAACAAAAAAGCAAAGGATAGGGAACTGGAGGTGGGTGAAAAGGTGTTATTACTGTTGCCGAGCAGCAACAATAAATTGCAGATTGGATGGCAGGGACCCTATGTCATACTGGAGAAACTTTCCAGGACCAATTATAAGATTGACAAGAAAGGAAAGGAGAAGGTATATCATGTCAATCTTCTTAAAAAATACTATGACAAGGAATCATCAGAAGTTGCACATATCATGACCCTAGCCATAGCAACAGAAATGCACGGCGAACCACTTCACTCTATGGAGTATCCACTCACAACTACAGAGGATTATGTTCAAGTAAATATTAGTGAACATTTAACTCCAGAGCAGAAAAAGATGGTTCAGCAAGTGTTGGAAACCCATGCTGATGTGCTCACAGATAAGCCAGGTCGAACGAATCTGTTAGAGTACGACATGAAGGTTACCGACCCTACCCCAGTATGCATGAGAACATACCCTATACCCTATGCGAAGGCCCAAGCACTAAGGGAGGAGGTTGATTATCTGTTGAAGGAGAAAATTATCTCGAAGTCAGACTCTCCCTATAGCTCAAGTGTGGTGCTATTGAGAAAACCGAGTGGTGAACACAGGTTATGTATTGACTACCGGAAGCTTAATGCGATCACAGAATCTCAGGTGGACCCATTACCTGACACCAACCAGCTATTCTCTACACTGAGTAAGGCTAGGTATTTATCGAAGGTAGATCTAAGCAAGGGATACTACCAAATACCAGTGAAACCAGAAGTTAGGAAAATGCTGGCATTTAGTACATCGGACGGACACTACGAGTTTAATGTACTACCCTTTGGGCTGAAAAATGCTCCCAGTATCTTTTCAAGAATGATGAGGAAATTATTGGAACCTCTACAAAATCCCCATATCACTAACTTTATGAATGACATTCTTGTTGCTACAAACACATTTGAAGAGCATATAGTAGCGCTCTCCATGTTGTTTGACAGACTGAGAGCCACTGGACTGACTGCACGTCCAACGAAGTGCTATATCGGTTGTAAGGAGTTGGAATTCTTAGGTCACACTATTTCTACAGGTCATATGTCTCCTGACCCAAAGAATATAGAGAAGCTAAAGAAGGCACCCAGACCTCAAACGAAGAAAGATGTGAGATCATTCGTGTCATTATGTGGGTTCTATCAGAAGTACATACCCCATTTTAACTATCTGTGTGCACCATTAACTAACTTAACGAAGAAAGGACAGCCTGACAAAATCCAATGGAATGCTGATTGTGAAAAAGCTTACACAGAGCTAAAAGCAAAACTCACCAGCAAACCCATCCTTACACTACCCGATATCACACAGGAATTTGTATTAAGGACGGACGCTAGCAGAATAGGTATTGGTGCAACTCTCTTGCAGAAATCAAAAGCCCAGCCGGAGGAACTTTTACCAGTCGCCTACGCCAGTAGGAAGCTGAATGCAGCTGAGTTGAACTACTCGACCATAGAGAAAGAATGTTTAGCTCTAATGTGGTCCATCAACAAATTTTCACCTTATCTGTATGGGACACACTTCATTGTCCAAAGCGATCACCAACCTTTAACATTCTTGGCTGCATCTAAAAAGCTAAATTCGAGATTGTTAAGGTGGAGTCTGCTTCTTGCGCCTTATTCCTTTACCGTGAATTACATTCCGGGAAGAGACAATGTAGGAGCTGATTTTTTAAGTCGACACCCTAGTACTCTGGAAGGACAGACGTAAAAGGATTAACCCCAGCAGGGGTTTACACGTCAGCTATGACAAGTCACAGCTAGGAAAGGAGGGGGCTATGTCGTGAAACGAGTGTAACCCACTGCTTTGTTAATCACTATGTCGAGATACAGATTTGCTTCAACCAATCAACGATCAACGTTCACCAGTCTCTGAGACAGAATAAATTAACGGCCATCATGTTCACGCAAGATGGCGGATGGAAACTGAATAAAATTAGGCTGTATGAGCAAAAGACGAAACCGGAGGAAACCAATCAACTTGCTCCGCCAGGAACCAAACGAAAGCCTTTCTTAAGCAGTTACCTGCCTATATAATAGGGCGGAATTTTATGCTAAACACGCAATCCCGAACTTGACGCCAGAGATACTGACTGAAGAGGAAGAAGCTGTCACCTTGATTGATTGTTTACCTGAGGGCATCGACCTGCAACCTACTTCACTAGTCGAGTCAAACTGGTTTTTTTTAAATCTTGGAGGGTAAATATAAATTTACGATAACCTTTAGGAAAATATGCCTTCAGCAGGCATATAATGTTGGTATTTGTTGTGTGTCATTATACTACCAACACCTGTATATATTTAATATATTTTGGGTTCCCTATGAATGTATATGATTGAATAGACGAAGACTAATAGGACTCATACTTCAATCTATTGTCTCCTATATTCAATCTATTGTCTCAGATAAAACCAACTGCAAATATAACCAAAACAGTCCTTGTTAGGACTCAATCTATTGTCTCCTATACTTCAATCTATTGTCTCAGATAAGACCAACTGTAATATAACCAAAACAGTCCTTGTTAGGACTCAATCTATTGTCTCATCTAACTCAATCTATTGTCTCAGATAAGACCAACTGCAATATAACCAAAACAGTCCTTGTTAGGACTCAATCTTTTGTCTCCTATAACTCAATCTATTGTCTCAGATAAGACCAACTGCAATATAACCAAAACATTCCTTGTCAGGACTCAATCTATTGTCGCATCTAACTCCAATCTATTGTCTCCTATAACTCCCACCTGATATATCACCAAACAGTCCTCGTCTCATATACTCCTATCATAAGAACATAACAATATTGTTAGGATATATGTTACCAGCTAGTATAGCACCTGTCAGAGAGGGCGTGGTATAGGATAGGGGGAAGGACATTGTTGTATCATACCTAGGTGTACATATTATTGGATTTATTCATGTATTGATTTATATTATGGAATGTATTAATGTAGTAAATGTATTCATGTATTGAATCTATATTATTGAATGTATCCATGCATTAGTTTATCAGAAAGAATGTTTTGCAAGTAGACACCTGTCTTGTCTCGCTATTGCTAAATCATACTGAGCCATGTTGTCATTCATCCCACATGCAGACACTGAGACACGCTCATATCACATACAATAGAAATAGGTGGGCTTGAGGACAGAAATTAGCCCCTATTTTTCCTTGTTACAGGTTTATTCGTGTCCTAAAACCTGAGGTCGTATGTTCGAGTCAATCCCGCTGCCTGGAACTCCGCAGGAGCATAGAGGTTGACCAGACTCTACATCTTTGGTCCCCCTCAGTCTTGGGTGGGCTAAAGGAACGATACTCTGCCGGTGTTGTGTGAACCAAACAAAGAAGAACAGACTTAAGAGAGATGAGTACACATTAGTACCATTTCTGTCGGCATTGTGAGCATAGAACTGTCAATGAAGAAAACGTGAATTAGCGTAGCAAGAGACAATAATAAGATCATAGTGGATAAATTATACGAAAATAACAGCACAGCTGATATAATTTTTTTGTTCCTATAATTGGAAAACTTGTTGTAATATTTATTTACATAACTATATAAATATAACTATTTGTAAATCATATGTAAACTTACAAATTCATTACATTCCATTTTTCAACATTCACCCTTCAGCACAAGAGTAGATAGTGTATATACTAAATAAATAATAAGGAAATTGTATTTGAAGACTTGTCAATTTTATCTTTGTTAAGTAAAATCTGTTTCCTTGGTTTTGTTTACGCTACGATGAGTACAATTTTACACATATTTCAAATCATTTTACATGGAATGCTTTGAAACAGTTCTTGTCCTTGTTTAGGCAAAGAGCAACGTTACACTTTCCACACTTCATTCTACTGTAACTTGTTATACACAGTTTGCATCTTGACTTGTCTGGATTATATTCTGGCCAGTGACTCACAGCATCATACCGCACATCAGCAACAGGACGGGGTGCTCTTTGTACTCTCTTCTTTTTGGATGGTCCTTCCTTTGTTGAGTCTGATGGACGCCCTCTTTTTCTTGGGTCATTGGTTCCCCTTTTCAGGAGGCCAGCAGCTATATCACACACAAAATCAAGTAGTGGTCGGTGTTTTTCTTTCTTCTGATCACAGTGCCTCCTATACAAAAGCCATGCATTGACACAGGCCATATTTATGAAATGAAATATGACTCTCAAGTAGAAGCGTCTACCCTTAATGTTGGTACGATAAAGCTGAACAAGCATGTCATGGAGATCAACACCTCCCATGAATGTGTTATATTCTTTCACAATATTTGGGCGAGGGACATTCACATGCTGCTTAGCAGCAACAGACCACCGTCTGACATTTTCAACTGGCTCTTGGCTTTTATAGGTGGAGATAAGGTGCACAGCCTTATTGTCAAACCATTTCAATAGAATGATATTTTCTTTGCTTTCCACTCTAAAATCATAGGAACCTCGACCACTCTTTTTCAAAGAGGCATCTGTCTGCAAAGAGCAGCCTGCCAGCCTGTTCTTTCTCACAGTTCCGACCATATGCATTCCCAACTTCTTGAGTTCTACTGCCAGGTCAAAGGAGCTGAACCAATTATCAACAAATACCTTATGGTTCTGGTGTTTAGGCAAATGCTCCACTAGCCTAATGACTACATTACCACTAATGCCTAGAGGACCATCTTTCACTTTTGTCCCCTTGCCTACATAAATTTCGAAGTCATAGACTATCCCACTTGCTCCAGCCCGTGCGAATACCTTAATCCCCCATCGGTGTGGCTTGCTCTTCACATATTGTAGCATAGATGTGTGGGACTTGAGTGGGATCATCATCTCATCTACTGAATTATATTCCTCTGGTTCAATTTTCAGAAAATTAGTTCTCAGAGACTCTATGAATGGCCTGACTTTGAACAATTTGTCGTAATCTTTATGTTCCCTTGGAACCATATTATCATTATTGTTAACGTGCAAATAATTTCTCAATTTGCAAAACCGATCACGTGACATAGTACCTGCTATAGGCTCGTAGCGTGTAGATTCAGCCCAGTACATCCTGTATTGTGGCACATGAACAACTCCAGCTAAAATATGAATACCAATAAATTGGCACATTTCAATCACAGATGTGTTGATACACTTCCCTGTTTTTTCTGTAGAATACATGTTAGTTTGATCCACAAAATTTTTAATGATGCTGTCATCAATAAATTTTTCAAAATAGTTCAGTGGGCTTAAGTCATCATTTGGAGGATCAGAAAATGTGGAATGATATGCCACATCTATTGCTTCCATATTTTTGTGTCGCCAACATCGATTCCTTATCTCATATACTGGTGGCTCCCCGCGATTTTGTCTTCCAATTCGTACACTGAGGGGTGTGTCATCTTCATCTTCTTCTCCATCATCTTCATCTTCTTCTCCATCATCTTCATCTTCTTCTCCATCATCTTCATCTTCACTATCAATCCTATGAATTTCCACAGGCATGCTGTAGCTGTCTGTATTCAACGTTTGACCTGCACCTTCCTGTTCATCCAAAACTATGCCTTGAACAGCTTCTGTCAATGCCACCTCCTCCTCCTCATCATCTTGCAAGTCAGCATCCTCAACATCTGATATATCCCCCTCTAAGAGCACCCAAACTTCCTCGCATGTCAATTGCCTCGTCATATTCTAAAAGAAAAAGATATGAAAATAATAATTATATTGTGATACATAACCTTCAAATGCCTAATCGTATATCACGAAAATAACTAAATAATCATATATTACGATACATACTCAAACTTAAATATTATTTATGTTATATTTGTTCACCAAAAACACTTAAAAAGAGATAAATATAGGCAGAAGAAACTAAAACATTCGCTAAATAGTCCATGTAATTGCTAATAAACAACAAGGTGGAACGTGACATATTATATAATCCGTGTTTTACAAATGAACCTGGTGATTCCAAATGGAATCGCTACATTTTGGTAGCAAATATTCAACTTGCGTGCCTATACTCTATAATCAAATATTTGTATTATTCTAAAATTATATAAGTAATAAAAAAAAACAATTTAGATAAGATTTATAAGTTTAATACATACCTGTTATTATTTTCGACAATATCAAGGGTAGCAGGAGCTGGAAACGCACCTTCTATGTCAACAAACAAAGAAAACTGTTCGCGAATGCTAATTTGAAAATTATCAGCTAACAGCGCCCTCTGTCGGCAAGGCCCGGAACGAGCATTTACGATGCCATTTGGAATCATCCGTCGTTTAATATGCGCTATGAAAGCCAAGACAGTTAATGATTCCATTTGGAATCATACGGGCCGAAAGGGTTAATATCACAGTTAGTTACACAGCGGAGGTGGCGCTTTATGTCGGTCTCCTCTCTACTATTGTTTTCGAGATCAGAACATTCACAGCCGTAACTAATTTGTGATACCAGTAGTCCTCTCAGACACTGGGACTTCACCATTTTCTGCAGAAATTATATTTCTGTAATTGTCAGTGCTATACTGATCCAAGAGCCAAATAAAACCTCTCGCCACACCATCGTTGGCCATCCATGCGGTATTAAAAGCCCAGCTATTCGAAAAACGCCTCTACCAGGTGGCTGCGAAGACTCAAGTCAATCATGGCTTTTCTTTCCCACCAACACCTTCAGATCACGTGACCTGTTTTTCACGCGGTGAGTTGAACGTTGCTCACCCGAGTAAACTAACTGCTGCTACAGACAAAGCAGCTAAGTCCCAGCAGCTATAAATATACAGTGACAACGTCTATTGCTGGCATCTTAAGCAAACAAGTCAAGGTGGCATTGATTCCTAATTCACTAAACGCCATCAGGCTACAAAGAAAAGACGACCACGTCAGGAAGGTGGTAATCCGTTAAATACTTGATCTCAACCCAGAGTATCAGAAAATGTCGGTAGATGATGTGTAAATGTAAGATAATGACTGACTGACATGAGCTAGTTCCCATTGAACTAGGGCATGAAATATTTATACGCCTATACAAGCACAAACATGGTCAGCTGTAAGCCTTCCGTGTCAGACTCATTATCTAGCAGTTAACATCACAGTAACACAAAGACTCCAACTCAAGAGTAATAGTGAAACATCATAACTACCGAGTCAATCTCCAAACATTTAATACTTCACTAACCGTTTTACAATAACACATGGATAGTGTGATGCATATGATACAAATAATACTCTAGAGAATCTGCTCTAGTACAACCGCTACCATCAATAACACTGATGTTTAAACAGCAATATAATCCCGCCATCTCACTTTCTGCTTCACTCGGCAACGTCCCTCGTTCAACTGCCTTTCTCCTACCAGTCTCACCACACTTCTCATGTTTTGAAATTTACTAACACTCTCTCATATCCCCGCTTGATCATTCACGAACAATTCACAACAACTCATGTAACCATCTTGTGAGATTCCCAAAAATAACTCACTCTTTAACTGTTCGTGACACCGACAGATAATGACAGATTGGAATGTACGCGTAGCATCAGAACAGAAAAAAAAAAGAAATGAATGTGATAAATGTCATCCTGTGACATACTTATAGGACGTTTTAGATTATAGTGTTCACTTTGAAATAATCTGGAATGCACTTTAAATAATGTGCCTTGATTATTCTTGTTGTGTATTTCTGAGTTAAGATCTGAATGAGATATCTGGAGGAAAACTCCATAGGTTTTTGGACTTAGTTGTAATCCTGTGTTTTCAGCCCTTGCGCAGGTTGTTTTGTGCTGTCGTCCTGCAGTGGTTTGACTTTATACATGCAAGTGTTGATCTAGGCGTTTGGTTCTGCTGATTGGTCAAAGACTTGCTGGTCTATTCCGCCTGGCGCTGGACACTCAAATTCTACAACTGTGAATGTTTATCCGCTCAGAAACCTAAAAGTCTGAAAATACAAATATGTGTTCTCGAGTTTCCCTGTCATATTGGAATAGTTGTCATTCCAGTGGATTCAATCATACACAAGGCATATCAGAATTAGCCTCTAACTTCATTTCTTGAGAGGATTATTTTGTCACAGTCCAGAAATTATAAGAAACTATAGGCCTACGTAACTTCATGAGTTAGTTAGTTTAGTGATTTCTTTTCTCAACAACTTGGTTTACAATTCTAGTCCGTTTCATGCACATGATGATAATTGTCACAAAATATATTACATTTATATTACAGTACGAGATTAAGCGAGTATCCTCTTGGTTAAGCGGTCAGAGCCCTTTTCTCCCGCAGCACTATTGCCTGGTTTCAGGATTGAAAAGCGGCAGTAACACACTCCAGTTTACCCAGCTATAATTGGGCACATGGCTGTGCTCTTTAGCTAAGGAAGGAAAAGGCAGCGAGGAAGGGAACTGGTCACATAACCTCGGAAAAAGCTGGATCTTTGATGGTGAATGTTTGAACACCTCACTTCCCTCTGGCAATCTGCTACCATGGGACTGTCGTTAACCTTGTCACAGATCAAACAATTTATATGAGTATATAAGCTATCATCTGTTGGCTGTGGGCTAGCTGATTTATGTTATATAATAGCAACAGTCATTCACATATCAGCTGTGGACATCGTATCAAAATTTACATGCATTTATTAACACAAATACTCTACATACATGTTATACGAACGTTGCCAGAAAGAATCTTTAAATACACTTTGTTGATTTCTAAACAGTTTGATTTAAATTGGAATTCTCGTCCTTTTGATGCACTCTTCCATGGTGTGGGTGTAAAAGTGAATTTTAGGTCCCAGCCCCGGGCTTATGTGAGTGTTTTCTCACATGTTCTAGATAGATCGTTCGGGAATCTTCACAAATGTATATATCGCAGATTCACGAGTGGCAGGGAAGGGGGTATGTGTGATTAGTAGGGCTAGAATTTTATGATTTTGCATCTTTTTTTTTTTTTTTAGTTTAACCAAAACGTGGCTCAATTGAATATAAATGTGTTTCATACAAAACTATACTGATTTAACGCCTTTGTTTACGCATAATTTTGCATTTTTTTTCCAATTTCGGCATGTTAGGCATTTTTTTAGTCATTCTGCAGCATTTTGTTGTTGTTTTTTTTCCGTCATTACTTTGAATATTTTGGCATTTTCAATCACACTGGCATTTTTAAAGTGTTTTCCTACTTACTATTAGTATTTTTTTTTTTACAAATGACGTCACTGTTTTCCCAAAGCTGTTTAATCATTTTCCCTAAATCCCTGAAAACAAATGATGCTGGTAAATTTTAATACATAAAGTCAGATGTTGGATTTCTGTCTGGTGTCATCACTTCCTTAGAGAAGTCAGCAGTTCTATTAGCGGACCAGGTAGATTTGATGAAGAAAACAGTGAGTGACATACTGTGTGAATGGAGACGTGAGAAAGGCTGAGCAAAAGGTAAGTCAGCAAGTTTTGAAACAAAAATGTAGGATATGAAAAATTGTGCTTAATTTCACATTTTTCTCTTGGTGAATTTTCAGCAGACAGAAACAACTAACGTAGCCTATTTCAAGTATGCTCCTGTGGTGTTAGTAGTGGAAAGAAGCTTTTCAAAGCTTTGTTGGCAGACGATAGAAAGTTATTCTCGTTTGAAAATCTAATAACCAGATCATAAGGTGTTTTACATCTGGACATGTGCCCTAATATAACCGATGGACGCTGTGTCAAGGTTAAACGGTACTCGCCTCACCAAAACGAAGCAAAATTTTATTTAATAAAAAAGAACTTTTTTATTGTGAAAATCTCCACATGGTTTCCATTGTGCATTCTAATACTTTATTCATTAAGTAAAAAATTTCAGTTTGCCATAGAAACTGTTAAAATATTCTGTTGTTATTTCATATTGTGTGTGTGTGTTGTTTTGTTAATAAAAATTCAGTTTTAAATTTGGCATAGAAACTGTGAAAATTATAAATTGCATTTTTAAGTGGGGGAGAGGGTTTGTGCGTGTGTGTGAGTGTGTGTGTGTAAGTGTGTGTGTGTATGTGTGTGTGTGTGTGTGTGTGTGTGTGTGTGTGTGTGTGTGTGTGTGTGTGTGTGTGTGTGTGTGTGTGTGTGTGTGTGTGTGTGTGTGTGTGTGTGTGTGTGTGTGTGTGTGTCTGACTGTTTGTCTTAGACTGCATATTTTTGATTTATAAAACAGACTATCAGTTTGACACTCAAAATGTAAAAAAAATGAAGTTGTATTTTAATGGCTTTTCCTGTTTTGTTTTATTGATCTTTTTTAGTTAGTAACATAAAGGATTTCAGTTTGGCACAGTAACATAAATGATTTCAATTGTGCACAGTAACATAAAAGATTTCAGTTTGGCACAGTAACATAAAGGATTTCAGTTTGGCACAGTAACATAAAGGATTTCAGTTTGGCACAGTAACATAAAGGATTTCAGTTTGGCACAGTAACTTAAAGGGATTTCAGTTTGGCACAGTAACATAAAGGATTTCAGTTTGGCACAGTAACATAAAGGATTTCAGTTTGGCACAGTAACTTAAAGGATTTCGGTTTGGCACAGTAATATAAAGGATTTCAGTTTGGCACAGTAACAGCAAGAAACTAAATTATACTACTCGACAAAAGTTAAGGGCCGCTATTCAGTTTAGACAAGGTTTATATAATTCTTCGTGAGCAGGGTCGATTTTCCAAATGTCCGGTAGCTTGAAATCTCTCAAGAGGTCTCTGAATAGTAGAGTGGGACACTGTTAAACGTCTTGCAACATGACGAACAGATTGACCATCCGGAATCCATGCCATGGCTCGACCACGGTCTGCAGTGCTGAGAATTCTCCTTGGTGGCATGGCTAATGCAGTGATCATTTCGACCACTTGTCATACTGATTTATTGCATACCAACGGTGAACACTCTTTACCGATGATCATTTTCCACGTGCATTCAAATTCAACTCACTTTTTCACCTTTTGAACTAGTGGGGCGTGTTGCAAAAACCAGTTCGGATTAAGAAGCGCCAGGCATTTCTCGGTTGAAATCGAAAAAATTAAGAATTTGGGATTAGTCCATTTTCTGATACTTTAGCATCTCCCGAATCTAAATATAACAGAATTAAATGTCAAAATGCATTATAACAATATATATTTTGACTTTGAAAAAGGTATGGTACGGAGAGATTTTCTCAAACTCGACAAAATATGTCTAATTAGACCTAGTTTCTTTCATAGCAACTAAGCTTACACCCCTACATATTATACATCGTTGGATTCGTCCAAAAATCTACACTTTACTGTAAGCAGGTCACTTATTTCGGGATTCCAAATGCCAGATCTGAAATTTATAATTTCAAAGTCAACATTTAGGGTTTCCCCTCGATTCTAAATTTTTAATTGGCTGTGCGCGTTCACGTGACCGGCAACGACAATATGGCCCCGTGTTTACAGAGTCTCAGTTGTGATTTGTTATTGATGTGACAATGCCTAAAAAAACGAGATGCTCTCGTTACCTCCAACTGGAATAGGCCAGAGTTAGAGATGGAAGCAAGACTTATCCTACACTGCAGGTAAAACGTACTTATTGTGACGATATAATGGTAAAAACTGGGACATTAGGACTCAGGCAAGGAGAGTTGAAATAAAGCACAGCGGACCGTTTGTTCTATGTGGCCTTTGACATGAATTTAGAGACGCAGTAAACAGGAGTAAGGGTTAGGCTTAGTGGTTGAAATGAAGCAGACAGGACCGTCTGTACGATAGGGCCTTAAATTAGAATTCAGAGACACAGTAAAAAGGGCTAATGGTTACGTATAGGTATCCTAACCCTAACGACGTCGGCGACTTACTGGGATGACATCTAAGAAGACGGTCCACTGTGACTCATTTCAACCAGGTTTAAGAATCTTAACCTAACCCTAAACCTTACGACGTTGGCTACTTACTGGAATGACATCAAAGAAGGCGGCCCACTGTGCTTCATTTAAACCACCAGGGAGTTATATGAACTAGCTATTACGAGTAGTAGACAGTCAATTAAAAATCATCACGTTTTCCTGAGTTTACTTTTGTTCTAATAACATTTTCAAACTTTTTATGTGCTCAATAGACACAGTGTATGTCCATGAACCAAATTCTACAGTTTATTTTGTTAAAAACCAAAAACAATTTCGAGAGCTAAAAACTTATGTTTCCCATTGACTAAACTTTATCAAATTGCACACACATGTTGTGACTGACAATTAAAACAATTTGTCAGAGGCTTTTTTTGATAAGTTTAAAATTCTATTTTTAATGATTTAAAAAAATAAACACTATATTTGTATGAAAAACAATGAAAAAAAAATATTTAAAAAAATATATCAAAGCAAATTACCAAAATATCAAACAAAAACCCGTCTCAATTTAAAGGTATATATGTGTCCTACATGCATGCCAAATTTCAGACTGATCTATTAGAAAGTTTGTAAAAAATAACATTTTTTGTCAATAAAATGTTAGTTTTGAGAAAAATGCATTTTAGTTACCGAGTGACTTGTCTTGTCCAATATACTCCATTCTGGGGGGCTGAATGTGTTTAAACTTGTCCAGCACTATATGCTGCACCTCCTTCAGCTTCCTCCAGCTCCTCCTCTCGCCTTTCTTTTGCCTAATTTTTCTTCTGTCCTTCTACCATGGTAACCAAAAAAAAAAAAAAACCGCTATATTGGGTTTTTCACCAATTTTCAAAAGCAAAAATCTTGTTTCCCATTGACCAAACTTTATCAAATTGCACACACATGTTGTGACTGACAATTAAAACAATTTCCCTCATGATTATTTTGATAAGTTTAAAATTCTATTTTTAATGATTTAAAAAAAAAACAACTATATTTGTATGAACAAATATTTTCAAAAATATTTTTTTTTTTAATTTATAAAAGAAAATTACGAAATATATCAAAAATGCAGATGTGTTACTTTAAAGATATAGATGTGTACTACTCATGATTATTTTGATAAATTTAAAATTCTATTTTTAATGATTTAAAAAAAAAACTATATTTGTGTGAAAAAATATTTTTTTAAATATTTTTAAAAATTGATAAAAGAAAATTACCAAAATATCAAAAATGCAGATGTGTTACTTTAAAGATATAGATGTGTACTACATGCATGCCAAATTTGAGACTCCTCTGTTTGATAGTTTTAGAGAGAAATCGTGCATTTTCGGCACAAATTTGAAAATCATAGCATGGGGGTAGTGCCGACAATATGCTTTTTGATACATCAAATGCATTTTTATGTTATAAAACCTTGCTCAATCGATTCCTCGATGATTATTTCATAAAATAAGCTCAAAAGTAAAAAATCGATATTTTATACGTAAAATCCTTAACGGGTGACTTCTCATAATTCAGTACATTATCATGATTCTTGTAAGCATACTGCATATTTGTTTCCTCAATTTAATGTTTGTTTCTTATGTATTTTTATTGACATGTCTTGTCACAGATGCTTATGTGTTATTTTAAAAATGCCTGCCAGACATGTGCATCAGCTGGTTCTTGGTACCAGAAGAAAGATTGGAAACTTCATCAAGTGGAAAGTGAAGCAAGGCTGTCATATACATTTTGAAGGTATTTACATTTGAAACTTACTTTATGTTTCCCCTTGCCTAAGCATAGACATTCATGTAATTTATTTTGATCTCCATAAATATCAAGTCTAAACATATTTCATTACTTACATGTATTGTTTTGCTTCCATTGTACTTTAAGGCACAGTTTATTAATGCTTGTTTACATCTTTATTTGAAATTTTACTAATATAAACATTTGCCTCTTTCTAGGAAGTTCAAGTGTCATGGAAGCTGAAGCAGGTAGTGCTTTGTGAAGCTGTTCTCTGACGCGACAGAAATTTCGCCACACCGCGTAAAGTGATTGTGATAGCAAAGCATTCAATCAGATCATAGCAATTAAACCATATGGCGCTAATATTGCTAAATTTAATCAAGGATCTGAGGCTGCTATATTTTTCAAGAAGGTCCTGGGGCCGAACAGTGGAAAAGAGGCTTGTCGACTGGCAGGAGCAAGAAAACGTTAAACATCTCGTGCTCAGCTCTAAAACGACAGAAAACTGCACTAAGAAAATGAAGGACATTTGGCACAAATCTCAACAGAAAACCAGACAAGAAGATGCAGAGGAAGCTGGATATGCTGCTGGTATGTTCTGCATGACTAGTAAGTTATTTTATTTTGCTGCAGTATTACACACTTATTTAATTATATTCTAATTATGTCGAAAAATCTGATTTTAAAGAAATATATTATTCTCATACTAATTTTCTTATAACTTCCACACTTATGTATTAATAGACATACGAATTGGCACATATATTGCCCATAATGTTTAAAACGTTTTGTATGATGGATTTTAAGTATCTGATCAAACTTTTGATTTATTGCAAAAAGTAATGTAAAATTTAGCAAAATTTGTTACTATTTTTAGACACTATTTTCAAAGTCCTACAACTTTTTAAAAATTAAAGTTATCAAAAACCAATCTTAAGAAAAGTTTTAAACTGTAATGATAAACGTTGTATTTAAGTTTGGTATTCATAGCTTAATAAATAAAACAGCCTTAGCAAATTGAAATAGAACAAAGAATCCAATATTGCTCAGCTCTAAAACGGCAGAAAACTGCACTAAGAAAAGGAAGGAAATTAGGCACAAATCTCAACAGAAAGCCAGATAGGAAGCTGCAGAGGAAGCTGGCTATGCTGCCAGTATGTTCTAAATGACAAGTAAGCAATTTTTTAGAGGAAATATTACATAATTATTTAATTGTAGTCTATTTATGGAGAAAAATGTGATTTTCTCAAAATCTATTTTTCTCATCCTAATTTCCTTAAAACTTCCACACTTATGTATTAATTGACATAAGAATTGGCACATATGTTGCCCATAATCTTTTAAAACTTTTTATGTGATGGATTTTTAGTATCTGATCAAACTTTTGATTTATTGCAAAAAGTAATGTAAAATTTAGCAAAATTTGTTACTATTTTTACGACACTATATTCAAAGTCAAACAACTTTTTTTGTATTAAAGTTATCAAAAATCCATCATAGGAAAAGTTTTAAAATATAACGATAAACGTTGTGTTCATATTTGGTATTCATAGCTTAATAAATAAAAAAAGCCTTAGCAAATTGAAATAGAACAATAGAATCCAATATGGCCGCCGTTTCTATGGCAACCAGTGGTGCAGTGCTATCAAACTCTTCATTTTGCGTATCTAGTATTGATATAGGTTAAGTCTGTGCATTTTCATTGAAATCCAGCAATTAATAACGAAAATAGCATTTCAGTGTAGCTCCTCCCCTTAAAGTGACCCAGTTTTTGGACATTTAAAAAAGTTAACCTTGTGCACACAGAAATGTATAGACATTTCCCTGAGCTCAGTTTTAATGACATTTTCACTTGTCTTAACAGTTTGCCAATCAATTATATAAACCTTGTCTAAACTGAATGGCGGCCCTTAACTTTTGTCCAGTAGTATATATTTGCTAGATTCTGTTTGTTTTGTTTTATGTCGTTCATTTTCTTCTTTTAATAATATAATTTTAGTTTAGCTCGGAAACTTAAAACGAAAGTTGTGTTTTTTAGGTCATTATTATTTTTTATTTTATAGGTAATTTTTCGTGATTTTGGGTCATAAATGCATTATTTATAGGTAATTTTCCAGCGGTTGTTAAGTTACAATCCTAGCCTTAGTAATTCAATATAAGTCTCTCCCACTTATCGACATAATATGGACGCGTATCTTCTGGGTGTGTTTGACCTTATAGTCTCTATGTTTTACTTCGGACACGGATGCTACCGATGTTACATGGCCCAAATCTCTCACCCTGGCTAATCCCTTCTGGTATGTTGAATATGGTACAATGAGGTGATCGAGATTAGTAGACTTTAATTCTGGCCTTGTCTGATTATCAGGGGTTTAAGCATTTGTGGTATAAACTCAATGACCATTAGTAGCGCAATAATGTCTGAGTGAGGGAAATACAGACAAAGAACTGCCGAAAATACTACATTACAACATAACAACTACTGACAAATAAAGAAGAAAGAGATAAAAGGAAAGAGAGAGATGAATATAGAGCGGACAGCTAGGTCATGATGTCACAATCTTGTAGTCTGGGCGTTTCACATACAGTGTAGTATGGAAGTTTTACAAACTTGTAGTCTGGAAGTTTTGCAAATTTGGGATAATGGAAGTTGTTCAAACTGGTAGTTTCTTAAACGTGTAGTCTGGGAGTGTCACATACTTGTAGCATAGAAGTTTCACATATATGTATTATGAAAGGATCACATACTTGTAGTATGAAAGTTTTGCAAACTTACAGTATAGAAGTTTAACAAACTTATAGTATGGAAGTTTTACATATTTTCTTGGAGTGTCTTAATTCATGTATGAGTTTTACAGACTTGTTGTCTGAGAGTATCTTTAACTTGTAGTCTGGGAATGTCACAAACGTGTAGTCTGGGAGTGTCACGTACGTGTAGTCTGGGGGTGTCCCAAACCTGCCGTAATGATGTTTCACAAACTTGTAGTCCGAGAGTGTCACAAACCTGTAGTAATAGTGTTTCACAAACTTGTAGTCTGGGACTTTCACAAACTTGTAGTTTGGGAATGTCACAAACTTGTACTCGGAAGTGTCACAAACATGTAGTAATGGACTTTTATAAACTTGTAGGTTGGGAGTTTTACAAACTTGTAGTCTGTGAGTTTCACGAACTTGAAGTCTGGGACTTTCACAAACACGATGGTCTTTAAAAAGTTCAGTGTTATTTCAGATTGTTATTGTAATGCTGAAAAGTATTTGTATTACTTTGATTAACAGTTTTTCACTAAAAACACGTGAATGAAATATCTCCACAGAGCTATACTCAGTGGATGCTCAAACAGAGGGGCAATGTGCGGACGAACTGAAAGCAAATATACAGAAAGGAATGACTAAATGTGACGCCATAAACGTGTACGCCAAATGTGTGATCAGAGCAGAAAAACTATTTATACACATTATTGACTACGGACGACACAATAGCAGATTTTCAGACCGGGTTTGATATAAGCCTGGCCAAAGGAGAGGTATACTGTTCTACAAATATCAAACGTATAGTTGAAGAACTTCGTAAAGAAGACAGAAACGGGGTGACACCTACCACAATACCACCAAAAGGTAATTATTCTGCTCCCGTAACTTTACTCAAATGTCAAAGTTCTTTGATAGTGAGAGAATACATTTATTATATAATCGTAATTTCTGACCTTTCTTCTCGCATTCTCATTCTGTTTATGCTTCTCTCTCTCTCTCTCTCTCTCTCTCTCTCTCTCTCTCTCTCTCTCTCTCTCTCTCTCTTTGTCTGTTTGTCTCTATCTTTCTCTCTCTCTGTGTCTGTGGCAAAGATTGCAGCCATTATAAATAAGGTCAAATTAGATGCACATTCACAAACGATGGGGCGCCCAAACTGGAAAATAGACACATGTAAACATTGGCACTTGCACACATAAAGACGTGGAAATAGCTGTCGTGACATCGTAACCATTTCTTCTATCCTGTATTCAGAACCACAGGTCAGCCATGTTTCAAATTGCTGACAACATCTTTCTAAAGTTGGGCAGCTCGAAAGTTAACATTGTTATTCTTGTCCGGGTGTAAGCTGCTTTTCGAACACAGTGTCCGCCACTGCAGTTATTTCCCAAACAGAAAGAGATGCAAAAGCACTGAATGGGCTTAAACAATGACCAGTCTTATCGCTATTGTGTGTTAAAATCTGGACGAAGTTGCTAGCTCATGACCATCCCTCCGTGATCGACTTTTACGACATGCTCGGTAAGACGTAGTTGTACCAGTGATAGTTATCTGTGTCTGTCCCTCACGTCTACACAGCCATCTTGTCGTACCAGTAATATTTATCTGTGTCTGTCCATCACTTCTACACAGCCATCTTGTCGTACTAGTGATAATTATCTCTGTCAGTCCATCACTTCTACACAGCCATCTTGTCGTACTAGTGATAATTATCTCTGTCTGTCCATCACTTCTACACAGCCATCTTGTCGTATCAGTAATATTTATCTTTGTCTGTCCATCACGCCTACACTAGTCAACTTGTCGTACTAATAATATTTATCTATGTCTGTCCATCAAGTCTACACAAGTCATCTTGACGTACAATTCCAGTCCTTATATTCAGCGGTATCATCCGTCTGCGGAAGTCTGTAACCTCTAATTTCTGACGTCATGTTTAATTTGCTTACTAATAAACGGTACGTTATTACTACAAGCGATATCAGCTTCAGTTTTGTTTCCATATGTAAGATAAAAGAATGTTACAGAACTGTATAGACGAGATGAAGACAATACCAGACTGATGTTATTATTAAAACATGTTACAAAGTTAATGTTAATATTAATTGTGATAAACTGTTCTTCCATGTAAGTTAATATTAATGAGCGAGTTCCCGGGGTTTTCTGAGTACACAAAGACCACTGCTTTGCAGCAGGCTACCTGCTTAATGACTTGATGCAGTCATAGTCACATGCTCCGTGAGGTACCAAAACTGGAAAGTGTGACAGAGTAAGATACCGCCAGTTTAGGTAATGTTAATGACAATGATATATTTTTGCTGTCACGCGCTATCCTTCAAACAGGTATACACTGTTTGACAGCGTAGACTGCACTGACACAGAAGATGGTCGTATTCCTTAAAGATACCGTCTACGGACAACTAGTTGATTGCACCAGCAGGCAATCGCGGTTGAGGTTCAAAGATGTGTTCAAGAGAGAATATAAAGGCACTGGACATACATCCCAGCAGGCTGGGAGGATGAAGCTGCCGATCACCAAGTGGCGATGCTCCTTACGTCGCCATCTCAGACTGGACGAAAAGAAGCTCTTACAACAAGCGGAAGAGAACAAAACACGCTGAAGGGAACAGCAGGAAAAAAAAGCAGTTGAGACCTATCACCTCACGGGCCCACTCCCATAGTCAATGATGACTGAAGTGGCTACTAGTAATACTACTATTACTACTACTACTACTACTACTACTACTACTACTACTACTACTACTACTACTACTACTACTACTACTACTACTACCACGGCTACTACCATTACTACTAATGATATATTTAACATTCAGGTAAATTTAACCGTAATAGTCACATTTGCATATTTGGTAATATTAGTGACAGTGATGTAGTTTTCATTTTAGGTAATAGTCGTGATATGACGTCTGTTTCACATCACGAATTCTAATAACTCTGGTCCTACGGCGCGCCATACATTGTAAAAAGATATGATACACCGACCAATGAAAACGCTTTCTTGGTCCTGTGTTTACAACTGCTGGGAAAATAATGATGGCAAGACCGTATTTGTGTAACATGATTAAATTCGGAATTTTACTACAGCAGTATGGAAGAATTACCACTTGGCAGAGGTTATCAAAACAATATTAGGGATGTTACTCTACCCGTAAGTAATGATACTTTTACTAATACTTATGTGATGGGGCCGGAAAGACACCCGACTTCCCCCTTCACGGAAAGACACCCGGCTTCCCCCTTCACGTAAAGACCCCCCGGCTTCCTCCTTCAGGTTCAAGGCATATTTATTGCCCAGATATTTTCGATGTGCGCGCAACCCACGTGACTGTCAGCCCACGTGACGGCGCGAGCAAGCATTGCTGGGATGGGAAAAGTCTTCAAGAAATATATTAGTTTAGGCCATAATAAAGCCTAAGAAATAGTTGTGATGTGTTATATTTGATAATTGTGGGCCATATCTGTGTTTTCGTGCCTAATAAAGCAAATATCGCGAGTGTTATTTATGCGGCCAAATTAATACGCGTAGCGCGCAGTAAGTTGAGTGATTAGCCTAGTCCCTATATAAAGCATGCAATGGCCAGCAGCGGCCTTTCCTAGTATCAGTCCAGACGAGAGAACAAACGAGACGAGGTGACCGGTGTGGGTAGCAGATGGACCAGAGCACGTGAGCTGTAATTCTTAACGCATTTTGTAGAATTTAGAATTCGTGTTCTATAAGTCTGAAATTATATTCAGCACGAGTCTGTTTTAATGTTTAGTGAGTTAAATAGATAGATAGATGTGAAAGTTTAAGAGCGATTATTTCATTTATCAGAAAGGCAAATACGGTATGAAGCTATTTCACGTGAATTTAGATAATATCAACCTGTTAGCAAAAATATCAAGATGGCAGCCGGGAGGCCACGTGGTGATGACTTTAGTTCTATTTGTTAAGTCAAGAGTAATTATATTTTATTCTTTATTGTAAGAGTAATTTAGTGTATTTCGCGTTTATTGATTATTCTACTGTATATCTTTAGTGGGTTGCTTTGGAAGAATAGTCATTTAGATTTCTGGGGAGATTAGAGCCACTCCTTGGTGCGTAAGGCACGTTGAGACACGTGTTTCTCTGGTTGCTCCCGGCGGAGCATAGAAACACCAATACAGCTGGTGTCCATTACAGGCCCACAATAAGCATTTTGATGCTATTACTGTGGTTGTTTTGGTGACGGTAACGATGTGTTTCATGTGATGAGTTCCCAATCTCATCAGGGGTCATATACGACACGCTTGTTACCAGGCGCACCAGTCGTCACTTACGACATGTTCAGAATGCAGTAATGAATATTGAGATGGATCAGTTGCGAGGTAGTGGCCTATGCCTATTAAGGAGAGTATTGGTTTTACATATTGTTTAATTCTATGTGATACATATTTATTTAATTATGGTTATGTGAAGGATGGTTTGAGAGTACGTGGGCTCACTTGGAGATATATATTTCTGTTCTCCGCTCCTGAGGGAGCATGGGGCCAACAGTGTGGTTTGCCTACATATGAAGCATTCAGATGCTCGTGCAGTAGTAGTTTCGGTAGCAATCTGTGTTACATGGTGAGATTGCCAGCCACATGCACAACACCATACTAGTCTCATTGGACGATACGCATGAGTATGTGGGTGTGTGTGATAGCTGGGTGTGTGCTCTTGCAGTAGTGGTTTCGGTAGCAACCTATGTTACACGGTGAGATTGCCAGCCTCATGCACAACACCATACTAGTTGCATTGGACGACACGCATGTGTGTGCGTGTGTGATAGTTGAGTGTGTGCTCTTGCAGTAGTGGTTTCGGTAGCAACCTATGTTACACAGTGAGATTGCCAGCCTCATGCACAATACCTTACTAGTCGCATTGGACGACACGCATGTGTGTGCGTGTGTGATAGTTGAGGGTGTCAGGTGGCGTGGAAGGACCGTTTGGCAGGTGAGAATATCATTATTTAACTATTATGATTTTAAATATTCGTTGCTTTGTTTGCTTCTTCAGATTAGCAACTGAGCACTAGCTTGGTGTTTGTTTGGTGTTTGGTTTTGTTATTTTTGTTATTTGTTTAATGTTTGCTTCAGTGTGCTTTTAGTCACTGAATGGGTTGTAAAAATAAATACAGCCCCTGCCTTTAGAATCAAGAGTTTTATTGTTGATTAGGGTCGGTTGCGAGTGTGCAAGAGAGTGATCAAATATCACAAAAGCTATATCATCATCTCACCCCACCCTGTCACAATTGGCGTCGTCGACAGGATCAGGCAGACAGTGACACTGAGCAAACAGCAAACGAGCAATTATAATAGTGTAAACACCCAGCAGTGCGGTCTTGCAGCAAGATGGCTTCGATCAATGCGCCTGTGAAGATAGTACACGTGGAGGTGCCAGAGGTAAGGCTATTTGAGGGAAAGGCAAATCCCACTTGGCAAGAGTTTGTGGAAGATGTAGAGACCGTGTGGAAGATGGCGCCCTTCTGCGCAGAAGTCAAGGTAGACGTGATCTGGAACAACGTTACACCAGTGGTATCTAGGGAATTACGGATACGTGGCGGAGCCAAGGCCAGCCTTGAGCAGTTACTCAAGATAGTAGAAGAAGCCTACAGCGAGCAACCACCAGTCAGTGAGACGACCAGGAATTTCCAGGTCGTGAGTCAGGGGCCTAGGGAATGTTCTGTTTTCTTGGGAGGCAAAAAGCCAGAGACACTGGTGCAGAGAGCAAGTGCAGAAGCCGACAGTGAAGAGGAGGCACTCAAAGCAGAATTATTTCTACTAAAAGTCCAGCTAGCACAGCTGTCACAGGCCAGTTCGCCAGCACAAGAGGAGGTGCAGAGAAAGAGAGAACCTAGCCAACCGCAGGAACCATCAACACAAGACGAGGAGGTGTGTCCGCAGGAACCGCAACTAGCCCTTCTTGTATGTGAGAGTAAGGCTGTTGTCAAGGAAAGCTGTGAGCTGACAGCACCAACAAACGCAGCTGCACCGACAAGGCGAAAAGGGGTTTGCAAGTGGAATAGTGTCTACAGGGGATGGGGTTCATCACGGCAGATGATGGAAGTATTGATGTATTCATAACATCAAACCAAGATCTTCAGAAAGGGATTCAGGAGTCTGGCGATAAATTAATGCGTAGAATTTGACAGCAAACCATCGGTCCAGGGCATGGAAGCAGTCTATGTGTGCGGCATTGGCGGTAAAGAATGCAAAAGAAGTAGGAGGCGACCCATGGCACAGAGAAAGCCTACCAGGTTGAGGTGCTATAATTGTGGAGAGTTCTCAGGCCACATGGCAGCCAAATGCCCTCAAGGCCCTCTTCCAAAACGATGTTTTAGATGCAAGTCTACAGAACACTTGATATCCACCTGTCCCTCAAGGAACTCTTTCCCTAGACGTACTGCCACAACCAGGTTGCCTACAGTATGTAAACCAAGAGATGACCATGACAACTGTCACCCTAAGGGAGCCGAGAACATTGGTCGTCGTCTAGGGGAGGAAACCCGTCCTAAGCAGATAGGAGGGAGTGAACATCAAGGTTCAGAAGAGGAGACTCATCAAAAGCAGATTGTGGGGAATGTTGGCCACCGTCCACACACAACGAGTGTAGAGCACGTCAGGAGCAGTCCCCCCACAGGGTCGAAAGCTGCATTCACTGACAGGCAGATGTCACGGGCAGGCAGCGACGCGGCACAGGTGAGCGGGTCTTCTAGACCACAGCGGCTGACAGCCCGACAACGTACAACTGGGGACATGACGACCAAGAGAGTCCCCAGCCGGGTTGTACCGAATACAGAATCTGAGCCCAAAACATCGCCGCTGAAAAATAATCAGGCGCACAGCCAACGATCTGGGAGATTACAATTGAAGCGCCAGAGGTAGTGATGTTGTCGGGACGACAACAAAATCAGGAGGGAGATATGTGATGGGGCCGGAAAGACACCCGACTTCAGCCTTCACGGAAAGACACTCGGCTTCCCCCTTCACGTAAAGACACCCCGGCTTCCCCCTTCAGGTTCAAGGCATATTTATCGCCCAGATATTTTCGATGTGCGCGCAACCCACGTGACTGTCAGCCCACGTGACGGCGCGAGCAAGCATAGCTGGGATGGGAAAAGTCTTCAAGAAGATATATTAGTTTAGGCCATATTAAAGCCTAAGAATTAGTTGTGATGTGTTATATTTGATAATTGTGGGCCATATCTGTGTTTTCGTGCCTAATAAAGCAAATATCGCGAGTGTTATTTATGCGGCCAAATTAATACGCGTAGCGCGCAGTAAGTTGAGTGATTAGCCTAGTGCCTACATAAAGCATGCGATGGCCAGCAGCGGCCTTTCCTAGTATCAGTCCAGACGAGAGAACAAACGAAACGAGGTGACCGGTGTGGGTAGCAGATGGACCAGAGCACGTGAGCTGTAATTCTTAACGCATTTTGTAGAATTTAGCATTCGTGTTTTATAAGTCTGAAATTATATTCAGCACGAGTCTGTTTTAATGTTTAGTGAGTTAAATAGATAGATAGATGTGAAAGTTTAAGAGCGATTATTTCATTTATCAGAAAGGCAAATACGGTATGAAGCTATTTCACGTGAATTTAGATAATATCAACCTGTTAGCAAAAATATCAAGATGGCAGCCGGGAGGCCACGTGGTGATGACTTTAGTTCTATTTGTTAAGTCAAGAGTAATTATATTTTATTCTTTAATGTAAGAGTAATTTAGTGTATTTCGCGTTTATTGATTATTCTACTGTATATCTTTAGTGGGTTACTTTGGAAGAATAGTCATTTAGATTTCTGGGGAGATTAGAGCCACTCTTTGGTGCGTAAGGCACGTTGAGACACGTGTTTCTCTGGTTGCTCCCGGCGGAGCATAGAAACACCAATGCAGCTGGTGTCCATTACAGGCCCACAATAAGCATTTTGATGCTATTACTGTGGTTGTTTCAGTGACGGTAACGATGTGTTTCATGTGATGAGTTCCCAATCTCATCAGGGGTCATATACGACACGCTTGATACCAGGCGCACCAGTCGTCACTTACGACATGTTCAGAATGCAGTAATGAATATTGAGATGGATCAGTTGCGAGGTAGTGGTCTATGCCCATTAAGGAGAGTATTGGTTGTACATATTGTTTAATTCTATTTGATAAATATTTATTTAATTATGGTTATGTGAAGGATGGTTTGAGAGTACGTGGGCTCACTTGGAGATATATATTTCTGTTCTCCGCTCCTGAGGGAGCATGGGGCCAACAGCGTGGTTTGCTTCCATATGAAGCACTCAGATGCTCGTGCAGTAGTAGTTTCGGTAGCAATCTGTGTTACATGGTGAGATTGCCAGCCTCATGCACAACACCATACTAGTTTCAT
Organism: Oreohelix idahoensis; assembly: GCA_024509875.1. Lineage (NCBI taxonomy): Eukaryota > Metazoa > Mollusca > Gastropoda > Stylommatophora > Oreohelicidae > Oreohelix > Oreohelix idahoensis. The sequence continues at coordinate 19,275 of JAMPIV010005417.1, read as the reverse complement.
TGGACGACACGCATGTGTGTGTGTGTGATAGCGGGGTGTGTGCTCTTGCAGTAGTGGTTTCGGTAGCAACCTATGTTACACGGTGAGATTTGCAGCCACATGCACAACACCATACTAGTCTCATTGGACGACACGCATGTGTGTGTGTGTGTGTGATAGCGGGGTGTGTGCTCTTGCAGTAGTGGTTTCGGTAGCAACCTATGTTACACGGTGAGATTGCCAGCCTCATGCACAACACTATACTATTCGCATTGGACGACACGCATGTGTGTGCGTGTGTGATAGTTGAGGGTGTCAGGTGGCGTGGAAGGACTGTTTGGCAGGTGAGAGTATCATTATTTAACTATTATGATTTTAACTATTCGTTGCTTTGTTTGCTTGTTCAGATTAGCAACTGAGCACTAGCTGGGTGTTTGTTTGGTGTTTGGTTTTGTTCGCTTTGTTATTTGTTTAATGTTTGCTTCAGTGTGCTTTTAGTCACTGAATGGGTTGTAAAAATAAATACAGCCCCTGCCTTTAGAATCAAGAGTTTTATTGTTGATTAAGGTCGGTTGCGAGTGTGCAAGAGAGTAATCAAATATCACAAAAGCATCATCATCATCTCGCCCCACCCTGTCACACTAATATAGGACGGGAGAAATCTTAGGTTGAATGCATTTGAAGCTTCAGGTTGGCCTAAATTTAGCAGTTTAAACTATGCGTACCGAAAAATGCAATTATGAAACTAACGGATTATTACATAAATATGTAAAACCTACTTCCAAGCATAATGTAAGCTTTAAATGACTAAAATCGCATCAGGAATAACGAAGATAATTAAAAAAGTAGTTTTCCTACATTTTACAAAAGGCAAAACGGTACCCATATTTTAAGATAGTTATCGCATTCCTCGTGGCTTCCATCTCTTACGTCCGAGGTCACACTATAAATAGACTTGCCTAACAAACTCCGGTCAGTCACGATTTGAAAACACAGAAGGCGGGGGAAAGAAGAGCATATGTTAATGCCAGCGTTTGCCTTCTGCACTTGTTAGCAGATCTCAATCAACCATTGGGGGCCTGTCTGTGTGTGCCTGAGGGTAAGAACGAATATATATATATATATATATATATATATATATATATATATATATATATATATATATATATATATATATATATATATATATGTATGTATGTATGTATGTACATATATATGTGTGTGTGTGTGTGTGTAATTATACTGATTAATTCATTAGTGTGTTAGAAAGAGTGTAGAGTGTGTAAAGAAAATATTCCAGAACCAGTGTGTTGCCGGCTGAAATACAAGCATGTGTTAACCTTTAGAGGAAAAGCCAGCATTGTGAAATGTGTATAATATTGAGAATGATGGCCAAAGTACAACTGTAGGTTTGTTAATATATTTAAAGAACTATTTCTTGAATGGAATGAGACACCTACCAGGATCGTAAAGAAGGATGAAAGGGATTGATTTACAGTATCGTTTGACATATTACTTAATAATTTTACCCACAACCAAATCATTGTATGGAGCGAATCACAGGAAACTATTGATAATTAATAAGTTAGCAGAAAATTATGATCACGTTGAATTAAAATGATTGATGATACTATACTATACCTTGTGCATCTGCTGGCACGCTAATCTGAAACTGTATATCGTCCCCATCTGTGTCATAGAGGGATATGGATAGACAAATACAGGGATTGCGTTTGAATTCATTGCAGGTTTAATCCTTTAACCTAAAGTCTACAACTAAGAAGAGACTCCTAGTACTAAAGTTACAACGAATGCAGCGCCAGTCTGTGATAGCAGGCCAGTCATAACGTGTGTGGCTACTGGAACGATTTCATCTAAGGATTCTATCCAGCATTAAAGGGAGTCATCTGCAGTGACTCAGCTAAGTTGCTTAAGGCAACTGTGCAGCTTATCCATATTCACCAAAAACATAAACGCATCCAGTTTGTGATGACCATAATAGTATAGAGTTTCAATAAACTTATAATAATAATAATAATAATTCTTCAAGGGAATGATCAAGCAAGCTCTGTCTACAAGATGATAGACATTTTGACCCAAGTGAAAAACATTTGTTGACTGTTATTATTTATTTAATGTTGTAAAATATTTGAGTTTAAAACTTTTCAAACAGAAAAGAGTAACTGTTTAATTAAATTGTAAATATTCACCAGAAGACTTTCTTAAATTCTTTAAGTTTAATTACAGTTCTTGTTGGTGAATTTAGTTATATAAATTACCCCTAGCAGAGACAGAAGCACTATTTTTTTTTTTTCGTACGCCCGCTAATACTCGAGGCGAAATCTCAGGTTATTACTAATGTCTAACCTGACATTGATTTTACGTGAGTATTCCTTTTTTCTTGTACAGAGACAGGTGTCCCTCGCCATTCAGGCAAATACTCTCCGATTTCGGAGGTACCCATTGCAGCTGGGTCGGCTCAGGAGCCGCCAATCCGTGGTCGACGACACTCCTTCAAATGTCCTCGCCAGGTCTCGAGTTAATCCAGTCCAATTCCCGGTCGACGAAAAATCCTCAAATGCCGTCGCCCGGGTTTGATCCTGAATCACCCGGTCGCCAGATCGGTGTTATAACCACTACGCTAGCGCGGCTCCAGAAGCACTATTAAATACCATAATCACAGAGGCGGATCAGGAGAGGTAGCAGTTAGGGACTCAGAGTACTACATCACCATCTTCTCTGGGAATTTACATAGCTTGACCCTTCCTTTGTGTCTATACACCCTTACTCTCTTCAGAGAAGGAGGTATTACCGATAAGACCAGACTCTTATATGGCAATATCCTGATATCATCTGATACACCTTTATGTCCAGGGTACCTTATTCTTTAAATCTTAAATAACATCTAAACCTCTCGCGACAGTAATATTATTGGCAATGCTTTAAGTCCATTTATACTAATATGTTTATATTAGCCATCGTGTTTTTCTTTCAGGATAGAAGGACGCCACAACATTTGCTCAATGTCTTGACACGTTAGTGAGAGAAGCGAAGAGCGGAAAGTCTTGCAGTCTGATGACCCCTTATATAAAGTGTGCTCTTCGGGTATCAAACTTTGACAAACTTACATGCCTTTCAGACGAAGATTACCAGCCTCTAAATCAACAATTTAAAAATGAAATGGCTAAGCAAGGCCTGTATTGCGATATAGATATTCAGGCTATCATTGAAGATATGGGACGTGGAGAAGGTCAGTCTGATGACAGCTCTCGTCCATTTGTCCAAGTGATAAAATTAAGAAGATTGGTTATGAAATCAGCACACGTCCATTTGTCCCAAGTGATACAAATAGGAAGATTGGTTATGAAATCAGCACAGGTCTATTTGTCCCAAGTGGAAAAAATAGACAGAACATCTACCCCTATGCCGGAAGTCACGAAAGTGGAGGGAACGGATCTAATGTTATCTGTCGCTCTTTCCAACTTGTTACGTTGCTCATGTTTACATTTATGACAATGTTTGTGCTTCGTTAACAGTTAAGTGACATAATTAATTATGTGACGTTTAGATTTTGTCTTCTTTAACATGAAATTATGCAAGCTCTGAGAGATTATCTTCTCTGTGACAGAGCACGTTATGTGAGAGTTAGAGAGTTATGACAGTTTATGTGACGGTAAGAGTATGTAACAATTTATGTGAGGGTAAGAGATATGTGATAATTTATGTGACCGTAAGAGGTATGCGTTTATCATGTCTTGGTCATATAATAACAGAAGCTGGCAGAACTGAAACAGAAATTAAGAAGAGAATAGGAATAGCCAAAGTTACATTCAATAACATGAGACAAATAAAGACATCTAAACAATTAACTCGCACAATAAAAGTGAGAATCACCAAGTTATAGATATATTCTTCATGTCTGTATGGTGCAGAAACATGGACAATGAACAAGAAATTTGGAAGAAAGAACTGAGACTCTTCAGATGTGGATATATAGAAGAATGGGATCCATCTCACAGAAAGAGAAGAAAACAAATAAAGAGGTCAAGAAAACCTAGGAATGAAAAGAGAATTAATGAAGGAGATCAAAATTAGACAGTTAAAATATTTTGATAATGTAAAAAGACATAACACTTTGCAGAAGACCATAATAGAAGGAAGAGTTAAAGGCACATATACAAAGGGGTGTGAGCTCTATAAGTGAGAAGATACCATCAAGAGATGGACAAGGAAGAGTCTATCATAGTGCACCATCGACATAAGAGATGGAAGATGTCGGAGACCGCTTTCAGCCCACTTTTGTTGCGGATATGGTAGCTGATGATGATGATGAAGAGGTATGAGACAATTCATGTGACGGTAACAGGTATGCAACAATTTATGTGACGGTAAGAGGTTTGTGACTATTTTCTGTGACAGTAATTTATGTGACATAAGAAGTATGTGACAATTTGTGTGACGGTAAGAGATACTCGACAATTCATGTGACGGTGAGGTAAAAGACAATTTATATGACGGCAAGAGGTATGACACAATTTATGCGACGGTAATAGACATGTGACAATTTATGTGACCGTAATAGGTATGTAACAATTTATGTCACTGTAAAAAGTTCGCAACAATTATTGTGACGGTAAGAGGAAAGTGGCAATTTATGTGACGGTTACAGAGGAATGTAACCATTTATGTGACGGCAACAGGTATGCAACATTTTATATGACGGTAACAAATATGCTGGACAGCACAATGAAGGTGTAGCCATTATTCTACAGAAAGGAATAGAAAGGACCTTACTGGAATGGAAAACCATCAACAACAGATTGAAAAGATTAAGATTGAGAGGTAGATTCACCAATACTACAATAATACAATGCTACGCACCAACGAATGACAACGATGAAGAGGTCAAGGATAAATTCTATCAACAACTGCAGAAAGAAATGGAAGACACACCTAGATATGATCTTATTATAGTAATGGGAGACCTCAATGCGAAAGTTGGTACACACAATACATATAATGAAAGAGTGATGGGGAAATGCGGCAGCGGAACAGCAAACGAAAATGGGGATAAATTAATAAGTTTTTGTAGTATTAACAACCTGGTCATTGGAGGAACACTTTTCCCACATAAAGAAATTCACAAATTAACATGGGAATCACCAAATGGTTATGACAGAAACCAGATAGACCACATCATGATTAACGGTAGATGGAGACATGCATTACAAGATGTGAAGGTAAGAAGAGGTGCAGATGTGGGAAGTGATCACCATTTAGTAGTAGCAAAACTGAAAGTGAAACTAAGAAGGGCTGGACCAACTGTAACTTCACAGAAAAGGTTTGACATCAGCAAATTGAAGGACCCCCTTACCAGAAAAGCTTTTGCTTCTGACCAAAAGAAACGATATCAATTTGCCAAAAGTCAGGAAAAGACATTGACTGATGATATAGACCAGAAATTCAACACAATTTCAACAATATATAAGGAAAGCAGCAAATCATGCTTGGGATTCCAGGAAAGGAAGAAGCAAGACTGGATAACACTAGAAATATTAAACAACATAACACTGAGAAAGGAAATGAAAAGAGAAAAAACAGAAGCGAAGTCCCCCAGGTTAAAACAACTATATAGCGAACAGTACAGTCAGCTGGACAAGGAAGTTTAACGCCAAACCCGAGCCAACAAAAGGAATTTCCTAGACGATCTTGCAAGACAGGCAGAAGAGGCAGAACTGAGAAATGAACAAAGCACAGTATACAAAATAACTAAATTCATCAGCGGAAAACGAGGTGCAAACAATATTACATTAGTAAGAGATAAGCAAGGAAATCTCATCACGACAGCAGAGGGACAGGAAACAAGATGGGCAGAGCACTTCAGAGAAACTCTGAACAAGGAACCACCAGAGACACAATTGAATGTTCCTGAGGCTGAAAACGATCTAGATGTAAATACAGACATTAAACGAATAGAAGAAATCATCACAGCAATGAAAGGGTTAAAGAACGGAAAAGCTCCTGGCCATGATAACTTAAATGCAGAGCTATTTAAGACAGACCCTGAGCTAGCAGCAGAACTATTAGAACCACTATTTGAACAAGTCTGGAAAACGGGGACAACACCATCAGAGTGGAACAAAGGAATAACTGTCAAATTGCCCAAGAAGGGAGATCTTGCAGACTGCAATAATTGGAGACGAATCACTCTTCTCTCAGTTCCCAGCAAAATACTAGGCAGGATAATTATACAGAGAATTTCAAAAGCAGTAGACAACAAACTGAGGAAAGAACAAGCAGGATTTAGAAAGAACAGAAGATGTGTAGATCATGTATTCACTCTCAGGAACATTATAGAGCAGTGCTTATGGAACTCCAAGCTGCATAGTGTCAATCACAAAAAGCCTCTATGCCAACTTTACGTGTAGTGTTGGGCAGTGCAACCTAACCTTTGAGGTGAAGACAGGAGTACGACAGGGATGCCCCTTATCAATCACTCTACTTTTAACAGTCATAGATTGGGTGATGCGACAGACAACAGAGGGCTGTCCAAGAGGAATAAGATGGACTACATTTTCTACATTGGAAGATCTGGAATATGCAGATGACATTGCACTACTAGCACATTCACATCAAGACATCCAGGAAAAAAACGGATAGACTTAATAAGTTTAGCCAGCAGGTGGGCTTGAACATCAATTTAAAGAAGTCAGAGGTCATGACGCTCAATGTGAGCAACCCTGAGCCCATATCAGTAAGGAATCAGCAACTGGTACAGACAAACACCTTCACATACCTAGGATGCATAGTAACACCAGACTGCGGGGCAGGCAAAGACATCAACATCAGAACGAATAAGGCAAGAACAACCTTTTTTAGCCTAAACAACATCTGGAAGTCCTCTCAGTTTAGCAGAAGCACAAAATTAAGATTATATCAGAGCTGTGTGCTTTCTGTACTTCTCTATGGTGCGGAATGCTTTAGAGTTACAGAGTAGGAAATGTCAAAAAGTTCCTCCTTGACACAACATGCCTAAGAAAAATTCACCGAATCTTTTGGCCGAATACCATCACCAACCAAGATCTGCTTACTCGGAGCAAGCAAGAGGATATGCACACCATCATAGCTGGCAGACACTGGAGCTGGGTTGGTCATGTCCTCAGAAGAGACCCCGGTGCCATCACAAGAACAGCTATGCTTTGGACCCCTGAAGGAAAACGAAAGAGAGGCAGACCAAAAACAACCTGGCTGAGGACTGTGGAGGCTGAGATGCAAAGAATGAACCAGAGTTGGGGCACTGTACGAAGGATGGCCGCCGACCTAGGAAAGTGGAATCAATTTGTTGTTGCCCTACAAGACGCCACTAGGCGTGATGGCCACTGACTGCTTTGACGGTCGGCGGCTAAGAATCAAAGAAGAAGAAATATGCGACACATTTCACATAAATGACTTATTTTAACGGTACTTAACTGAAGCCAAACGATATAGTATTATTTGCAATGTCAAAAATATTGAGCCGCAACGTTATTATCAAGTATGAGTAAAATAAAAAAAAGCCATCAACAAAACTCTAAAAAACAATGCTCTTCGTATGCCTTAACATTTGTCAGTTTGATTGTTTGAATAACTATGTGATATAGCCTTTTGGAAATATTCTTGATTTTAAACTGCTGTCACGATATGTGGAGTAGACTTGATTTATAAAACCTTTAAAAAATCATCTTTATAGCTGAACATATAGAAATGCCTTGTCACATGCAGATCTGTCCGTAATCGTAGATCATACAGCCACGCTACAAGACTCTAAGACCATAGAGACACCATAAAAAAACTCTCAGACCATAGAGACACTCTAAAAGACTCTTAGACCGTACAGACACGCTAAAAGACTCTCAGACCATACAGACACGCTAAAAGACTCTTGAACCATCGAGGCACACCAGAAGACTCTCCGACCATACATGCACGCTAAAAATCAAATATATCATAAGGATAGGGACCGAAGACGCAGCAACAGTGATAAATGCATTCAGCGACCCATAGCTTGATTGCTTGCGTCAGGGTCAGCAAACCAGAGCTGACCAAGACCCTAGTCCACCTCCAAGTGGTGGTCCTGGAAACAAGCTGCATCACTGCAGTCTGGCTGAGAGAGTAGGGATCGAAGAGGGAAGGCAAACCCGGTCCCAAAAATGCCATGCTTAAACCGGATGTGTTGGGCCGAAAGGCGCAAATATCGCAGCTTTGCTGTAAACGGCGACACAACGTAACAAACGTCCTTTTCAGGACGATCACAGAAGAAGAAGACGATAAGGACACGCTAAAAGACTCCGATAATACAGGTAAGCTAAAAGACTTAGATCATACAGACTCGCTAAAAAGCTCAAATCATGCAGAAACGCTAACAGATTATCAGACCATAAACGTACGCTAAAAATTTCCTAGATTATACAGACACGTTAAAAATTTCCTAGATTATACAGACACGCTAAAATATTCTCAGACCATAAAGGCACAATTAAAATTTCCTAGGTCATACAAAGAGGCTAACAGACACAGATCATACACATGCGCTAAGAGAGTAAAATTTTCTAGATCATACAGACTCGCTCAAGGACTCAAATCATACACATACGTTAAAACATCCTAAGACCATACAGACACCTTAATAATTTCTTAGATCATACAGATACGCTAAAAGACGCAATTCATACAAATACGCCAAATGATTCTCAGATCATACAGGCACGCTAAAAATTTTCTAGATCATATAGACACGATAAAACAATCAAAGATCATACAAGTACGATAAAATATCCTTGATCATACTGAGACGCTGAAAGATTTTCAGATCATACAGACACGTTTAAAGACTCAGATCATACAGATACGCTAAAAGACACATATCATACACACACGCTAAAAGATTCTCAGAAGATACAGGCACACTAAACATTTCCTAGATCGTACAGACACGCTAAAAGACTCAGATCACACAGACACGCTAAAAGAATCATATCATACAGACACACTAAAAGACTCTCAACTCATACAGACAAGTTAAAATATTCTCCGACCATACAGAGAATTGTAGACTTCTGTGGTGAGGGCACGTTCCGGGCGTAGTTGCAGGGGTAACCGCTCCTAACATCAAGTCAAGGTTCTTTACAAACCGTCGAAGGCAGCGTCTAACGTAGACCGCAAGCACTTGATCCACAGACTGGTATCTCCAACTTGTACTAAAAAACTGTAGAAGAAACAAATGTCTCTGCTGTAAGTTCCACAAACCCTTCCCTTATTTGCAGTAATTTTATCCTCCCTGAGCATGAATGGTAAACCCAGTGGATGGTAAAAAAATCACCGTTAATTCAGGTAATCTGACGGTAAAGATGTGGCTGGACAGCGGAAAACGACTTTTGCCTGATTTAAGCATGTTTAAATATACATTAGGAACTTATAAAAATGTTAATATAATAAATATGTACACCCTGATGTCATCGCCATCAACTCCTGTTTCCACTTAGAGCCTGGGGCTACCCCTGCTTTTGGTTCCCTGTGAGCGAACCAGCATGAAGCAGTCACCAGCGCTTGCTGTGGTGGTTCATGACTCGATAATTTTCATATGCCGAGGGTGCCAGCCACGTATGAACTTATACAACCACCAGGGAGTTAAAATCGTTAAATGCAAAATAAAGGATGATAAATTGTTTGTTAAAACTCACCCTGTATCGCGTTATATTTTTCTACAGACGTCTGGCACAGGAAGACTTCCGAATAACGTTGGGCCACATGTGTCGGGATCGTCTTACAGGTAGTCGAGTATTAGTTTAATGATAATCCCACTATTATCCTGTTTATAGTTTCCGAGCACTTTGTGGTTTCCAGTATTATAAAGTCGAGCTTCCTTGCTCATTAATTTCAGAAGATCCTCAATACTTGGTCCAATCCTCTTTCTTGAAATCCTAATTTTCTTCGGTCCTGGCTAGTCTGAAGATGTCGTCCTGATTCAATGGAACACAACGCTGGAGTATGAAAATGTGATACATTTTACGGGGCATTTCGGCCACGCTCCCCCAGCTTCTACTTTTAGATGACTCGTGTCAGTAATTCATAAAGCCTTCAGTTTAATTTGTTATTATAAATGTAAACAAACACGAGTGCCCATCCCCAGTAGATTTTGTAACGTTCCTGCTTGCAAATTCGTGTTATTTTCCGATTGTCAATACATGGAGAATGGGCGTTCAGCTGGGCACCAGACCATTCTGTCTGCTCCAAGCTGGGGTTGTTTACGTTATCTCTACCCATGATAGATCATGCGAAATAACAACATGAAACGTTAGTCATGTGGTCAAATATGAGAGAAAATGCGGCGAGGAAGAAATACAAGGAAGGTACAATATGGGGAAAAAGACAGGAAGAACACGATAAAAGGAATAACACGGTCATTATGTGACAGTGCTCCACATGTTTCAAAGATAATCATTATTTTTCCATCACTACTATAAGTAAGTAACAATCATTGACGTAGTCAGGTCTTTGTCATCTGTGAGTAGTGTTAATAAACGATCATTAGTAGAAAGACAAAACACTCAAACACAAACACGCACACACAAACATAAATGACGATGATGATGATGATTATTATTATTATGATGATTTTTTTTTTTTTCGTACGCCCGCTAATACTCGAGGCGAAATCTCAGGTTATCATTAATGTCTAACCTGACATTGATTTTACGTGAGTATCCCTTTTTTCTTGTACAGCGACAGGTGTCCCTCGCCATTCAGGCAAATACTCTCCGATTTCGGAGGTACCCATTACAGCTGGGTCGGCTCAGGAGCCGCCAATCCCTGGTCGACGACACTCCTTCAAATGTCCTCGCCAGGTCTCGAGTTAATCCAGTCCAAATCCCGGTCGACGAAAAATCCTCATATGCCGTCACCCGGGTTTGATCCTGGATCACCCGGTCGCCAGAGCGGTGTCGTAACCACTACGCTATGATGATGATTATGATGAAGATTATTATGTGATGATGATTATGATGATGATAATTACGATGATTATGATGATTTTGATTATGATGATAACGATGATGATTGTCATAATGATACTGATGGTAATGACAACGATGATGACGATGATAACGATAATGATGATGATTATTATGATGATAATAATGATTATTTTGATGATGATGAAGACGATGATAATGACAATGATGATTATTATGATAATGATAATAATGATAATTATGATGATGATGATGGTTATGATGATAATGAAGATTATTATGATGATTATTTTGATGATGATTTTAATGATGATGGCGATGACGAAGACGATGAAGATGATGACGATGACGAAGACGATGAGGATGATGATGATGAGGATGATGATGATGGCGATGAAGATGATGAAGATGAAGGCGACGATGATGAGGATGAGGACGGTGATAATGATGATAACGACGATGATGATGATGGTGGCGACAATGATGATGACGATAATGATGATGACGATAATGATGACGATGATGATGATGATTATCGTGATGATGATGATAATGATGAAAATGTTGATGATGACGATGATGATGATACTGATGTGTATAACGGTGATGATGATTATTTTTATGATGATGATAATTGTGATGATGATTATTGTGATGATGATGATGATGATTATGATGATAATGATTATGATGATGATGATTATGATGATGTCGGTGATGATAATATTGATGATGGTGATGATGATGATGATGATGATGATGATGATGATGATGATGATGATGATGATGATGATGATGATGATGATGATGATGATGATGATGATGATGATGATGATGATGATGATGATGATATTGCTGATTATGATGATGATGAAGATTTTGATGACAATGATGATTAGTATGATGAATATTTTGAAGATGATGTTAATGATGATGTTAATGATGATACTGATTATGATGATGATGATGATGATGATGATGGTGATGATGATGATAATGATGATGATGATGATGATGATGATGATGATGATGATGATGATGATGATGATGATGATGATGATGATGATGAAGATGAAAAAGATAATGATGATGATTATGCTGATGATGATAATGACGAGGATGACAAATGGTGAGACAACATTAACACAATTTAAATACAACATACCACATGTGGTACAAATCATTTTGTGAGTGACAGAATTTACGATCATCCGGTTTTCTCTCCGTTGTTTCTAGTGACCGTATTTTAAGGTAAACAGGTGACTGACCTGTTGTGCCCTTGCCAGGTGGAGGGGCTTCCTTCTAACGCCCACCATGCATGCCCCTCTGCCCTTTTTTTCAGCCGAGATTGGAACCAATTAACACCAAGGGAAATAACTGTGGAAATAAACATACGATTATATTTCTGAGTTATCACCCATGACGTTTTTGTGTGCAAGCATTTTAGCAACTAATTTTAAATATGATAGATGGAGTACTGAAACCAAATAATACGTTTTTAAACATTGAATTTCTTCATTACTTCACTAAGAAAGGCACATATATCAGTGTATTAGTAATATGTCCATAGACCAGATTGTTCTTTTCGTCATCGCACTGGGCCATCCCGACAAAAGAGGACAATCATGTCCTGTCCACAAGTGTTCACTTTCTATGTTGTATCATACTGTTATTGCAAAACCTGTGCGGTATTTTCTCTCTAGTCCCAATTGTGTTACTTTTTCCATCAATTTCTCTTCTAGTCAGCAAATGTGTTAACATTTTCCCTTAACATAGAAAAATAGATAAACAGAAGTGGTTACCTTCCGCCTGTGTTTATGTGATAAGCAACCATTACACGGGAGCCTCTGTCAGGACATTATCTATGGCACATGATAGTCTTATCTGAAATGTATGACCTGAATAACTAAGTCACACAATTACAATATTACTACAGATCATATAGAAGAGAACAGAGCGTGATCAAGAAAAAATAAACAAATCTATTATATCTAATGGAAGCGAATTTTCCGTCTGTCTGTCCGCACCAAATTGTTTGACGACTTCTAGGCTACCTAGAAGTCTGAAAATTGGCATTCTAATAGGTCTTAAGATATGATGCCCTAGATAGTATGCCTTTTACGAGTTGCCTTGGGCACAGAAGTTTATTTTTTCTTTATCTCTCAGACACCACCCTGTAAACACAGGGGTCGTAGAGGACTTTGGTGTATTTATAATTACAGATCTAAGAAACGACATATACAACGCAGAACCCATACAACATGACCAATAGACATCTGTCTTAATAACGTCCACAAAATCTTAATGCGATCTTCACACTTGGTAACAACCAGCCTGATGTGTTACTCAATTACAATATTACTAAAGATCATATAGAAGAGAACAGAGAGTTTACAAGAAAAAAATATCTATTATATAAAATGAAAGCGAATTTTCCATCTGTCTGTCCGCACGAAATTGTTTGACCACTTCTAGGTTACCTGGAATTCTGAAAATTGGCATTCTGATAGGTCTTAAGATATGATGCCCTTGAAAAATCCGAAAAACCCAAAATTTAAATATCACGACGCCGTGACTAATCTAGAAACGTTGTGCACCAAGGGAAATAATGTTATAATAAATTTTTTTTTAATTTTAAAGGGAAATTATCAGCTTATTATAAAATTAAAGATTATATGTGATTTGTAATCTAAAAATCTTCTTATTTTTGCAAGCCAATTTTTAAAAATTATGGAAATACATCTTCAGTGTAAAACAATATTTTATTTTGCAAATATTAGTATGGTTGAATAATTATAAAGTTACAATTTTAGAAAGTTGATTATTTTTATTCATAAAAATTACAAGTATGCTTTGTAGTGAAACAAAAGGTATTAATTTAATAAATGTATAAGTGCATGCACACATTAAAAATGCTCCGAATTGCAATGAGGTTGCTGTAAACATGAATGTTTGCAGCACAATAAAAGTGACATATTTTTAAATTGCAGATAATATCAAGAATATCAATGAAAAGGGTACCGCGAAGAAGAAATTGATGCCACTTGAAATTTTACAAATGATGGATCTAGGACCGAAATCTAAGCAAAGACAGGTAAAAATAAGTCAGGCTAAATAAGAAAATAATAGGCAAATGTAGAACGACAAAAGAAGCATGGCTAAACTAGAAGTACAAAACCTGGAACTGCAGCACAGGAAAGACACAGCACCAAGGAGTGATGAACAATGTGATTCTCTATAGACGGTAAAGGTACAAACAGCGACAAATATATTATAAGGAAATGAATAGAGAGGACCTTAGAAGTTCTACATTTTGAGTTTTATAGACTACACTAATGCATTTGACAACGTGAATCACGAGTAAATTATCAAAATGTTATAAAACATCAACATTTATGGCAAGGACCTGAGAATAATAAAGTGTATGCGTTGGCAACAAACAGCAGCTGTAAGAATCAGCAGTCAACTAGGAACATTTCAACAGATTAAAAAAAAGGTTTAGACAGGGATCTGTGTTGTCACCATATCTTTTCAATTTGTACAATGGAAGAAAATGAAATCCACAGAGGAAATGCCAGAAATATCAGTGGGTGGACATAATATAAATAACTTGAGGTACGCTGATGAGACAGTCTTAATGGCAAATAGTGAAAATGAGTTGTAGGAAATAACTGAAACAGTAGCGACAGAAAATTAAAATAAAGTCATTAGCCTTAACAGCAAAAAAGATAGAAACTATAGTCATCTCGACGAAAACTTCTCCGGTATGCTTTTTCAAAGTTAATTGAACATGTCTTAAAAATAGTCAATAGATTGAAATACCTGTGCACATTTATACAATCGGGTGGAAGTTGTATCTCAAACGTGATGTGTAGAATAGACGAAGTAAAAGCAGCATTCTATTTGAAATAAAAAGCATTTTATGCAACAACTCTTTATTCGGTTGAGGTAAGAAAGAGAGTTCTTCAGAGTTATATAGGACCTACGGGAGTGAGTTATAGACATTTAGTAAACACGTAGGAAAAGAATTATATGTCACAGAGATGTGGTTTTACAGAAGAATGTTAACATAGACAGCTAAAATGGAGGATGTCTTGAAAGATGCAAATGTACAAAGGAATTGTATTCCTCAGGTTAGAATAAAGCAACGCACTTTCTTGTGATCATCTCATGCGATGAGGAAGCTGGAGTATATCGGAACAAAAGTAAAGATAGAAAGACAAATAATGGAGGACGACAAAAAGAAAAGATTCTAGACAGTTTGAAAACATGGCATGGATAGAAGTCAACAACAGATTTGATCATTAGTACTATAGATAGGAAATTATGTTATATAAAGGTATGCCACAAAGTTTAAAATAAATACCGGATTAATATTTAAACAGGATTTTTAGATTTGGTTACATGTTTTTCCGTTATTTACTTTTATATTTGAAAAAAAAAAAAAAAAAAAAAAAAAAAAACAGAAGGTATTTACAGTTCCCAGGTGCAAAAAACGGGTTTTAAAGTTTAATATGAACCCCTTGTATTGTTGTTACCAAATGCCCGTAATACAAGAAAAAAAATGTTAAAAAAATTATATTGCCTGAATCAAAAGGGGATGGCCAAAATAAAAATAAAAAAAACAGAATGCCACATCTTAAGAACTGTTTTCATGAAAGCTCTATTTCTGAATAACAGAGGTGATTAAACGGGATGGCTCGACTTTGTGCTCCCTTGATGAGCAATCTTCAACTCGCTCTTTGGTGTAGGTGATGCCGCTTGTCTATAACTTTCTGTACTTATTACTGTTTATCTTTGGTGACTGATCGTCCAGGCCGTATTGTTAAATTGCCAAGTATCTTCTTACTGTGACGTCAAGTCTCATGTCACCATCAGTTTCACATGTCACCATCAGTTTCACATGTCACCATCAGTTTCACATGTCACCATCAGTTTCACATGTCACCATCAGTTTGACATGTCACCATCAGTTTCACATGTCACCATCAGTTTGACATGTCACCATCAGTTTCACATGTTAACTTGATGTATTCAAGTTTTCCTCTTTTCATTTTAGGTAGGTTCTCCCATATCAGATACTGTCGTAACGGAGTGAAGTGTTAGAGACTTTACCATACTAGGTCCAGCATCGAGAGGTTGGGTGAACATTTCCCTTTCTCGCTGCCTTTTCCTTCCCTAACTGAAAGAGCAGAGTTATGTACCCATATACAGCTGGGTAGACGACCGTATCGGTACTTTCATTCGAACCCCACACTTTTGCCGCAAGAGATCAACGCTCTAATCACTCTGCCAATCGGACACTTTCTCTCATTTCATAACATGACTAAAAACATGGATTGGTTCATTCCTATACTGTTTACAAAGCTTTGTTTTGTGCAAAGACTGAGTATTGTCATAAATCACACACGAATAAAAACATGGATTGGTTCATTCTTATACTGTTTACAAAGCTTCGTTTTGTGCAAAGACAGTATTGTCACAAATCACACACAAATAAAAAACATGGATTGGTTCATTCTTATACTGTTTACAAAGCTTCGTTTTGTGCAAAGACTGAGTATTGTCATAAATCACACACAAATAAAAACACTCGGTGACAGACAGCAAACCATAAGTCAAAAGAGTTCAGGACCACCACTGGTGTAAGACAAGGTGATATCCTATCACCTTACCTCTTCATACTCCTTATGGACGATGTCATCAAGGCATGTAAGGAGAGAACAAGAAAGTATTCAGTGGGGTACTGGAAGATGAGACAGGTCTATATTTCGGAGCTGGCATTTGCTGATGATGTTGCCCTGATTGCTAAATCAGAGGCACATCTCCATTCCAACCTGCAAGTCTGGAAGGAAGAACTGGAGAAGAGAGGGATGGTCATAAGCAGCTCTAAAACAAAATCCATGGTGATATCACGAGAAGAAAGAAGACATCAGATTAAGCTGGGAGAACAGGTCCTGGAGCAGATCGACCACTTTAAATACCTCGGAACTATTATAGACCGAAAGGGAGGCATCAAATTAGAGTTGGCCACTCGAAAAGCAGCAGCTTGGAGACTTTTTCAGGCCATAAATCGAGGATTCCTCAGCAAGAGAGAGGTTGGTAAGAAAACGAAGATGGCTGTATACCGCTCCACCTATGTCCCAGTCTTGACATATGGATGTGAGTCATGGGCAATGACTACAACCCATAAAAGCTAGATCCAAACCTCAGAAATAAGGTATCTGAGGAAGGTGGTTGAAGTAACAAGAAGAGACATGGTACGCAACCAGACGATACGTCAAGGCCTTAAATCCTACCCCCTGCAGACCCAAGTAGAACAGTCCCAATTAAGATGGTTTGGCCATGTCTGCAGAATGGGAGAAGATCGGATACCACGACAAGCATGGGAAACAAAGAGCCAAGGATCCAGACCCCAAGGACGACCCAGAGTCCGCTGAGAGGACAACATTAGACAATCTTTGAAGGACCGAGGACTAGAATGGAACCAGGCCAGGAGGAAGACAGCCGATAGGATAGTCTGGCGCTCTCTCTTCCAAACCTCTACACCTCACAGAAGAAGGGGAACGACTAAGTAAGTAAGTAAGACAGACAGTACTAAGATTAAACTACAACTCAGAAGTTATGTTCTAAGAATTGGCTGCAGCCAATGGAGCACGGAGTGAGCTGTTAGGTGAGAGAACTCAAACTTGCGTCATTGTTATCCCAAACGAAAGTGTTGCTAATTATGTCAGCTAGAGTTAGTAATTATTGTTATAACAACAGAGGCGTCACTAGGGTTGGTGTCACCCGTGTGCGGTCCGCATCCCCCTAGTGACGCCTCTGCATAACAGCGTTGCAAAGGATAAACGAAGCGTATGAATACACTATGAGGTTTCCAGGCAACACCGCGGTACAGCAGATGTCAGCCTCTTTACGCTTTGTAATTTATGCAGGACAGATGTATCTGCGTCAGCATACGGAGAACTAGAACATTTTATCTCCGCGATCTTAAAAAAAACAAAAAGTGTCCGTTTGTTCGGAGAGATGATGATAATGTTTAACACTTAAGAGCAATAAAAGATACTCTCATATGTATACGTAACTTCAAAGATCATACATATGTATTTACACACGCACACTTATATATACATACACAAACACACACCCATATATATATATATATATATATATATATATATATATATAACTATATATATATATATATATATATATATATATATATATATATTGTAGCGGAAGGTTTATATGTGTGAGATGATAGTGCTAGAGTAGAAATAGTATTCTCTCCAGAATGTGTGAGGTCCCAGTGACAGAGAAGTACACTGGTATCACTCGATAGTCACGGCTGTGAAAGTATCTGGACTGAAAATATTCAGAGAACAGTCAGACCTTACTGCGCCACCTCCGCTATGTGACCACCTGTGATATTAATAAAAATTCAACCAAACTCAGTATCAACTATATTGAATGAATAAAGCTGGTGAATACAATTTATATCCTCTTTATTTACTCTATCTAATTGTGGTGATTGTGTGGTGACTGTTGATACGAAAGTTATATTTATACAAAAACCAAATTGGCGAAATCAATTACAGTTTTTACAAGTTAAACTAAAATGTCATTTCTTTAGTCTCTTCCCATTGGTTGGGTAATAGACTTCTTCACTGTCTTATTCACTTTTTTAACTTTTACTAGTTTATCACGCAAATTGTTATTATAAAACTCTGCTTGACAGTTATCACTTCTTGGGTGCACAATTGTCACAAATATCACTCATCTGTTATGATAATCAGTGTTCATATGAGATGTACAGCTTCAGTAGGTCCGTTCTTCTACCAATCCAGACGCTGCATGGGGCGATCTAGCATTGATCCAACGAGCAATTCTTGATCATTGACCTCTGACTTTGGTGATTGACAAGTATGAACCTGCAGATAATTGTAGGATATATGTGGCTATTTTTTGTGGATACAACACAATTACCACATTCCTATTGTAGGTGAGATGAATTTGTTTTCAGAGATGTATGACGTGAAAATGCATGCGACATGAGATCATCAGTGACAAGACAGGAGTCTACTGTTGGAACAACATTTTAATAGAAATCAAAAAATACAAAGGATAATATCGTACTACACATCATAAGGTGCAAGAGGTGTTAAAGTATCCCCCTGTCCTGACACTTTAAGCTCTGAAAGTGCAGTAACTTGAAGACAGATTGGAATAATCCCGGATAATGATTGTTGGTATCCCTGAAAAGAATTGTTATTAGTCTTTAAAAGAC